>JAVSCE010015100.1:0-363326 GCA_032199065.1 Smutsia gigantea | reverse complement strand
TTCAGCTTGCACGCACATCACCCACCTCATTATTTTCACGTGGCCGCACCGCGTGTGGTGTCTCCTTGTCCATAGTTACCCTGTTTGTTGACAAAAGCTGGAGTTTTCCCTTATTACTTGAGAAATACACGTTTGTTTTAGAGAATACAGACAGGCCCTAAAGTAGAAAAGAGAAGTCGTCTGAACCCCAGTCACCGTAGGCAACGCTGATGGCTGCTGTGAGGCCTTGGCCACTCTGGCTGCTTCTGCCCATGGCCAGCTGCTCCCCTCAGCCGAGGGGCACACATTCTGTGTACTTTGGCAATATCTGCCCTTTGGCAAGTGTGTGCCGTGAATTTCCCAAAACCGTCTCCATCACAGAATTCAGCATCCCCTTGTGCTGGACCACGTCCTTACAGTCTTTATGAAATAGGGTCATTGGTACAGTTCCATGATGTTAGTACATATTAGATCAACTTTGTTAGAAGCCAGCTGTAGGCTGTATTTATCACGCAGTCACTGTTAGTGTGGGAAGGCGGTTCTCAGAAAAGCTTGACCATTTTTTTCCCTTTTCATGTAGGCTTGACTAAACCCATTGCTAGGCGGCAGATCCTTACAGTCTGCAAAGTTCTGCTGAGAGGTCATTCTAGAATTATGCAGGTTTCAGCGGGGAGCGGGGAAAGGAGTCAGTTGTTAGCATCTTACAGTGGTTTAAAATGTGACGTGAATTTCTATTCCTCATTTTTCTAATTTCAGGGAATGAACTTTATAGCAGGATATCTAATTCTTATAACAAAGAATGAGGAAGAATCCTTTTGGCTGCTTGACGCACTCGTGGGACGGATACTGCCTGGTACGTGGAGGGCCCCACAGTGCGCCGTTAGCTGGCCTGTTTCAGGTCTGTCGGGTGCCTGAGCTGAGGTTTGATCAGAACAGTTGAACTGCTTGAGGTTAAAGATCCCGTTGTGGCCGAGTTGAGAAGCACAGGTGGAAGACACCAGCCCGGGGGCAGCCTGCCCCCTGCCTGGTGGGGTTTCCTCTGCCCCACGTCCTAGAGCTCAGATTGGTCTAGAATGTATGTGTGGCTCTCGGTGCCGTGCATCTGAGGTTTGTGGGGCCTCTGCTGCAATTCCCGTCGATCACGAAATCTGTGGGAGGTGTTCCTGGTTCCAGGAGACTGAGTTCATGAGCAGCTGAAAGGGTGCAGGAACCATCACTTACTAAGGTGACATCATTCTTTCATACATTTCTCCCTATTAACGGTTTAGTTAACTACAAACTAATTAACAGTTTATTTATCAGTAAATACTGGTTCTGTGATGTAGGGTACAGTCCCTTAGGCAGAGAGGTGGCCAGACCGTCTGGGGCGGGGGGGGCTGGGGCAGATGCGACCTGCCCTCCCCCACCGGTGCCGGTGCTGCCACCTGGGGAGTCCCTGTGAGGCAGGTGGGAGGTTGTGGGTCCCCACGGAAGACGAGCCCTGGGTCAGTCTTGTTTTCTGTGCCCGCCTCTGCCCTTCCTCCCCACACGAGCCTCCCTGAAGCAGGCCAGACCCGCCCAGGACACCCAGGTCCTGTGCCCGGGACTCCGGGCCAATGCTGACAGGGGTGTGTAGCTGTGGGCGCACAGCACCTGTCAGGGCCGAGCAGAGCACACCTTGTTCCCGCTCAGCCCTCAGAACAGGGCACCGCCTGACCCCACTGCTAGGCCCACTCAGACCCACAGCTGCATGGGAGTGCGGTGTGTGTGCCGTGAAGGGGTGAGACTGTGGAAAGGCAGAGGGAAACGGCCTGCTGTCAGCAGGGGCACAGGATGGTGGAGGGGCCCGGAGAGGGGGAGACCCCAGCTCCGTCCCTGCTCCATGGGGAGGGTCTGACCTGCGTGGTGGGATGAGGAAGGGGGTCAAGGGCCTTGCACACGAGATCCTGGCAGCTTCATACCATGCTCCCCATTGGTTCCCACCACACCAAACACTGAGTCATGACAAACACTCATGTCCAGGGTCGACTCGGCTGTTCTCTACAAATACTTGTTGAAAACCCCTCATGTTCCAGATGCTGTTCTGGGAGTTTGGGAAACACCAGCGAACAGAGCACAGGAGGCCCTGCCCTGTGGGCTGCCCACAGTGGCGAGGTCAGACTGTGGACAGCAGCGACCACAATGAGCCCATGACCAATAGGTCAGGTCCTCAGGGTATTAGGAGACGATAGGTGTCGCCTTAGAAAATAAAAAAGCAAGATTCCAGGTTGCCCACTGAAGTGGGAGTGTGATCACAAAGCCTTATTTCTAGGTCCGTAAAATTCATTTCCTATCACGAAGGTTTTGTTGAATTAAACTACAGTGCAAACAGGTCTTGATTCAGAAACAAAGGAAAATACCAAAACAGAAATCCAGGACTGGGAGGAGAGGGCACCACTGCACGGCAGAAGAGGCAGCTGTGTGCCAGGTCCTCTGGAGCCCCACTAGGCCACATGAGTGCCACGGACCTTCTTTTAGTTGCTGCTTTTTTAAGTGTACAGAAAATGCAGATATAGTCTCATTTCAAAAGTTTAAAAAATACAGCTCTCCTCCCCATTTCTCTTCTACTGAGAGGTAATTACCACGTTACCATCCGTGTGGTGCATATACTTCCAGAGTTCTTTATGCATTTGTGTACATGCATGTATTTAAACACAAACCAAAGTGTGAACACCAGGGGCACAGAAAACAAGCAATCAGGATGAACTGAGAGAAAAGCTGGTTCTTTGGGAAAACTGATAAAATAGGAAAACCTCCGACTGTGGAAAATGGAGGAAGTACTTGAAATGAAAAGGTGCTTTGATTGGGAAATCTGCAGAGGTCCTTAAGATCGCAAACAAGTATGGATAACAAGGCAAAATGGATAATTTTGAGGAAAGTCCAGCGTGACAAAGGCATCACAAGAGAAATATGGCACCTGAATGGGCGTGTGCCAGACGTGCAAAGCCTTGCAGACGTGAAGTCTCCTGAAGCCCAAAGGCACAGGTAATTCCTGTTTCTGTATAAATCTTGCAGGATACAGAAAAAGATGGACTCAGCAGCTCATGTCATGGAGGTTGTATGACCTTGCTGTCATGCAGGCTAATCTCAGTGATGAACATGTGTGTACAAATCTTAATTAGTAATGACTTTAGTAATTTAGATCCAGGAATGGTCATGGGGTATTATTTATTTTGTGTGTGTTTTTCACTAATAGTGCCACTTTCAGTTGAACGTGGTTTCCATGTATCTACTCTTCCTGGTATAAGTTAGCTTAAAAGCTCAGATTAGGTTGTTTAACGCTCATCTGTTGATCCTAGGTGTCTGTGCCATTGGTTTGAAACTTAATCTTTCTTACTGAAGTATCATTAATACACAATTTTATCTTGACTTCAAGTATACCACACAGTGGTTCACCAGTTCCGCACATCACTAGTGCAGTCACCACCTGCCCACATAGGAAGATGTTATAGAATCATTGGCTATGTTCTCCGTGCTGTACTACCGTCCCCAAGACCAGTTTATATTGTGATTGAGGTTTTTATGCCCCTTTATCCCCTCACCCTCCCCACCCACCCCCATGGTAACCGCTAGTCACTTCTCAGTGTCTGAGTCTAATGTTGTTTTGTTCATTGTTTTTGCTTTGATTTATATTCCACAAATAAATGAAATCATATGGTATTTATCTTTCTCTGCCTGCTTATTTCAATGACTATAACACCCTTTAGATCCATCCATGTTGTTTTAAAAGGCAAGATTTCTTTTTTTATGGCTGAATAATATTCCATTGTGTATATGTGCCACATCTTCTTTATCCATTCATCTACTGATGGACACTTAGGTTGCTTCTCTATCTTGGCTATTGTAAATAGTGCTGTGATAAACATTGGGGTACACATATGTATCTTTTTGAATCAGGGGTTTCGCTTTCCTTGAGTAAATTCCTAGAAATGGAATTACTGGGTCGAATAGTATTTCTATTTTTAGTTTTTTGAGGAACCTCTATACTGCTTTCTACAGTGGCTGCACCAGTTCATGTTCCCACAAGCAGTGAAGGAGGGTTCTGTTTTCTCCCATCCTTGCCAATACTTGTTATTTCTTGTCTTTTGGATGGTGGCCATTCTGACTGTTGTGAGGGGCTATCTTACTGTGGTTTTGATTTGCATTTCCCTGATGATTAGCAATGTGAAGCATCTTTTCATGTGCCTGTTGGCCATCTGTGTCTCTTTAGAGAAATGTCTGTTCAAGTCCTCTGCCCATTTTTTGATCGGCTTTTTTTTTAATATATATATTTTGGGTGTTAACCCTTTATCAGATGAGTTGTTTACAAATATATTCTCCTATACTATAGGGTGACTTTTTGTTCTTCTGATGGTGTCCTTTGCTTTTTAGTTTGATGTAGTCCCATTCATTCATTTTTTATTTTGTTTCCCTTGTCTGAGGAGATGTGTCCAGGAAAAAACTGCTCATACTTATGTTCAAGAGACTTTTGCCTATGTTTTTTTCTAAGAGTTTTATGGTTTCATGTCTTACACTTAGGTCTTTAATCCATTTTGAGTTTACTTTTGTGTATGGAGTTAGACAATAATCCAGTTTCATTCTTTTACATGTAGCTGTCCAGTTTTCCTGACATCAGTTTTTGAAGAGGCTGTCATTTCCCCATTGTATATCCATGGCTCCTTTATCGTATATTAATAGGCCATACATGCTTGGGTTTATATCTGAGCTCTCTATTCTGTTCATTGATCTATGAGTCTGTTTTTGTCCCAGTACCAAATGGTTTTGATTACTGTGGCTTTGTAGTAGAGCTTGAAGTCAGGATTTATTCCCCCAGCTTTATTCTTCCTTCTCAGGATTGCTTTGGCTATTTGGGGTCATCTGTGGTTCCACATGAGTTTTAGAACTATTCTTGTTCATTGAAGAATACTGTTGGTATTTTGATAGGGATTGCATTGAATCTGTAAATTGCTTTAGGCAGGATGGCCATTTTGACAATATTAATTCTTCCCATCCATGAGCACAGGATAGATATCCATTTATTGGAGTCTTCTTTAATAATTTCTCTTATGAGTGTCTTGTAGTTTTCAGAGTAAAGGTCTTTCACCTCCTTAGTTAGGTTTATTTCTAGGTATTTTATTCTTTTTGATGCAATTATAAATGGAGCTGTTTTCCTGATTTCTCTTTCTCCTAGTTTGTCATTAGTATATAGGAATGTGACAGATTTCTGTATATTAATTTTGTATCCTGTAACTTTGCTAGATTCAGTTATTAGTTCTAATAGGTTTTTGGTAGTCTTTAGGGTGTTCTATGTAGAATATCATGTCATCTGCAAATAGTGGGAGTTTAACTTCTTCCTTACCAATTTGGATGCCTTTTATCTCTTTGTGTTGTCTCATTGCCGTGGCTGGGACCTCCAGTGCTATGTTGGATAAGAGCGGGGAGAGTGGGCATCCTTGTCTTGTTCCTGATCTTAGGTGAAAAGCTTTCAGCTTTTTGCTATTAAGTATGATGTTGGCTATGGGTTTGTTGTATATGGCCTTTATTATGTTAAGGTACTTGCCCTCTATACCCATTTTGTTGAGAGTTCTTATCATATATGGATGTTGAATTTTGTCAAATGCTTTTTCAACATCTATTGAGATGAACATGTGGTTTTTATCCTTTTCGTTAATGTGGTATATGATACTGATTGATTTGTGAATATTGTACCATCCTTGCATCCCTGGAATAGATCCTACTTGGTTATGATGGATGATCTTTTTGATGTATTTTTAAATTCAGTTTGCTAATATTTTGTTGAGGATTTTTGCATCTATGTTTATCAGGGATATTGGTTCTATAATTTTCTTTTTTTTTGTGGTGTCTTTGTCTGGTTTTGGTATTAGAGTGATGCTGGCCTTGTACGATGAGTTTGGGAGTATTCCCTCCTCTTCTACTTTTTGGAAGGCTTTAAGGAGGATGGGCATTAGCTGTTCTTTAAATATTTGGTAGAATTCAGCTGTGAAGCCATCTGTTCCTGAAATTTTGTTTGTTAGGAGATTTTTGATTACCAATTCAATTTCATTGCTGGTAATTGGTCTCTTCAGATTTTCTGTTTCTTACTGGGACAATCTTGGAAGGTTGTATTTTTCTAGGAATTTGTCCATTTCTTCTAGGATGTCCAATTTATTGTCATATAATTTTTTATAGTATTCTCTAATAATTCTTTGTATTTCAATGGTATCCATTGTGATTATTCCTTCTTCGTTTCTGATTCTGCTTATGTGTGTGCATTCTCTTTTTTTCTTGGTACGTCTGGCTAGGGGTTTATCTATTTTGTTTATATTCTTAAAGAACCCCCCCTCTTGGTTTCATTGATTTTTTTCTATTGTTTTACTCTTCTCTATTTTATTTATTTCTGCTGTGATCTTTATTATGTTCCTTCTTCTACTAACTTTGGGCTTCATTTGTTGTTCTTTCTCTAGTTTCTTTGTGATTTTAGACTTTATTTGGGATTGGTTTTGTTTCTTGAGGTAGGCCTACATTGCTATATGCTTCCCTCTTAGAACCACTTTTTCTCTGTCCCTCAAATTTTGGACTGTTGTATTTTTGTTTTCATTTGTCTCCACATATTGCTTGATTTCTGTTTTGGTTTGTTTATTGATCCACTAATTATTTAGAAGCATGTTGTTTAACCTCCATGTGTTTGTAAGTCTTTGTTTTCTTTGTGTTAATTTACTTCTAGTTTCATACCATTGTGGTCTGAGAAGCTGCTTGATACAATTTCAATTTTTTTGAATTTGTTGAGGCTCTTTTTGTGGCCTAGTATATGATCTCTTCTGGAAAACATTCCATGTACCCTTGAGAAGAATGTGTATACTGCTGCTTTTGGGTGGAGTGTTCTGTAGATATCAGTGAAGTCCATCTGATCTAATGTGTTGTTCAGTGCCTCTGTTTCCTTGTTTATTTTCTGTCTGGTTTATCTATTCATGTGAGTGGTGTGTTAAAGTCTTCTAAAATGAATGTGTTGCAATCTATTTCCTCCTTTAATTCTGTTAGTATTTGTTTCACATATGTAGGTGCTCCTATGTTGGGTGCATAGATATTTATAATTGTTATATCCTCTTGTTGGATTGACCCCTTTATCATTATGTAATATCCTTCTTTGTCCCTTGTTACTTTCTTTGTTTTGAAATCTATTATGTCTGATTTAAGTACTGCTAATCCTGCTTTTTTCTCCCTGTTATTTGTATGAAATATCTTCCATCCCTTCCCTTTTAGTTTGTGTATGTCTTTGGGTCTGAAATGAGTCTCTTGTAGGCAGCATATGGATGGATTTGTTTTCCTTATCCATTCTGTCCCCCTGTGTCTTTTGATTGGTGCATTCAGCCCGTTTAAGGTAATTATTCATAGGTATGTACTTACTGCCATTTTGTTTTCTGGTTGTTTTTGTAGCTCCTCCTCTCTATACTCTCTCTTGTTATTTGATGGTTTTCTTTAGTGTTGTGATTAGATTCCTCTTTTTAAATTTTTTGCGTATCTATTAATAGGCTTTAAGTTTGCAGTTACCATAAGGTTCAAGGATAGCTTCCTGGCTATTAACAGTCTATATTAAGTTGATGGTCATGCTATTTCAAACACAGTCTGAAGGTACATCTTTTTTCTTCTTCCTCCTCCACACTTCATGTATTAGATGTCATAATCTGCACTTTTTGTGTATCCCTTGACTGATTTTGTGTACAGTTAGTTTTACTACTTTTGGTTTAATTTAATACTTGCTTGATAAATAATTGGTCTCCTACCTTCACTGTGGGTTTATTTTCACTGGTGAAAGCTGTTTAGCCTTAGGAACATTTCCATCTCTAGCATACAGTTCCTTTACCATATCCTGTAAGGCTGGCTTAGTGGTAATGAATTCCTTCAACTTTTGTTTATCTGGAAATTGTTTAATACCTGTTTCAAATTTAAATGATAATCTTGTTGGGTAGAGGATTCTTGGTTGAAAGTCCTTCTGTTTCAGTACATTAAATATATCATGCCACTCCCTTCTGGCCTGTAGAGTTTCTGCTGAGAAGTCTGCTGACAGCCTTATGGGATTTCCTTTATAAGTAATCTTTTTTCTCTCTCTGGCTGCTTTTAACACTCCTTATCCTTGATCTTTGCCATTTTAATTATTATGTCTTGGTGTTATCTTCCTGGGATTCCTTCTGTTAGGGGCTCTCTGTACTTCCGTGACCTATTTCCTCTCCCAGGTTGGGGAAGTTTTCAACAATTATTTCTTCAAAGAGACTTCTATCCTTTTGTCTCTTTCTTTTCCCTTTATTACCCCTATCATGTGAATCTTGTTTCATTTGGATTGTTCACACAGCTCTTAGCATCCTTTCATTTCAAGAAATCCTTTCTTTCCCCAGCTTGTGTTCCTATTCTCTAATTTCCATCTCATTGTTTCCTTTACGTGCATCAACCTAGTATTCACTCCCTCCATTGTATGTTTCATTTTAGTTACTGTATTCTTCAGCTCTGAGTGGCTCTTCAGCTCTTGTATCTCTTTGTTGAAGTCCTCCCTGAAATCCTCAATACCTTTCTGCAGATCAGTGAGCATATTCATGACTTTGAAATCTTTATCAAGCAGATTGGTGATCTCCGCCTCATTCAGCTCTTTCTGGTGTCTTGTCCTGTAGTTCTGTTTGGAACATATACCTTTGCCTCCTCATTTCCTGTGTTTCTCCCTTTATATTAGATGGATCTGCTATGCTTCTTTGTCTAGAGTAATGGGTTTACGAAGAAAGTGTCCTTTGGTGCCCAGAAGCTCAGGGCTCTTTACTGTCCAGTGGCTGGTTCTCCCTTACAGTGGAGCCCAGTTGCTGTCGTCCACCTTTCTGTCTCTCTGCTGGCAGTGGTCTCAGTTTGCCTCAGCTGGCCCTTTGTGATCAGAGCAGTGGCTTCTGCTGGGATTGTTGTGGGCGGGGATGCCCTCTGCCTGCCCCGCAGTGATGGGGGAATGCCCTGTAGTGAAGGTGGGGCAGTTGTGCAGTTCTGCGGCAGGCGGGGCAAGGCAGGGGCATGCGCTAGGGGGTTGGGTGGGCACCCCCTGGTGGCAGCGTGGTGTGCAGCACCAGGCTCAGCTGCCGCGCAGAGGAAGGAGCTCTCAGGGCCGGCTTCTGCAGGCACGTCCCCGGGTGGGCTGAGACAGGCCTGGGAAAGCTGGGAGAGCCTCCTTCTGTCTGCCAGGCAGCAAAGTATGGCGCTGCTGGGCTGAGTGGGCTGGTGTACCAGAGGAGTGCTGGGACATGCCTTGGGGCTGAGCTGCCAACAAGGGGGCCGGAGTTTCTGGGCCTCCTGAGGACCCAACCTGTTGGGCCAAGGGAGGGCTGGAGAGGTATGGTCCACCTTCCCTTCCAGCTGAGGAGAGGGCTCCATCCAACCCTTGCCCCTCTGGCATCCCTCCTGCTGCTGGCAGTTCTTTCAAGCTGCCGCCTCTGCTCTGGGTCTCGGTGGGACCAGGGGAGCGTACCTGCCTTCCACAAGCAGCTGGAAACTCAGCCTCCCAGAGGCCTCCAACTCTCCCCGGTGTCCTGCCCATTAATCACCAGAACCCATGTAATGTGGGCTCCTGGGCTCCTACCCTCCCTCGCTCCATTCTTCCTTCCATCCATGGGCTGGGAAGGGGGAAGGGCTTGGGTCCCACTCAGTTGCGGCTCTGCCATTTCACCCTTTTCTGTGTGGTCTTTTCTTCCCCAGGCGTAGGTGGTCTGTTCTGCAGTCTTCAGGTCATTTTCAGGGTTAGTTGTATTTGCTGTATTTTATGTGTTTTTGGAAGGGGGTTTCTGCCTTGCCTTTGTACTCTGCCATCTTTTTTTTCCCTCCAAACTTACCTATGAGGTGTTATTCTTTATCTAAAGCGTTTATCCCAGGAGTTCAAGAATGGCTTAATCACATGGAATAATCAAGGGCAAAACCAAGCCAAAAAGGTTGAAAGAAGAATACTGGAGATTTATTATAATGCTGTAATCGTTAACATGGTGTGGATGGATAATCAGAATTGAGAGGCCAGAATTCAATTAGTCTGCTATTGATAAATCTTTCAGAACTTGGTATGGAAGCTTGTGGGCTAATGAAGGAAAGATGGACTATTATGACATCATCCGGTGACAGCCAGCTCTCTCTGCGGAAGAAAACAAAATTAGACCCTTATTTCAATTCCTGATGGATTCAAGACTTATGTAAAAAAGTGAAACTTTGAAAATCAAGACATGAGATTTGGAACAGTTTTGTGATTCTGGAGCAAGGGAAGAAGCTCTTGAACAAAGCTCAAAATATATAAAAGATATGATTAATGATTACATTAAAACTCAGAACTCATAAACAAAGTAAAAGACAAGCTGCTATTTCGGAGAAGTTGTCTGTCATCCATACAATTAAAGTGTAAAGAACTCCTAAAAATCTAAGCAGAGAATGCTCAGTGGAAAATGAAGTGAAGTACACTCCCAGTAAGCAGTTTACAAAATGGGAAACCTGAATGGCCAACAGTCAGGGGACAGCCAAGCTCTCCTGCAAGCAAGGACACTCAAATCTGAGCACACCTGACCTAGGACCTCTGGGCGTCCCCAGCAGCATGGCCAACTGAAGTGCCCATCTTAGGCCAGCAACACCGTGATTTCAGAGCACTGGACATGGCATAGAAGTCATGTTGGAATTGAGGACTGTTGTTACATCTTCTCACAGGAGGTGCCTGCCCGCCTACCCACCCACCCAGCCCTCCCCACTGTCTGGCCTGGAGCTCAGTGGTCACCTGACATGCTTACTCAAAGGACTGCGCTGGCATCAATGTCCACTTACAATCCCTAGTCAACAGAACACTAGCCAACGATGTCCATCTGTGTTGAATCTGGCCCTGTGCAGGTTCGAGGGCCCATGCTGACTTCCTGTGGCACCAAGCAGCCTCTTCTGGAGCCAGCGGAGGCTGTCCCCATCCTCCAGCCAAGGCACCCACATCAAGCAGATGTGCCCCTTGCCAGCCTGCAGAGAAACTGCATAGGGACAAGCTTAGCAGCCTTGCTAACTGCCCTGTCTGGCTGCAGGAGAGGCGAGGGCACCGCCAGGGGTAGTCATCCAGTAAGGAGGTAATGCCTGACGTCCTGGGAAGCCGGTCTGACCTGTCCTCCCTGTGATGCACAGGGAGGCACCACAGATTCCCCAGCTCAGGCTGGGAGTTTGGCCAGGGTGTTGGGAGAAGGTGCACTCTTGGTGGGTGGGGGGCTCATGGGCCTGTCTGTGGGCTGACCGCCACCTCTCCCCGCAGTAAGAGTCAGCATGGTTCTGGCCCCGTGGTTTGCCCAGGTGTGCAGTCCCCGGGAGAAGCGTCAGGCAGGACCCCAGGGGCTACTTCGGACGGCTCTGTCCTGGGCACAGCCAAGTGGGCTCTTCTCAGCCTATGCACAGGTGGGCAGGGCCTAGAAGGCCGGGTGGGTCACAATGCTGACAGGCCTCCGTGACCTTTCCGTGACTGGCTCAGGCCTGCAGCTATTTCCAGAAGCTGCTCTAAGCCTCTCTGGAATGGAGAATGAGGCCACATTGTCCCCACAGCTCAGCGCTGCCAGACACCGAGTCAGGCCGGCTCTTACATGCCGGCAGGAACGGACTCTGCTCCCCTCTCTCCAGGCAGGCCGGAATGTTGCTCATTTAAAAGGAAAAGCAGAGCAAGTGGCTCACGGTTTCAAGAGATAGATGCGAAATGAGGATATGAGAAGAAAAAAAATTAAATTCCTGGTGTTTTATGACCGAATTGACTTTTGACAAATTATCTTCAGGTTACTAATAAACACAGCTTATTGTATGCTTACCCTTTGAAAATCAGTAACATGACCGTGATATTATGTCAACGATTGTATTTTAACCAAAATATTTAATTGGTAAGAGCCTCTCATCCTTGTCATGTGAATGACAAGCAGGAGGACAAGGTGACACAGAATGCGTGCCACATCTTCCCATTTTATTGTACGCATTACCTACTGAACTTAGAGGGAAAAGGTTAAAATTCATCGTAATGCACCACATTAACATGCAGGAAAGTTCTTTGCCAAGACAAATGTCTGTTCAGGAGACAGACGCGCTGTGGACGCATCCTTCTGTGTGTCAAGAGCGTGTGGCCGCTGAGCTGTGGGGACCTGCCGCATTACGCTGAAGCCGTCTGCTCTGCGGCCCCCACAGCTGTTCACATCCTCACGTGTGGCCCCTTGAGGGGGCCATGAGGGGGCCTTGGCAGGCAGCTCTGTGCGCCGACGTTTGGCTCCTAGAATGTCTGGGCAGTGAAATGATGTTAGAAAAGCACATGGGGTTCCAAGACTGTGGCCAGAGAGCCTTCGCAGCAGCTCTGCCCTGCTCGCTTCCCTACGCCTGAGCTCGTGTGGGTTGACAGCGTTTGGGAGCCCGTGAAGCAGGTCTGGCCCATTCCCGTGAAGATGCCTCACCAAGGGGCCACACGTGAGGATGTGAACAGCCGTGGGGGCCGCAGAGCAGACGGCTTCAGCGTAATGCGGCAGGTCCTGTCTGGACACGGCACTGGGTCACATGGCAGGGACAGTAGGGGGCAGGCCCACCGACCTCACCGACGACTGGTTCTCTGGGGACAGTGGCATGGGGGCGACTTCACCTGCCCAATACCACACTACCTCCAGAACGAGAGAGCAGCATTTGAACGCACCCAGTAAAGAAGGGAGTGCCCGTCTGTACCCAGGGGTGATGGCGCCATGCCGGAGACGTCCCTGACACCCCAATCCACCCATCGAGGGCACACATTTTACCCACCAGTGTGGAACTAGAAATCTGTGACTTGGACCAAATTTTTTAAGTCGTGTTTTATGACATTAATTTATGTGCCTGAGCCATCTGTCCTGGGGAGATGGGAGTGTGTGGGAGGAGCCCCACTACCTCCTTACTCTGAGTGGGGGGGGGAGGCAAGCAGCACCTCGTGGGGCCCATGGGGTCACTGTGCCTGGACCCCAAAGCCTCTCTTGCTCCCAGGAAGGCACTTGTCAGCTGCCCCTGCGGCCTCCCTTCCCCAGGGGTTGAGGGGGTCAGGGCCCCGGTCTCCCCAAACCGAAGCCCTCTCCCCACTGAACACCGACTTGCGTGCCCCGCAGCACCTGCACCCACCACCCACCTTCTGTCTGAGTCTGACGACTCTAGGGCCCTCCTGTCCACGGGGGGTCTGGTTCACCTCTGGGTCCATCCATGTGGACCTGGCTGTTCAGGGCTGAGTCACATCCCACTGTATGGACGGGCTGTGCTGGGCTTACGGCACCCAGTGGGCAGCTGGCTGTGCCCCTGGCCGTGGCGGACCCTGCAGCTGTGGCGTGCAGATATCCTTGCTCCCTGCCAGGGGCTCACTGTCCAGAGCCCGCGGACCCAGCCTTTGGGAATGGCTCTCTCTAACCTGCCCTCTTCCCAAGGAGACCCTGTGTGGGGCGCCTGCACTCCCTCCCCACCTGGGCAAGGACGAGGGGCACATGCTGCGTTCTCCCCCTCCCGAGGCAGATTACTACAGCCCTGCGATGCTGGGCCTCAAGACAGACCAGGAGGTCCTGGGGGAGCTGGTGAGGACCAAGCTGCCGGCGGTGGCGACGCTCATGGACGGGCACAGTGTCCCGTGGACCCTGGTCGTGTCACGCTGGTTCATCTGCCTGTTTGTGGACATCCTGCCGGTGGAGGTGAGTGGGGCTGTGCCCTGCTGGGGCCAGGGCCACACGGGCTGCCGTGCAGTGACGCGCCGTTTCTCCATTCTGTGCAGACGGTGCTCCGGGTCTGGGACTGTCTGTTCAGTGAGGGCTCGAAGATCATCTTCCGGGTGGCCCTGACCCTGATTAAGCAGCACCAAAGTTCCATTCTGGGCGCCACCAGTGTTGCAGATGTGTGTGAAAAGTTCAAGGAGATCACCAAAGGGACTTTTGTGACCGAGTGTCACACCTTTATGCAGGTGGGTGCTGGGTGTGCTCAGCCCGTGCTCGGCCACTCCATTGCCTGTGGGGTGGGTTCCTGGCTTCGTGCACCCAGCATGCTGTCTGTCCCTTTCTGCAGCTGGGTCTCACCCCGCCCAGCAGCCCCTTCCAGGCCCACCTCCTCCGGGAGCCTGGGGTGCCAGCGGACCACGCCTGCTGCCCCTGCTCCCATGGCAGGCGGGGTCCAGTGCCCCTGGAATCCCAGAGGCCAGGTGAGGAACACGGGCCCACCGAGCCCGCTCCATCTCCTCCCGCACCGCCCCCCAGCCTGCCGCTGGTATCTGCCGTCTCGGGGGGCTTTCCTGACGACCCTGTCTACTGTGGGTCCCCACCCTTTCCGCCCTAGTCGGCTCGTGCTTTGGGGCAGCTCCCAGAATGGGCCTCCGTGCTGGGTCCTGGGCCTGGCGCAGGCTGTGTAGATGACTCAGGCCTGCTGAGTGAATGACACGGGAGCTGCATCTGGTGAGCCTTCTGAGGCAGCGTCAGAGGCTGGGCGAGGCTCGGGCTGGAAAGGCAGGTTTTGGGTGGACAAGTGGGAAGAGGTCAGGAGGCCGAAAGCAAGGCCCAAAGCTGGAAGGCCCCTGGCGGTGAAGAGCTGACACGGAGCAGTCTTGATCTAGCATGCCTGGCCCATCTCGCTGTTCACCTTTCCAGCGGCAACAATTACATACTCAACTCAAAGCAGGGAACAGAGGGCGCCCATGGCTGTGCCCACGTGGCACACTGTTTAATACCTACAGAGGCCAGGGGATCCTCCTGCCTCCGTGGGAGGGCCCTCTGATGGCTGGGACTCTCAGAATCGGGGATGCTGACCAGGGAACGTGAGACCGAGCTTCCTCCTACCGCCATGGAAGTTAAACACGTGGATGTGAGGCAACACCAGAGCGAAGGCCTGGGCCTCCGGCAGTGAGAGAGGCCCACTTCCAGCCATGGGGAGGGGCGCACGACCTTGTAACTGCGCCACAGGGACTGGGTCACCAGGGTCTCACACATCCTCCGTACGGCGGGTGGGTGGGTACAAGTGCCAGCATCTCAACAGCTGCAGCCTCGACACAAGGTGGTGCTGACAGAGGGGACATGCCAGACCTATGCCGGGTGCGTCCGGGGCTGGTCGAAGGGTGAGCCCCTCACTGGGGTGGCAGTGGCGCCAGGACAGATGCCCTGTGGCTGGATTTGGCAAACCGCCAGCGGCCTCATGGTGAGAACATCACGGGCATGTGCAAACACCCACGAGGGCACATGAGGTTGCTCGTGGGAGCTGGACACCGGATCTGGACAGACCCCTAGCTAGCCCTGGATTGTACAACTGTGGGCAGGTGTCACGAACCCTTGAGACTCAAGTCTCCTCACTTGTAATGGGGAGATGAGGTCCTGCGTCCTGGGGTCAAGACTTGTTTCAAGGGGAAAATGCCCGTATCATAAAATTCACTTGTGGCATGTACTGCTCAGAAGCCTTTAGTGCATTCAACAAGAGTGCAGCTGGAACTGTTATCTAGTTCCGGACAATTCCCATCACCCCATCAGGGAGCCGAGCCCCCTCATACTCCCCAGCCCCCTGGCAACCAGTAGTCCCTCTGCCTCTATGAATTTGCCTCTTCTGGCCACTTCCCATAAACAGAAGTGGACACGTGCAGCTCCAGCTGGCTTCTCCCCCCATAGCACGCTTTTGAGGTGGTGTCTTGCTGTCGGGTGTGCAGCAAGGCACTTTGCCCTCAGTAGGTGCTGGCAGGTAGAAAGGGCCAGAGGCCACCAGGCAGCTGGCCCTCCGTGAGCAGCAGGCTCTGTGGGGCCACTGTGGGGCGCTCTGGGCTGAGCTGGGCAGGCTCCAGGGAAGCACAGGAGCCCAAGGAGGCTGGGTGGGTTTCACCCCCATCCCGACTGAAACAAGCACTGTGTATCATCACACAGATGGGGTCCTGGCGCAGCGAGTCATCTCCCACGCTTGGGGCAGTCGTGTATGTTTCTGCATTGAACTGAGATCAGCAACGTCAGTCACGCACCCAGTCTCTACAATCCCGTACGAGCACCAAGTGCTTGCTGGCAAAGGCAGGTGCACAGGTTGCCAGGGCAACACGAACAGGCAGGCGGTAGCACGTGACACCCCTGAAACCACGCCAAGGCCTTGGGTGCTGCGTATCATGATCCTGTATTAGTCTCTGAAATGAATTTAACAAACCTTCTTTTAATGCTAGCCTTATGCCTGGCCCGATTCGTAACTCTGTCAGCAGTAATCACACAATTATTAAATTACACATTGGACAGCGTGAGCACACCCCCCCAGTCTGAACGGAGTCCAAGTCTCTCCCTGCTTCCACTTCTCATGTCTGTCCACTCTCGACTGGCCCCGACTGGCGTAGGGCTGCTGTGGGACGTGACTGATGAGTTGGGACGACACAGCACACAGGCAAAGGCAAGAGCAGACCCCTGGGGCCGTGCTAGATGTGTGGCTTCTCGCAGCAAAGGGGTCTGCAAGGCCCCTGCTCAGCGCCCAGCGTCTGCACAGCTCGTGCCTGACGGGGTGGACGGATGAGGGCCACCAGCCTTGCTGGGCATGGGGCCTGAGGCCTTTGGCCTGCCAGTCTAGCCTTTAACAGGACGTGTGAAGTGAAGACCTACTGGCAGTTTTTTAAACTAATTCTGTTTTTGTTCTAGAAAATATTCTCACAGCCTGGAAGCTTGTCCATGGCCACCATCGCCAGGCTTCGAGAGAGCTGCAGGGCCAGGCTACTGGCACAGGGCTGATGGGGGCACCACCCAGCCCTGCTGTCCAGAGTCAACCACTTTTTACTGCTTTCCTTTTGTGCCGTGAACATGTTACTACTGTGAATTTTTTAAGACAATTCAGAATTACGTTGCTCTTTAACTCTATGAGCTGTAGTCATAAATTCGTAAAAATACATTTTTACGTGGGACATGGACATGTAAAATGTGGTAGATGTGTGTCTGTACCTAATAAATATGTCAGCATCCCAGTCAGTGGTTTCAGCTTGTCAGGCAGTTGAGAATGAGCACCAAGAGCCAAGTTGTCTTTAGTATTGATGCCGACTAAACACTGTTGTTCTGCCTTTATCTGAGGTTTGTGACTGTGGCAAATGATTTAAGTGATTTTTTTAATGCTTTCACATGAATGAACCAGAAGTAAGTGTGTAACATTTCGGGAACATCGAGTCTCACTGGGGCCCGTGCTGGACCCCTGGAGAGGGGAATGAACCCAGCAGCACCTATCCTCAGCATGGGAGACGCCCAGCCTCCCACCCTGCCCGACTCCCATCTCCTGCTGCTGCTGCCTCCAGCTAGCTGGGAGACCCTGCTGCATGGGCAGGCCAAGCCCAGAAGGGGGACATGCAGGGACACCTGTACCCCTGCCCCCAGCAGCCCCAAGTAGCCCGCTCCACTCAGGAATGTCGCCTGTAAATACCCCTTGGTTTCTCCTAAAAGTTCTTCCATTTCCCAACATCTCCTCGCCCCATGTCTGTACTGCTGTTACTGTCAGCACCTCTGTGGCCACGGTTTCACCCCCAAATGAAGCTTTCAGTCTGCCAGTAACCACAGCCCCACTCCACCTCCACGTCCCTCACACAGCCTTGCTCTACAATCCTGGCTGGGGACCGCACTGGGCCACCTCACCCTGGAGTTAGTCTCTTGCCGGACGGCAGGGCCCCGGGGTGGGGACATTGGGCATGCGCCTTTCAGCACTGGGGCCGCCCAGCAGGCAGGCTCCCTCACCTCCCAAGAAGGCACGCTGGTCCTCAGAGGACACAGGTCTTTGCTTCAAAAGCGAAGATGGACTGGAACTCCGGTCGAGTTCCTGCTCTAAGCACACTGGGGGAGCCCCCGCCGCCTTCCTGGAGCCCCAGATGAGGGCCCTCTGCAGGGCGCTCTCGCCCCCAGAGCCACGGGTTCCACACCGGGTGAAGCCCGAGCCACCCTGCTCCCACCTGCCGCTTCATGGGGTGGGAGGACCTCGAGGCCGTGGCCACAGCGTCACAACTGACGACCAGCCTTAACACAGCTTGTGTTCTCAGGTCACCACGGGAGGGCCGGCCGGCTCCTGAAGGCAGGCTGCCAGCCACCCCACCCGCTCACACACACGCCTCTCCACTGTGCACGCCGCCGCAACCCTGTAATGCGAGCAGACAAACGCATGTGGTCTAGACAGACAGACAGACGTTTTATTAGCATTGTTACGGCAACAAGTTCCACAGAGGGACCCCCACCTGAGCTGCAAGCGATAAGTCAGAGACTGATCACTGCGCAAGTGCAGAAACAGTCACCCGAACCTCAGACAGAAGACGGAATCACTTTACAAAACAGTAAATAAAAATAACACCCACTTTCTATTTTAAAAAGTGCCAGCTCTAGATTGAGCTGCAGAGCAGGGCAAGACCGCACGACTGGGCGCCCGGGAGCTGCACCCGTGCTGACCGGCCCGTCCCGACTCGCCCTCTGGAGCACTTGTGTGGCCACACCTTTCTACCAGTTTCCTCAGTGCGTCAGCCGAGCAGCTGGCCGGCCTTCCCCAGCCCGTGTCAAGACCAGAGACCCCCTTGGTAAGGCTTGAATCTGAGTCAGTCATGAAGAAACCAAACACCAGAATCTTAAAAAGCCAAATGAGTGGAGCCAGCGCCCATCTAGAAAAGTGCTCCGACCCTCCCCACTTAAGGTTCTACTTTGGTAAATATTAACGTTTATTTAACCAGTTAGGAAAATATGTAACCCAGTTAGCAAAATTAACACCATCATTTCAAATTACCATTGTGTGCATAGTAAATGTTGCAGGATGAACTTCACATCGGATAAAGCAGATCTGAAAATCAGTTTGCAGAAAAGTGTGCCTCACTCAACACAAACCTACGCTCAGGGCGCCGCAGCAGCCCCGCGGTGGCATGGCTGCGCTAAATGGTCTGGTAGCCGGCGTGGCTCCTCTTCCTGCCGATGAGGTACGCGATGAGGACGACGAGGACCAGCCCGGCCAAGGCGCCGCCCACGGCGATGGGGACCAGCAGGCTATTCTTGTCCAGCTGGCACTCCTCCGCTGCAGGGACAGGCCGGGCTGATGCTGGCCCCCCACAGGAGACGGCCTCCCAACCCCTTCCCGCAGCCCAGTGGACATGGTTCAGCTGAGGAGGGGCTGCGATCCCCACCACCTGCCCCTTGCCACAGCCCCTGGACGCAGCAAGCACTTGGGGGTAGTTGGGCAGCTATGGGTGTGGCCAGGGCCCCCCTTTTCTGTCGCACTGAGCAATGTGGGTTCAGACAAGTGCCCCCGCTCAAACGTGTGTGTTCACATCACTAAAATGAACAAGCTGGGGCCTTTCAAAAGAAAGGCAGTGCAGGAAGGAGGGTCTGCACTAACTCTGGTCCAGCATGGCCACCCTGCCCCCACCCACAAGGAACCACAGCCTGGTGGACCCACTCAGCCTGGACCACCACCCTCGATGCTACTCACCAGACCCAAATGTGCCACCTTCCACGTGGAAAGCCTGCACCCACACTCTGAACATGTTGACAGCAAAGGCCTGCGTGACCCACACGTGCTCCCCGGAGTTGCACCTGTACGAGTTGCCGACGGTAGCCTGAAGGGCCCTCAGCGAGTTGTTGGCGGCCCTGAAGGTGGGGTCTGCAAAGGCATGTGACTCAGTGATCTGCAGCCCCAGGACGGGCACCTGGATTGCGGGGGTCTTACCTCTGGCATCGGGAAGAGTGGTGCTCAGCTGGACTCCTTGCAGGAAAAACTGGTTGGAACTTGAATTCTTCAAGAGAAAAAGGCAACCCTTGACCACTCACTGGATTCACATGCTCCCTGCCAAACCTGAGGGGCCCTTGGTGGTAACTCTGATCTCTTGCATTTCCAGCTTTACAATGAGACTACAGAGTGTTGTCTATAAAAAGCATCAAATAAATCTTGAGAACACAATTCTGATTAGTTCCTTCTAGATCTTTCTACAGAATCAAGTTCTCAGCTGCAATGGGTATTGGAGGAGCCATATTCTAAAAAAGTAAACTTTCTCCAAATGTTCACTGAGCTTTAGGAAAGTCAAACTTTGTTGGAAGAAATTCCACTGTTTATCAGCTCACTTGTGCAAAGTGTTGCTAATATTTTTGAGTGGCATTTCTTCTCCTTCCCATTTTAAACTTTGCTAAAGTCACATGAGACTTCCAGGGCCACCTGCGACTCTTCCCAGACTACACACAACTCCTCCCAGGTGGGCATAAAGGAAGAAGGAGCAGGATGCAGAGATGCTGCTCCTCCGGAGGGGCCAGAGTGCAGAGGGACACGGCCCTCACCATGCCAAACTGGAACACCAGGACCGTGGCGTCCTCGCTCCGGAGCTCCACGGTCACCAGCTGGGCGGCACAGCTCCCACCCACGGTGGTCTTGTTTGGGCTGATGTTGAACACGTGCATCACCGTCTGAGTGAGAGAAGCACATGTTACCACTCCACACCCTGCATCCTCCGCACTCTTACAAGATAAAAGCAGCTCAGAGGCCACACTCATTCTAACTGAAACTGGCAGAACATGGGAGGTTTACACAAGCACCAACTCCTGGCTCCAAAACAACAAGTTCTCCTTCCTCAGTGACACGTACCTACAGGAGAGGCACAGACCCTCACACCCTCTCACCCTGCCCCCAATGGGAACACACATTCATTACAAGCCCCACAGACACTGACACCATTAGCGGAAGGCATTACTTCAAAGGAAAAGTGTGAAAGTGACACAATGTTTGGGTAAAAGTTCCGGTGAAATTTTACAGGATATCCTGTGAGTGCCACACACACCCTGCGCTCTGCAGGCCATGCAGCAGCCACCTGGCCCTGCCATCTTGGAGCAGGGGCCTCAGTGTGCAGATGGGCACGGGGTGTGCAGACAGGCACCGTGCACTCAGTCCCAGTGCAGACACCCTGGCCTGTTCTCGCTGATTACACTCAAGAGCAAACCGCTGCATTCGGACCCGTGTGCTAGCACTGCAGGGCCCCGGAGCCAAGCCTACCGTGTTGTCTTTCTTCTCATAGGTCACGTTCAGCTGCAGCCCCATGCTGGCCAGCAAACAGGTCCCGTTGGCACCACTCACGTTGTACTTGAACACTGAGGGGTTCTCAGGCTTTGGGGACGGCGAAGGGCGGGGAGGCACCGGGGCAGGTGCTGTTGTCGGGGAAGGTCTGTCTTGTTCACACTGTGTCTCTGGAGGAACAAGTGGGGATGCGTCACACTGCTCACAGGAAGGAAAACGAGTCGTGGTTCCTGAAAACCACCAAGAGCTACAGCAGCCCCCAGCACAAGCTCCTGTCCCGAGCTCACTGCACGCCCTAGGCTTCTCAGATAGCATTGCCCACGGAAGAGTACTTCTCCATCTGCCCCAGGATGGTGCAGGCTGGCACCATTCTGGATGGACAGGGCAGGAGGGTATTGTTAGATGGTGCCACTGTCCCACAGAGCCAGCCAGAGGACGGGAGTGTCCCATCCACCTGTGCCCCGTCCTGCCACCACACACACCTCTACCTGGATGCCCTTCCATCTCCGCTTCTGAGGGGCCCTGGGCTCAGAGCTCTCCTCTTCTGCGTAACCAGAGAGGAGCCGAGACTCAGGCGCGTGGCACCAGCCAGCTGCTGTGGGCTATGCCAGGCGGGGCAGCAAGAGCACAGCAGGCGCTCTCCTGTGGGGGCAGGCACAGGGCAGGAGGGTCCGGACAGCCACCCAAGGGAGGGACGCCGGGGCACAGGCGGAGGCAGAGGGACCCAGGTCTGCAGGGAGAGGGCACGCTGCCAGGAACACAGGGCCCCACGGCGCCTCCAGAGGTCATGCTGAGGAATGCAAACGCAATTCCATCCTGTAGAACTTGACCCACTGTGACTATTTACAACTAAAATTTATATTCACAATCAAGGCAGAGTGACTACAAGATAACTGTTCTCTACAGGAGCAGGAGGATGGATGCGGGTCTTCGATGAAGATTACTTAACACCCTGAAATACCCAGCTACGTAGCACATCAACCCCTAAGTTAGGTTATTTCTTTTACCACTTCGTTTCTGTAGCAAATCATGCTTAGAGTAATAAACAGTTTCTATCCAGTTCTGACCCTTTCCACATTTCTGCTCAACTGAGCCACGGATGGGGGAGCGTCCTGCTGGGAACGAGCTGCACCTTCACGGGCCTCCACTTCTCTCCGCCCAAAGCTGAGTGCTTCCCTTTACCTCCACATCCCGTGGGAGGAGACACAGGAAGCTTCTGCCCCAAGACTGAACCACAGGGACGGTTCCAGTGCCCCTGGACAGTTCAGCCTGCCAGCAAACTTTCACACAGGATCATCCTGTGGAGGAAGACCCCTTACCGGGCAGTACAGAGATGGCAAAGCAAAGCCCCATGGGCTGGACTGAACCCTGAGCTAAGGGGGCAGGGCAAATACTGCTGGAAATGCCCCAACCTAGGGTGTGCTGGCCAACACCGTCCCCCCGACTGGAGCTAAGCTACAAGCTGGCACTGGAGTCGTACTACTATAAAGAGTTTCACCATTACTTTATAAACTGCTACAGAGCACAGTGTAACTAATGTATAAAACCACATTAGAACCTGGCTAGTCAGTATACTCTGGTCTAGAGGCCACACAGCACACACAGGAGAGCAACCCATGCTGGCTGGACAAGCATTTCTGACATCAACTTGGGAACACGAACAACATCCCGTTAGGGCTGACCACCAGTCAGGAAAACCCAGGACTCTGGAGACCTATATGGGTACGATGGCCCCCTCCTTCTAAACTGCAACGTCCACACTTGAAGTCGCCTGTCACTACTGCAGACACCACAGCTCTGCCTGCAGACAGCTCGCAACCTGCCAGGAGACAATCCCAAACACACACTCAAGGATGCCGAGTGCTATCTGCAGGGAAGCCTCTGTGCCCACAAAGAAAGCAGGGCGGCGGGGCAACGCTGAGCATCCTTCTACAGTGCGTTCAAACATTTATAGGCCCCGAAGGTCCCAAAAGATCTGCAGGCAGAACAGATTTTCAAATAAATCTTATGTTGCAATTAAGACCCAAACGGAAAGTGGTGTTTTAGGATCAGTTTCTTCACTAGGCTAGACAAGGAGTAAGACTGGTTCCTACAGAAGGCAAATAATACTGAGCTGGTGGGAAGTGAGAATTAGGATGAACTGTATTTAAAACTTTGTATCTTGAACTTCCAATGGTCACTGACGCATCAGCTCGTACCCATGTATCAAATCGTGAAGATAAAGAGGAATAAATCCGAATCCTCTGCTGAGCCATCAAGTTCATATCCCTGCATGAGCCCCACTAGCCCAGCCCACTAGCCCAGCCCCACTAGCCCAGCCCACTAGCCCAGCCCACTAGCCCAGCCCCACGAGCCCAGCCCCACTAGTCCAGCCCCACTAGCCCAGCCCCACTAGCCCAGCCCACGAGCCCAGCCCCACGAGCCCAGCCCACTAGCCCAGCCCCACTAGCCCAGCCCACTAGCCCAGCCCACTAGCCCAGCCCCACTAGCCCAGCCCACTAGCCCAGCCCCACTAGCCCAGCCCACTAGCCCAGCGTGGGCCTAGGGCTGGACATCCCATCTGATGCACAGCCTGAGACCCACTCACCCGGCTACTCCCAGCTCAGGCAGAGCTGCACTGAGAACTGACCATTCCGTAAGGATGACCATCCACTCCACTCTACACACCTTCAGGAAGAAGAAACCTGTTTCCTTCAGAACTTATCAACGAAACTGACAGAGGGAAAACAACACAGGAAAAAAATTTTCAAACATACCAAAACCAAAAAACAAAAAGAAAAGCTGACTTCAGCAGCCTTGGCCTGTGCTTCCTAGTAAAGTAAACCCTAGCTTCTGCAGTTTCCCAGGTAGGATGATGTGCATGGAAAGGCTTTCTGCTCAAGCACTGCCACACTCCAGACCAAGGCCCCTCTCACACCCTCAGTTCATCAAACATAAGCCTTCCTGGGCTTTTATGGCTAAAAATTTACTGGGTTACTGGCAACATGCTCATCAGCAACTCTCTGCTAAGAGTCCATGAGTAGAACAGACTAGAGGTATCTAAACGTATTTAGTATGGGGTCTTTTCCCTGGAAAGCTTCCGGTTTAGTTAACAGATAAGTTACAAAGGCACCTACGAGCCAAAAGAATGAATGGCACAAAAGGAGAGAGAAGGGCTCGATTTTAATAGAAATCAGTTATTTTCACAATTTATGCTGTTGTGTCAGTTTATATGGTCAGTTACATAAAATCTCCTCCTGCAGGGAAATTAATGGTCCTTTTTTGCAAAGTAGCATTAATACCAACCACTGTCAAAAATACCCGATAAGAAATCCAGCAAGGCTCTCCAGGATCAGACTCAGTGTCAGCCTCGTGGCACGCTGAAAAGCGGTGGGAAGGCCGGCTCAGAGCTTGTCACCAGTTGCCATCTCCTGCTGTGCAATGCAGCCCCTTGTTCTGGAGCGGCCTGCAACCTCTGCACCTCCTCCCTGCCTCCACTTGGCAAACTCCTCTCATCACCGGGCCTGAGCCACCGGATGGCCAGACCCCACAAAAGAGCATGCCCAGCAACAGGCCCCAGGTTGTGGGAGAGGGCGGGTGGGAGTAGCTTTCAGGGGAAGAGCCCTAAACATTCGAAAAGGCATCCTGAAAAGGTTCTGAAGCTTGGGCGGCGGGTTTGCTTTCTGCTGGCTTCCTGCTTCCCTGCTTCCCAGCACCATGGGTGCACAGCGCTAAGGGGCTCCTGTATAGGAAGCGGCCAGAAACCGGACAAGGACACACTGGCTGCTACGGGATATCCGTGCAGCTTCAGGATGCTCTCAGCCCCCTTCTTCCTGGTAGGACTCACTGAGAGGATGCTCCAGCGTCTCTCAAAGAGCAGCAAGGTTTCCTTCCCAAAGTACACACATATCTACACAGGCAGAGTTATCATGAAACCGAACCAAGCTTTGCTGAGAGGGAACCACCACAGATCATGGGGGGGGGGGCTCAGACCTCCCCCACAAGCGAGACTGAGCTCAGCGAGCAGGCTTCTGATGAACAACTTCAGAAAGAGCCATGGGCAGCCGCCCTGACCAACTTCCAGGCGAGAAGGCCAAACACCCAGTGACCCTACGTGGCACCAAGCATGCCTCTGGGGAGGGGGCCGGTGGCTGGGGTCAGGTATGAGGACAGCCTCACTGCGGTGCCTTTTCCGCCCGGAAGCACAGGGCTGTGTCCTCCACTAGAAAAGGCCGACAGTCAGGAGGCTGTGTGGGAAATCTCTCCTTTCTGTTCAGTCTTGCTGTGAACCTAAAACTGCCCTAAAAAAATAAAGTCTACCTAAAAAACAAAGTAATTACCCTTACAAAACAAAATTGATGTCTGTATACTGTCACATCTGCTTCTGGACTACAAAGGGGAGCCCGGCGCCCGTGTGACCCGGAGACCGAGCACTGAGCTCCAAGTGCCACGACAGACGAGGGAGGCTCAGAGGTCAGAACACAGGCAGGAAAGGCAAGGAGCCTGCTTGCAGCCGCCTGCAGCCCAGGGGGATCACTGCACAAAGCCTTCACACCAGGGGCCTGCCACTTCCGGAGGCCTGATGGGGTCCGTTCTTTCCCTCTGCCCCCGAGACCTGAGGAGGCTGATGTAATCCAGATGTGTAATCGTGAACTTGTCCCAGAACGGAGATCGTGACTCCAGCTTGCGCCTGGCTTGCCCTCATCCCCTTCCATCCACCTGAGATGCACAGCAGTGCACCCTTGTACCTGTCGCCCTCACACACTGGTGCACACACACCAGCCCCGCCTCCAGACCCACTCTGTGAAGCACTCATGGAGAGGTGGGGCCCACGTCCCTCAGAGCTGCTGCCCCGGCTCACACCTCCACTTCAAGCCGTTACACACAGCTCCTTCCAGTCCCAGCTCTACTGCTGACACTCTTCCCATGGGGTCAGGAGTCAGCAAATATCCTTTGTAAAGGCCAGACAGCAAACATTTTAGACTTGGTATCTGTCCCAGCTCAGCTCTGCTGCTCCGAGTGTGGAAGCAGCCCAAGACAGGTGTCTGAGTGACCGTGACTGTGTTCTGGTAAGACTTAATTACAGGCACTGAAACTTGAATTTCATAGACTTTTCATGTGCCACAACACGTTCTTTTGACTTTTTTTTACCTACAATTTTTAAGCATAAAACCATGCTTGTCTCACTGGCTGTACAGAAACCACAGGTGGGCTAGGTGGGGCTGCAGGCCAGTGTACCGCCCGGCGAGGAGCAGGCTGTCTCTGGCAGGACCATAACGAACTGCACAGGAGACGACTGATTTGCCGTGCTGCTGAGTGCCTGTTGTGCCAGGCGCATCAGCCCCCTCCAATAGTCACCTGAGCCTTGAGGCAAGACTGCCGGGGAACACTGGAAACCAAAGCCCACTGAGTGGCCCCCTGGAGGAGAGCGCCCAGGCCACTAACCCCTCGCCCTTTAGGAAAACCACAGAGGGGCGAGCTGACTGGCAGGAGGTAGGAAGAGAGCCTTGCTAAGTCACAGTGAAGTGACAATGCTACTTGAGGGCAGACACAGAGCCAAAGTTCAGCCAACTCCCCCTTCTACCTTTTTAATCAGTCTCTCCCATAAAGAAGTCGCTGGGCAGTTCTAGCCACAAGCTGCCAGCTCGATCCCCAGCCATACGAACACCTGCTCACTCACGTCTCCCCAGGCACTGGTAGCGCTGGGGCCAGGGCAGGGCCTTACCTTCCTGGCTGAAGCTGTTGTTTGAAAGGTATGCCTGGATGGTGGCATCATGGAGCGTGACAGTCACGTTATTCATGTGAATCTGACTGTTGCTCACACACCTGTACTTTTTGTTTATGTCTGCGCTGATGTCGGTTACAGATTCCACAGTCTTGGTTTCTGTATTTAAAAAAAAAATCAAATTTTAACTACTTGATGTACTCAGTTCAAAGTACCTTCAGACACCCCCAACCCAATTTTCCCCACTCCACATTAGTCAGTTTTTCTTCTTACCGTTGGAGCTGGCATTGGGGAAAAACTGTATGTCAGACAAGTTATAAAGAAAACTTAGCAGCTGGACACTGTAACGTGTTGCATTTCTTGTGAAATTGAGGGTCAGTGTGTGTCCTCTTCCAAAACCAATCATGAGGCTGGGGTCAGAAGCATTCTCTGTGCCACAAGAGCTGCTATTTAATACTTCTGCATTAGGTGGCAGGTTGAAGGTCGCATTCTAGAAAAATGACAACAGAACCCAAATAGGAAGTAGGTTATTAGAGGGACTCAGAATAACCAAAGATCTGTGAGTCTGCTATCAGCTCCCACCTCAGGTCCATCTCACCTACCACCCATTAGGTACTCATTTTAAACAGAAACAGGAACACAATGAAAGCCAGTGTTATGTCAGTAACAGACTGAAAAGTAGTCCAGTGTAAGACAAAGCTGGCAATTATTCACAGTTAGAAATTCCTCACTGACATAATGTGAGTTTACAACAGAATTAAAACTAAAGTTGTCTCAAACTGAAATTCACAATGGGCTTCAGAGGAGCTGTGTTCATATTTTTATATTTGAAAAAAGCTATCAATGCTTGTTTGCTACAGAAATGTTTGTTTAAAGAATATCTCTTTAAACAAAGAAAAGAGGGTGTTTACTGCTGAGCTGTTTGAATTTACTATTATAAGCACAACACACATCTAGAAAACCGACTGTCTGCCAGAACAAACTGAACGGACTAGGAGACTATGACCAAGCTGCATACTTGTGCAAAGAAATGACAGAGCTGCATGAGATGACAAAGACATGCTTTGTGAAGCAGGATGCACATAACAGCCCAAGGAGGGGGTCCCATCTGTGTGACATAATATATAACAATGATATTTTAAAAATATACAAATACAAAGAAGAAATAAAAGGTGCTTGGACAAATCTTTATAATTTGAGACATTTCAACCTTCCCGGTTTTCTTCTGTTTTGACAGAGACCACATTTATATGGAGCCTGGTACAAATGAGCCAGTGAGGCCTGAGCAGCTGGCACAGAGTCCGGAGTGCTCCAAAGGGGCTGCTGAGCTTCCCAGCCACCCCAAGGCCCACGACTGCCCTTTGGATGGTGGTAAAAAGACACTGTGATGTCACCTTGGAGGCGGGTAAGGAAAAACAGTGGCCCCATCAAAGAACTAAAAATAAATTTGGTTTAGAGATCTACTTAAGAGTATTAAACAGAGCAAGCAAAACGTCCATTAAGAGGCAATTAACGGAGGAAATACAAGCAAGGGCTGCCTGTTAGAAACCTAGTAGACAGAAAGGGCCTCCTGTAGAAGTGCCCAGCATCTTTAACAAGGTGAAGACATTTAATTACCCCAGCACAGTGCTACAGCGCGGCACACCAAACAGCTGTTTAGGTACAATTCTTGGAGCATAACTATTTATCTAAAACAAATTCAACACCAAAAAGCTCACAGAGTTGCATACTGGGCATAAGAAACACTGGAGAAAAATTTAACTACCAACAGAGAGGTGGCTGAACAAACCAAGATTAACGTGTGAAGTACTGTGAGTATAAAAGGGAATCATGAAGAAAACTGGAAAAATACTAATAAAATAGTGGAAGCAGAGCACAAAATGGTTTGTATGTTAGGACCGCAGCTTCAGCATATAAAACAGCACTGGCTCCAGAGGAGAGCAGAAGGAAATACGCACACACGAGCTGTGTTTTGGTGCGATCATTTTTTAAACACTTACTTGAAATTCTACAATCATCTTCACATGCACACACAATGCACGAAGCACTCTGGCGCTCCTACCTTAGGACCACTCCTGGTGTCGTAGCTGGTCAAGAAGGCAGCAGAGAAGTTGGCCATCACACAGGCTGTCCCATTGCCGTCTCTCACCACAAACACTGCCAAGGCACCGTGCATGAGGGCTGCTGACCCCAGGAAAGACAGAAACAGCCAAATACCTTTTTGAAAATACTGTGTATTTTTGTTGTCTACACTGCAGTAATGACGGTTTTATGATGAGATCCCAGTGTGCCTCTCAAACCAGCAAAGCAGCAGACACATGGTTACCCAGGCTAGGTTCAGCTGGGTCTTCCTTCTGTCCTGGATACAATCCTGGAAATGTTCTCTCTAAACCCATCAGGTCAGTGTGCCAACCGGGTCGATAACTCTTTAATGCTTAACTCCAGAATACTTATCCAGAAGTCATGTGTCGATTTCTGGGTCACCCCCGGGCATATGCTGCCCCAGCTCATCCCTCTAGAGGCTCCCTGGGACATGTGCTGGGCACCTGGTGGCGCAACTCAACCCAAATACTGACTGCAAACAGAAACCCTCAGGAGAGCTGCACAGCATTCACTGTGGCCCGAACTGCTACTTAAAGTTGGATTTAGTTTTACTCTCATGGACTGGTGGTGTGGCCAGAAAGCCATGTGCTCTCTGCCCCATTTCAGAAACATCCTTTAAAAAGTCATCCAGTTGAACCTGGACTTGGCTGTGTGACCAAAGGACATCAGTCCACCTGCTGCAGCAGGGCTGCCGTATCCCAGAGGCAAGGGGCTGCCTGAGCTCTCACGGGTCCTCCCAGCCTGGGGGCCATCACTGCCAGGTATTTCCCCCCTGAGTAAGTTCTCAGGGCCACTGTCATTTCTGCTCCTTCCTACGCCACAGCCCTGGTCAAGCTCTGCAGCAGCACGCATAGTCTGACCACTACAGAAGAGAAGCAATTTATAAGCCACACCTTCTAGAATACTGTTTTCATGGGTTTTTTGATAGATGGGCAAAAACAGTTTTCATTAGCTCTAAAGTCAAACAGTTGCCAGCCGCCACTGTGCACCGTGACGTCTGGAAGTGATGTGCCCTCCCTTCTGCTGCTACAGTTCCTACACCTCTTCTCACCAGTTGCTGTAATGGACACACTCTGAAGGCGGCATACTGAGGATACTCAATTAGCCTCACATTCTACAGTGAAATGTCTTGGCAGAGTAAATGACTCCAACAAGCCCAGTGCATCTCACCCTTGGGACCTGCACAGAATCATATCTTCAGGGACAATCATTCAAGCCTAAAGTGGACAGGACAGCGAGAAACCCCACACACCTTCCCACAAATCTCAGTCACACCCTCTGGAGGTGGGTATAAGCACCTCCATTTCTAAAAGCTGCCTGCTGCAGACCTGTTTAGTGACCACTGCTGTACACCTGGCTGTCTCTACACACATGTACCAAGCACTTACTATGTGGGCTGTAAGAAGAGGGAGATTCATATGTAAAAATAATCACAGCACAGATGAACTGATGCTCCGGTGAAAGCATGTGCTATACTGTACGTACTCAAGTCCCGTGGATGCACAAAGACAGGAGAGCTGACGCACTGGAGTGGGTCTAACAATGTACATTCAAAATTATGGACCCGACACAGCCTAAAAGAACTCGGTGAAGAATCCCATGGCCAAGCTGCATAACTGACAAAGTCCCACAATGGAGGGCAACATTCATTAGCTTTAGACTCTCCCAACATCAGGGGTGACAGTTCTTTACTTGGAAAGGGGAAGGTCAGTCGGTTGACATCAATGGCCTTAAGAGTCATTACGAAATCACACCTAATCTTATAAGGTTTCAGTTCATGCTTTTCTATGCTTTCAAGTAGTCAAACACAAAAGAGGCTTTAAGCAGTTTCTAATTATCAATGCAGGAAAAATTAGTAATTTATAAGTTTGAAACATTTTTTAGAAAGATGGTTTCTAGTGAAAGCGTACACTAAAATAAACATTTTAAATAGACCTAAAATCAAGTTAACAGACCTTTTCTAAAAGTTGGATTTCGATTGAAAATGGATTAACAGATGACAGAATGGGCATTAGAAAGCAAATTACACGCACACTATCACAAGCTGCCACAACCTAGGGGGGTTGTGGATTTTCCTCTTCACTATTACGGTGTCTTTAAAAACATGAAGCACAACGAGAACGTTCCAATGCTTGTGGGCGCTCGTCACAGGGCGCAGCGCGGCGGCTGACACGACCCAGCACGTCGTGGCGCACCTGCCGGAGGAGGGCAGGCCCGCCGCGTGAGGGCGGCCCGTGCGGCGAGTACCGCACCCGGAGAACTCACTCAACACAGCAGGCAAAACAAAATGGTGAAGCTAAAATCCACTCCGGCCCATTAACAGCATGACCCTGAGAGCCCTTGGGGGCGGCTCGCAGCGCAGCGCGCACCATCCAGGCCCCGGGGCTTACACTCCCTTCCCATGTCACTCGGGAGACGGGAGCAAGGGACAACACGGGCTCACCGAGGGCCTGGACCCCTAAACCCAAGCCACCGGCCGATTCCGGCGAAGGCGCAGCAACACGCCTCCCGTGGTAAGACCGTGAGCACGAAACCCCCAGCGCCGGCGGGGCCCGGCCACAGTGGCACCGACCAAGTCAGCACCGCGTCGCACCCAGGGACAGGGCTGTTCGCGGGCCGGATCACCCACCGGGCCGCCCCGAGCCACCGAACCAACGAAATCGTTCCCAGCTTAATGCCCCGGAAGTTCAGTGACCCGCCAGGGGACCAGCCCCCAGCGGACGTCTAAACGCCTCCCGCGCCCCCGACCCTCACCCCGCAGTCCCCTCACCCCGCACTCCCGGCCCCGCGCCCCCAGCCCCGCACCCTGCATCCCCGGCCCCTCACCGAGCAACAGAAGCAGCGGCCGCCGCCGGGCGCCGCCAAGGGCCGCCATGGGCGCGGGACCGCCGATGCGGGCGCGGAAGCGGGTCGGGCGGGATGGGCGGTTGGCCGCGGCGCGGCCCGTGTCCAGAGGCCCGGCTGCTGCGGCGCCCTCGGCTAGAAAGAGACTCCACGACCGGCGGCACTCGTCACGTGAGTCAGCGCCGCGCCCGCACCGTCACGTGGCCCCGTGGTCTCGCGAGAGCGCGGAGGCGGCCATCGCCTCTCGCGTGACCCTGACACGTGACCGGGGCGCCACGTGACGGGCAGCCGAGGCGCGGCGCGGGCTGCGGGTGCCGCGAGGGGTGGGAATGCGCAGGGTCTTCGGCCGTTTCTTTCCGCGGCGTTCGGCGTAAATGCTCGGCCACTGAGTCCGCGGAGCCCCAGGAGGCGGCAGCGGGGTCCGAAGGGTGGGCGCGGTGTAGACTGCAGACCGAGGGCTACGGTCCGTGGTAGGACAACACAAAGGCCTGTGTTTAAGCAGCAAGTACAGAATTCAAAGCGCGGCAGGATCGTGGTTGGAAAGGCTCCGGGGGTTACGGCGATGCCGGGAGCGACACCTGCGGGGTTCCTCTGACTGGGGCGGCGTTTCTCGGGGAGCTCAGAAGAGTCTTGATGCCCCTCCCGCTCGCTCCCTGCCGCCGAGGGGCAGCGGCGCCCCTCGGTCGGCTCGAGGCTGCCTGCGGGCTCGTTGGGCACCGCGCGTCCTAGACTGTGGCCCCAGCCCGCGTGCAGGCTTGTTGATGAGACCTGCCACTCTCCTGAAGCCCTTGGTTCTTGTGGGTTTATTTCCTTAATTTTTACATTTGTTTGCTTTTAGTAGATTTTGTCTTTGCCCCTGCCTTGCTTCCCATCTGTACCTCTCCCGCTTCTGAATTCTAATCCGCTGGAAAAAGTCTAGAAACTCAATAGGACTCTGCAAGCAAAATGGGGGCAAATAAGCTCCAAGAGAAAGCTGGTCTTGGGTTTTGTTTTGTAGTTTGGAGCAGAAATCTCTTAAGAGTGTACTTGCTGACACCTGTTGTGGGGGAAAAGAGGAAGCTGCGTTAAGTAACTTTCTGTTTCAGCTGGATACTCGGGGGCCGGACTTGGTTGGGGTACACACTTGGGAAGGGCACCCCAGAGGCGCGATGTCACCACGGCCTGCTGCTGGGGACGAGGACCGGTAGACACCATGAGTGTGTTCTCAAGAGTATGGGATCCATTCTCAAAGTATCTAATGTGTTTACCGGCGTTAAATCGACGGGTGTTTTGCAGATGGTGAGACAGGCAGGTTTCTCACTGTGGGAGGAAGAAGTTACAAATAAGAGGGAAGGAGAGAATGAATCCTGTGGTGCTGGGACCCATGTGTGTCTGAAAGGCATGGTCACCAGATAAACGGACCGTGTGTGTACCTGGTTAGCCACACACCTCCCCCTAACTGTCCACCGAGATGTGACGCACAGACACATTCCAGATCATACTTTACAATGAGAGGTTAGGCTCCTCAGAGAACTGTTGATATGCAAGGCTGAGCAGGGAAAACACCGGGGGAGCTTGGAGTGTCTTGTGGGGCCAGACAATAAGGATGGGCTTGTCCCAGGGACATGGTCACCAACTTGAGAGAGCTTCCAGTGGCTCAGCTGGACCAGATTGAGGAAAGAGGTAAAAGATGATAGGACTGGCGTGCAACGAAAAGGATAAAACGTCCTTGAGTCCATCCTGATGGAAAGTAAGCGGGAGAGAGGAGCCAGTCTTCGTACGGGGATTCTCTGGACAACTGTAGGAGAAAGGTGGCACCCACAGACACTTCCAGTTTGAGGAGAAGGGGGATTTGGGTGAGTTTGAAAGCTTCCCTAGAAAGAGAATCACTCAGGGAAAACGATTCGCTTTGTGGCAGGGATGACAGGCAGTCACCACCTTCACCAGGTGATAAAACATCTGCATCCCCAGTCAGGCCATGGTGACAGCATACCACCTCTGCTGTCCTTCCTAGGGGTGCCCCAACCTAATCTCAGAAAGTGTCAGACACAGATTTCGGGGAGTGCTACAAAGCTCCCCTGTGCTGAGTCTCAAAGAAGACAGGCACTGTCACAGACGGGAAGAGGAGACAACTGAATACCATGTGGTGTCCCGTTTAGCCTCTAGGACAGATTAAGAACTTTCGTGGAGAACTGGCAACATCCTCGTAAACTGTACTGTAGTTACATAGTACCACCAACATTCATCTCTGCTTTGGGTCATTGTTCTACGCACATGAAAGGCTGGGTGAAGGGCAGAGGGGAACTCTACTGTATTTGCAACTCTTTAGTAAGTGTAAAACCGAGAGGACTTTTGTTTGGAGCATGTTACAGATCACTGAGGGGGTGTACATCTTTGTGGGGTTGAGTCTTCCTATCTAAGACCACTGTAATTTGTTGAGGTCTAGCTTACATTGTTTTTAAGTAGTTTAATGTTTTGTGTATGAAAATAATATTTATACATGATAGACAAATTGGAAAAAAGGGGGGATTCACTGCTTACCAAAACCAGGTTTGTATTGATATTTCTAAGTCTCTTTTCCATACATGTTTTTAAATACAATTTTTAAATGTATTTTATGTCTTTTCATTTAAAAAGAAATGTTTTTCCATGCCATCCAAACTCAGAAATACACTTTTAATAGTTGTTATGTAATACTGCATCACTTGTCCTTAATATTTTACTAAATGATCCTCCATTTAGGTGACCCCCCCCCGTGTTTGCTGATACTCTAGGAGAAGCCTCACTCCTCCTGTTTCTCGCACATTGCCAACACCCCCCACACCGAGCAGTTCTGACACCGACTGGGTGTCGTACAATTTAACTCGGTTCTGACCCTGTCTACCTGGAGGTACTGCAGGTGAAGGGCTCAGTCCCACAAGACTGCCCCTGATGCAAACTGCAGTTAGCCAAGTCCCCAGCTTACCCATGACTCTGTCTGATGTGGGTACCAGTTAGAGGTTCCCCCGACCTTCTCCCTCTTGGATTTGATTATTTGCTAGAGTGGCTCACAGAACTCAGGGGCACACGACTCACACCTACCAGTTACTAAAGGATCCGATGAAGTACACAGATGGAGAGCTCCCTGGGGCGGGTCCAAAAGGGCACAGCAGCCTCTGTCCCCGTGGTGCTGGGCTGCGTCACCCACCTGGAAGCTCTCCTAACCCAGTGCTACTGGGACTTGTGCGGGCTTTCTCATGCAGGCATGGTCGATGGTGAGCTCAGTCTCGGGCCCCTCGCCCCTCTCTGGAGGATGGGGGGTGAGGCGGGATGAAACGTCCCAGCGCCTAGTCGTGGCCGGTCTTTGGTGAGGAGCCCCCCTCCAGGAGCCCAGCCGTGTCACCTCATCACAGCAGGAAACGCTCCTGTCACCCAGGACCCTCCCAGGGCTTTAGGAGCTCTGTCGGGAACAGGGCCAGAGGCCAAATATTAGAGCGGAAGATGCTCCTGTGCTCGTGTCCGTAGGACATTGCGAGGCTTAGGAGCTTTGTGCCGGGAACTGGGGCAGAGACCAGTATATATGTCATCAACTATCTCACAAATACTATGATAAATATTTCTGAGGATAAAATTTTGTGCATCTGCTTATGTTTTTCTCTGAGATGTAGTTTTCCCATAGATTACACTTCCCTGGTAAAAAGCAACTGTGTTTCGTGCGCGTTACCAGTTTATCCCCCAAGGACCCTTACAGCATGACACGGTACCCTTTCCCAAGCTGGGCATCACACCATGACACTGGGCCAATCACTGCTTGCATTTGCTTCACTCCAGTTATCCATGATCTCTCTGCCCCAGACTTGCTGCTGGGCCACCTGCAGAAGGAGTACCATTCACAGATAAGAAATCTCCCAGCAGTGGGCCCTGGAGAAGACCCAGGGCCAGAGGGCTGCTTGCCTGGGCTCCACAGCCCTGGGAGGCAAGGAGTGGGTGGTCAGAGCTGAGCTTGAGGTCAGACTGCCCAGGGTATGCACTGCACTCCTGTCTGTCGCATGTGACCTGGGCATCAGGACCAGCTTTCACTTCTCTCGCCCAGTTCTCTTGCCCTCTTACCGCAAGAATATTTACCTCTGGTCCGTTAATGATACAAAAGGAAAGTAACTCATGGATGGTAAGTGTAAGACTCATATTAATGAAGACAAGTCATTAAAATAGAAAACAGAAAGCTTTCAAGTGACATATGCCAACGAGTGGGGGAAAGTGTAGCAGGTAGCTCAGCTTCTTTGGCTCCACACTGTGTCTCCTTTGCGGCCTCAACCTTTGGGCCAAAAGGAAAAAAAAAGGAAAGGAGCTTCTGCTCAGGCTGTAGCCCTGCACGCAGGCTTGTTAATCATCAAAAGGAATTCTGTTCACAGTCTGAGATTTCTGCAAATAGCTCTTTATCCAAAACTTGCCTCCCCCAGGAGATAGGGAAATGTATGAAATAATGATTGCCTTGTCTAAGATCATAGGAACATTGTGACCAGACCTGCATCAGCAAGAGTCAGAGAACCAAGGACACGGAGTCTCTCAGCTCTCGGACCTTTGCTGGCGCCTGGTCTTCAGCCTCAGTCCTCTCCCTACTCCCCCTTGCCCCGCATGAAAGAAGAGTGCAGTCAATCCTGAGTTAAGAGTGGGCTTCAGGACAAGAGTCTGCCACCGCCTCGTCTGCTGGCTTTCTGAATAAAGTTGCTCTCCTGGCCCCAACACCGTGTCTTTCAACTTACTGGCATGTCAGGCGGCGAGTGGCACAAGTCTGGACTCGGAGACAAGAAGAGGAGACTTCCATAACAGCAATTCACACCACCCTGTCCTTTAGGGGGTTTCGGTTGCTTATACTTTTAAAATAAGTGTCACTGAAAACATCTTTTATACACGTCTTGTGTACATCTCTGGTGATAATTTCCTTTTGACAGATTTACAGAAGATTACAAAAAGGGAGCCCTCTCCCAGGAAAGAGCCCAAGCTTTTACTTTCTTAGCAGATTAAGTCCAATAGTTCGATTTAATTAAATAAAAAATTATTTGCAGCATGAAAAAATGTGTCAATTACAGTCATGTTGCAGATTCACACTTACCCGGCCTGCTGTCTGTGAACCTGGGGTCTGATGTGGCCACCAGGCCTCTGCTTCTTTGAGAAATGAAATGTGGTTAAGCAGGCCTACGTCATAGTGGGAGGCAGATTGGGAACGGGAATCAGCATGCGGCAATGTCGCCATTGTAATTCGGGATTACAACTCACAGGGGGAGTTGCATGTCGCCATCTCTGCTGCCAGAGCAGCATGGACGTCAGCAGCACTGTGTCCGCCGGACCCTCGTTCAAAGTATGGCTGAGAGACTCACAAAAACTCACGTGACAAGACATCTTCATGCATGCTCCAAGTCAGATGCGGAAGGTGCAATATTTGTTGGGAAGGCTACATGGTGTTGATCGATCTGGCTGTTTGTTGTCTGTTCTTAGTAACAAAAGAAAAATTTAGGTCTGAGATAGAAACGTTAGGAAAGATCACAATAACATGATTCCAACTAAAAAAAAAAGCCTCAAAGAACCATGCTTCCTGTCCTACAGTCTAAGCAACTCATGCTCTTACTGTTTTTCTTGTAAATTCCCTTTTCAAATCAACTGTATTAAGGTTAGTTTATATAAAATATCATTTTAGGCATACAGTGTGATGCGCTGACAAACATGCACACCCCTGAAACCAGCACCCCAATCACAATAGAAACCCAGCCCTAAGCCCACGCAGCCCCCAGTCTGCTTTCTGTCACAGCTCAGTGTTCATATTGCAAGGTTTCAACAGGTGGAATCACACTGTGCTTCTCCAGCTCGGCAACGCACCGGCGCTGAACTGCCGCACGTTCAGCCCTTTTACCACTGATCCCAGCGTGTTGCAGCTCACGGATCATTCATGATCCGCTTGCCCACTCACCTTTGAAGGACAGATGGGTTGTTTCCAATATTGTGGTTCTTACAAATAAAACTACAAACACTCAAAACCAGATCCTTGCGAGGAGATGCATGCTTTCGTTTCTCCTGGAAGGGCACCTACAGGTGGGATGGTTGGGTCACATGAGAGGTGAGTGCTTCACTTTCAAAAGAAACTGTGCATTCCAGTCAAACGCAGCCCCCCATCCTGGCCCACACTTGGCATAACCAGGCTCTTGAGCTCTGGGGGCGCCTCACTGTAGTTTGCATTTCCTGATAACCGAGGAGGAGGGAGAGGTCACGTGCCTAATAACCACCCACACATCTTTACCCAAGTGTCTGTTCCAACTTAGTCCCATTTAAAAATGGGTTATTGGTTTTCTTACTTTTGAATTCGAAGTGCTTTTTGTATTTTCTAGATGCAAACACTTTGCACTGTAAATGTTTTCTCCCAGTATGGGGATTTTTCTTAATATCTTTCAAAGAGTAAGCTTTAAATTTAATGAAAACAGTTTATCAATATGTACAGTTGCTTCTTGAATAACATGGGTTTGAACTGTGTGGGTCCACTTATATGCTTATTTTTTCAATGAACATGTTGGACAAATACTTGGAGATTTGCCACAATTTGAAAAAACTCTTTCTCTAGCTAACTGTATTGTAAAAATATAGTTTATAATGCACATAACATACAAAATGTTAATTGACTGTTTATGTTATAGGTAAGGCTTCCAGTCAACGACTATTAGTAGTTGTTTCTGGGTTCTCGGAAGTTGTATGTGGGTTTTCAGCTGTGCAGGGGGTCGGCGCCCTGACTCCTGCGTTGTTCAAGGATTGTCTGTATTTCCTTTATGCTTCATGCTTTTTGTGTCCCAAAAAATCTTGCACATACCGACATCATAAAGATTTTATCCTGTTTTCTTCTAATAGTTTTATGGTTTTAGCTTCCAAATTAGGCCCAGGATAAAATTAAATTTGAATTTTGTGGATGGTGTGAGATAAGATTCAATGTTTATTTTTTTTCAATTTGGATAGCTATTTGATAATAAGATTTTCTTAGCCCATTAAGTTACCTTGGCGTCTTTGCTGAAAATACCTTGGTGGATTTATTTTGGTGTTTCCTACTTCATTTGGTTGATCTGTATATCAGTCACTTCACTGTGGGAACCTACACATAACTTTTGTCCCAGATAACCATGTGTCCACATGGCCTCTTCCTTCAGGCGGTGCGCTAAGTACATGGTATGCTGATCGCCTGGGGCTGGCCAGACCAGACCCTCCTTGTTGATAGAAACCTCTTGCTGGAATGCAGACCCAACTGGCGGAGGTTTGGTTCCTCGAGGTGCCAGTCGCACAAGAATGAGCCCTTGAAGCAGACCAGCCAGTAGGTGATAGATCACACGACCTCTTTGGCACACATAGCCCTGGCCCCTCACTCCCACACCCATGTGGCCCCTTCCCCCTTGTCCATGGTGCCTGTCCTGTCACCCGTGGTCTCTGCCCCCTTGACCCACATAATCAGTCCCCTCCCTGTCCACCATGGCAGCATGCAGCCCCCTCCAGCTCCCCTCCTGCACCCCTGCTAGTGTCGTTGGCCACCTCTGGTCTGTCCTTCCCTCTGGAGCGCCTCCTGCACGAAGGCTCACTCATCATCAAAAGGATGGTGATGGGACTTGGGTCCATTATGGTGGCTTCATAGTAAGCCTTGAAATTGGGTCGAGTATGTTCTCCAGTTCTTTCAAAACTTTGAATTTCCATATAGGTTTTAGAATCAGCTTTTTCATTTTTCTACGAAGGAAAGCCCTGTGGGTGTTTTTGGTGGGCATTGGATTGCACGAATATATCCATATGCAGAAAACTCGCATCTTAACAATATTGGGTCTCCAATGACAGTATAGCTCTCCATTTATTTCAGTTTTCTTTCAATTTTCAGCCATGCTTTGTAGCTTTCAGTGTATATGTTTCTCTACATGGTTTGTGCTATTTCTAGCTATTTCACACATTTCTGGATATGACTGAATGGGTTTGTATTTTTCCAGTTGTTGGTTGTGGGAGTGTTGAAGTACAATTGATCTTGCTTATCGTATCTTGTGACTATGTTAAATTGTCAAACAAGTTCTGGTGGCATTTTTGAAGATTTCTTGTTGTGTCCCACCCATATGATCATGCCATGTGTGAATAAAGATTTTACTTCTTTCTCACCAGCCTGCCTAGCACTAGTCATAGGGGAAAGCTTTTGGCTGGATACCATTAAGCATAATGTAACCTTAACTATTTTTAAGCCTTCTCTCTCAGGGTAAGGAAATTTCCTTCTATTCCTAGTTTCCTGAGGCTTGTTTTTTAAATCGAGTGTTGAATTTCCTCAAATGCTGCTGCTTGGATTGAGATGATTATACCCTTTACTTTTTGGAATTTTAGATGTTAAATCAACCTTGCATTCCTGGGGAAAACATCACTTGGTTTTGGCATATTATTGGTTTTATGTTCCGGTGGATTCACACACACATATTAGGGCAAGGGATATTGGTCTGTAATTATCCTTTCTCCTAATATGTTTGGTTTTTGTACCAGGGCAATGCTGGCCTCACAATCGGTTGTGACGTCTCCTCTCCTCTGTCTCTAACAGGCTGTGTAAGGCAGGTAGTATTTTGTCCTTAAAGGTTTGATGAAGTTCTCCAGTAAAGACTCTCATCCTGGAATTTTCTCTGTGGAAAGATTTACATTACAAAGTCAGTATCCTTACTAGATAGTTATTTTTGTCTTCTGTATTCTCATGTCCATTTTGGTAATTTGCAAATGCCACGGAATTGGACCATGTCATCTAAGTTGTAGAATTACTGGCTGGAACCGATTCCTAACGTTCTCTGTAGGCTCTGTTCTTACGTCCCCTCTTTCATGCCTGGTTTCACTCCTGGTACTGACAGTTTAGTTGCCTCTCTGTAATTCATCTAGCTAAAATAAAGGCTTATGAATTTTGTTGGTCTTCTCAAATAAATGGCTTTTGGTTTCTATATTTGCCTATTTTCTATTTCTTTTATTTCTACTTTTATCTTTACGTCCTTCCATCTATTTACTTCGGATTTAAACTGCTCTCCTTTTTCTATCTTTTTGAGGTGGGTTATTAGCATGGTTGTATTTAAATTTTTCATCTTTTTTTTTCTAAGCAGAATGAAAATTTTATTTGAATACATTCCAAAGGAGGAGCTGGCCACAGTGACAGTAGACAAAGGCCCTGACTTTTAGGGGAGGTTCTATTTATTACCATCTAGCAGTAGGCACTTCTTTTGATGGACATGATGAGGTCATTTGATTGACAGCTCGCCTAAACCTGTATCTCTTGGTGCACCTGTCTTTTCCAAGAATGCATAGAAAAGCCCAGGGAGAAGCAGGGAGCAAAAACCACAATTTTATTTTAATGAGATTATGTGCTTTAGTTCTGGTCACTGTGTGGGCACTGGGACCAGTCTGGCCTGGTCCTGATAAGCAAGAAGTTATCTCCCTGCAAAGTGTTTGCTATCTTCACAACAACCTGGGCAGTTGGGGCAGTTGTTCTCCCTGGAACCTTACCTTTCCCTTCCCTGGCTGCTCATGTCTCTCTCTCTACCTAACGTTCCCTCCTTAAGCAGTTGGGACCCAATTCTTTGGGCAATGGGGCAACGACTGCTCTGGCTGCTTCCTGCTACATGGACTGGGTCCCAGGGCTTGCTGTCAGTCTGGGTTTGGGGTCATGCTGGTTGGCTCAGTTCCGTGGGGCCCGAGATCTGGGAGGCCAGGCCCAGATGAAGGTTCTGTCGAGCTTAAGGTCTCATACAGAAGGAGGGTCCTTACCTCCTTGCGTCTCAACTGGCTGACAGCCATCTTGAGTCATTTGTAGATGTAGAGCTTGAAGCTGCGAAGAGAGAAATTGAATAAAGTGGTTAAGTAAAGGGGGTCGGCGGCAAGGGCTCCAACTAGTAAAACGAGGAGAGGTGCTGAGGGTGAAGGAGGGACATTAGCTGGGATTTCCAGCTTGCGGCAGGTGTGCCCAAAGTTTGAGTCTTACCTGGAGAGTCTAGGATCCCTTGACGTCTTCCTGTACTTGGCCTGACTGACGTGGAGCATGATTCCCCCTTAGATACAGGCAGGCCCCTCCGTCCCTCGCAGCAAGGAGTCTAATGCCCTGTGGTTGTGAAGAGCCACCCCAGCACATGAGTCTAGTTCAGCTCTGAAACCCTGACAAGGCAGCAGCCACCTGCCAGGAATCCTCAGCTATTTCCTGGGATAACTGGGATTGAATCCCTAGGGAAGAGCCTCCAGTGGCTGGCTGCCCCCACAGTTGCCAGGAGCCCCATGAACCCCACTGCTAGTGGGAGAAGGGGTCCCACCTGCTTGGTCCGCTTGGACTGGTGACACACTGGACAGGCGAAGAATGTACTGGCCGTAGCCGTCTGCTGCCCTAAAACCTGAAGAGCAGCACCCAGTCCACCTGGGATGGAGCTTAAAACAGGCTCTATGTCCACATGCCCAGTACGGGCCCGAGGGGGACTGGTGGGTGGCGAAAGAGGTAATGAACAGGGGCATTAAATGTGGGGTGTCCCTGTCTACTTGGAAATTCCTGCCCTCCGAGGTGAGTGGTCTGGGCAGCAAAACTGCTCCTATGAGGGGAGAGCCGGCCAGGTGGTGGGTGTGGCTTAGTAAGGTGGCCCATGGGTCTGCCAGAGGGTGCCTCGGGCTGGGCTCCAGAGTGGTTGGTGGCCTGCTTGTGTGAACAAGATGAGCAACCAGTGGATGACTGCTGTAAGGGACAAATGTGAGTGGTGGGCAACCCTTGACAAAAATCAGTTTGGTGGGAATTGGAAAGAGGGCTCTGACAGGAGTTCCTAGTGGCTGAGTGGGAAGTTGGTCACAAAGTGGTTTGTCCATCCATCACGCCAGTTCCCGTGGAGGTATTATGGGAAGCATGGACCTGGACATGGGAGGTGTAGTTACACTACAAAGGCTGGAGAAACCTGACATTGGGCCCAGAGGAAAGGTTGCTAATAATGCAGAAGGGGTGGACCACCCTCTGGCTGTTTGTTAGACAGGAAAATAGTGGTCTTTCAGGATAAGAAGTGGAATCATTTTCAGCGAAGTGGGTACGTTTGCAGGGATCTGACTTGAGGCAATCTCAGCTAATGGTTGCAACGGCTAGGAACCCCCATCCCCGGCCAACTGGGAGAGTTTCCACACCCAGCAGGGCTGGAGAGGTGGCACATTAACTGGTGGAGCGGGAGAGACAAAACCCCACCACTTTGTGGCGACACACGGCCAACAGGGCCTGGTGAGACTGAGGAGCTGACCATGCGGTTTACTAGATGGAGGGCTGAGTTTTTTTTGTGTGCAGAAGCCACCGTTAGGTGGGTGGCCAAAGACAGAGCTCACAGCAGCCAAGGTAGTGACATCACTTACCTGAGACTGCTGGCATGGTCCTCTTGAGAAGGAATCTTCGATCTTCTACAGGTTCACAGGTGTTAAGTTTGTTGTCTTGTCTCAGGCCCAGGTGGGGTCCGGGCTTGACCTGTGAGTGGTGAGTCTAGCTAGTGACCCCAGGCACCAGGAGGGGTGATCTGAGTGACAATCTGAGTCGTGGCACCAAATATGTTATGGGTTGAGTTGTCTTCTCGGTCTTTGCCCCACCGCAACAAAGAATTGATAGGACGAGATACAACAGCGAAGCAGAGGGCAAGTTTTATTTGAATACACTCCAAGGGAGGAACGGACCAGAGCCAAGGAAGGCAAAGGCACCTTTCATCTTTCTTAATGTAAGCACCTGAAGCTATGAATTTCCCTCTGAGCCCCCGTTTAGCTGCATCCTACAAATGTTTGGCACGTTGTTTTTCTATTCATTCGATTAAAAATACCTATTTTCGTTGTGCCTTTTGACTCCTTATTTATGTAAAAGCACGTTATTTATTTATATTATGTTTGCATTAGAATTATTGGATTATTTATTTAGATGTGTACTACTTAATTTCCAAACATATAGGTATTTACCAGCTATCTTTGTTAGGTTTCTAATTTAATTCACTGTGGTCAGAGAACATACTGTGTGAATTCAGGCCCACGAAATATACAGAGACTTGTTTTACGACCCACCATGTGCTGCCTCCTGCTTGCTCTAGAGGACGCCATGCTGTAGCTGGGAATGTGTTCTCTGGTCATCAGTGAGGGCAGGCTAGCTGACAGGGTCTCATGTCCTTCCTGACTGTCTGCCAAGTGCTGAAGGGAGAACATCAAGTGCTCCAGCTAGAAGCATGGCACATCCGCTTCTTCCGATGCTGTTCAAGGGGCCCGCGCATTTGGGGTGAATGCTGATCAGTGTCCTACCTCTGGAATTACTCCTTGTCCTGAGGCCTCCTTCACGTTCATACATAGCATTGTTTTCCTAAGCAAGAACCGCACCATGTGCTGTGATGCACACACCTGGTCACTGTCAGTGGTACGTGCTGTGTGCTGTGAGCTGTGAGTGCCTGTGGTAGGTATGAACTCAGAACTGCCCCATGAGCCAACCAGTGTTATGATCTCCTTTTAAAAGATAAGAAAACCAAGTTTGGAGAATCCAAGTAATCTTCTTAAGGGCACCCAGAGAGTGACAGAGCCAGCCTTGGACCCCTGGGCCCCCTAAGTCCAAAGCTCCAGCCAGGAGCTGTTCCTCTTCACTGAGACCAGACCCCAAGTGTTCCCAGTTCAGTCACAGGGAGCCAGACTCAGAACACGGGTCCCACTTTAAAAGGCAATCTTACTCAGCAGGCGACCCTGATTCCTGCGTCGCTGAGAACAGACCCCCTTAGGGACCTCCCCTTTCATCCCACTGCTGCATATTTATCTGCATTTGTCTATTATTCACCTACATCTACATAATGCATCCTGTCCTAGCACGTGCACACACACACACACCTGGGCTCCCCACTCTCCCCAGTGCCTCTGGAAGAGTGGCCGCCCTTGTTCTCCTCTGACTCCCAGCCCCTCCCTTCCTCTCTCCCTGGTTCCTTCCTTTTCACTTACAAACCTGTTCATTTTGTCACCCAAAATGCACTCTTCCTTGTCTCTGACTCGAGCCACCACCAGCCCTGCCTGAGTCTGTCCCCACCACCCCACCATCACCCCATCGCCTCGGGCCTGGGCACCCTGACTCTGCAGTGCTTCCCAGACTTCCTCCTGACTGGGGAACAATGATGCCCCCTGAACAGTGTGTGTGAATGGCGAGCAGAGCTTGAGTTACACAGTGTGGCTGTGGTTGGACGACACTGGGGGTGAGCAGCATGGGTGGGGGGTGCCCCAGGCCCAAATCAGTGCCCACCCCACAGGACGGGCCTGGCTGCAGCCTGGCAGAGCTGAGGTGGTTTGTACATATTTAAAGTGCCTGAAAAATTATGGAATACATAACAGTGACCATAGGTGGCCTGCACAGCCAAAAGCTTTACACAAAGTTTAGCAACCCTGCTCAACGTGAGGGAAGAGCTAAGAATTCAAACATTTTAATTAGTGCCCTGAGTTTCAGAAGACACTGCAGCCATTAAAACTGAGTCATCAAACAACAGGCAATGATGATGGTTAGAGACCACTGCCAGAACAGCCAACCAGATGTGGTGGGGAAGGGACCACTGCCAGAACAGCCAACCAGATGTGGGGGGAGGGACCACTGCCAGACCAGCCAACCAGATGTGGTGGGGAAGGGACCACTGCCAGAACAGCCAACCAGATGTGGTGGGGAAGGGACCACTGCCAGAACAGCCAACCAGATGTGGGGGGAGGGACCACTGCCAGAACAGCCAACCAGATGTGGTGGGGAAGGGACCACTGCCAGAACAGCCAACCAGATGTGGGGGGAGGGACCACTGCCAGACCAGCCAACCAGATGTGGCGCGAGGGACCACTGCCAGAACAGCCAAACAGATGTGGAGGGAGGGACCACTGCCAGGACAGCCAACCAGATGTGGGGGAGGAGGGGCGGGCAGGCTGGCACCGCGGTTTTCATTATAATGTCTTCTGGCCTGTTTGCTTAGAAACTTCCTCTTACAGAAAGTGACAGTGAAATCACTGGAGGGGTAGATACAACATGGGAAGTAAGGTCTCCTAGAACGGAAGGAAGTCACGAGTCTCCGGAGGAAGCAGCTCACGGCGTCTGGGCAGGACAGTGGAAAAGGTCTTACGTTCTTGCGAAAAAGAAAAATTGGGGAATAGATTTCAAAAGTTTTATGGAAAGAAAACAGGTTGGCTACAAAGTGACATCAGATTTAGACCTGGAAACCACAAGCGCTGAGGCCACTGCTTTCAAGTTCTGAGGAAAATGACCGTGGACCAGGAACTCTACATGCAGCAAACAATTAAGCATAAATGCAAAATAAAAGACAAGCGAGGATTCAGAAAGCCTGTCTCCCTCGAGCTCAGCTAAGGCTTTAGCAAACCGATCAGGAGGGAGGGAGGCTGCCACCCGCCCAGGGGCAGACGGCAGGCCCAGGACCGTGTGGCAGGTCTTGGAAAGTACACGGTCCGAGTGAAAACGGTTTCAGAGGGTCTAAGAAAACATCTTTGAGAAAAAATTGGACTTGAGTGGAGTCGAAAGAGGAAAGTTGCGGATCTCAGTGGTCAAAGGCATGTTTCCTTTGTTGACACAGCAGGTAAAAACTCCAGGGAGAGGAGCTGGCCACAGTCCAGCTATGGTCCAACATAAGGCAGCCTACATGACCTGCACGTTAGGCACGTGAGGAGTGTGACACTTGGAATGTCCCGTGAGCTGCACTGCGGCACGATCACACTTCCCCTGGGCCAGGCACACTCCTTGGACCCAAAAGGGTGGATTCTCATTGGGTCATAAATGCCAGTTATGAGTTTTCAACTTCTAGACAGAACATGTGATGCCACCTGGCCACAGCTGCCAGAAATTAGGAGAAGAGGGGGAAGCTCCAGGGAGTACATGCATCGTTTCCTCACTTCCATCCATTTTCTTGAGAAAAAGGTAAATTCGTGCATTGAGAACATGGAGGTTTCAATATATCACTTACATAAAAGTAAATGTAAAAACTGAGAAGGATGCGGCCCGGGGCAGGGGCAGGTGTGGGCCCCGTGGGCTGGCTGACGCTCCACTCTCACGAGGGAGGGGAGGCCTAGGAGGTGCGAGCTGGAGCCATCGTGTCTTAACAATTCGTGCCTCATTAGTTTTATTTACACCATTGTTTCAACAAAAATTCAGGAAGGAGAGTGAGTACGCAAAGAAGTCCCCATCCTCTGTCCCGTCTCCTGGGCGGCAGAGCGCAGCTCTCGCGTGGCCCAGCGCCCTCCTCCAGGCCTTCCTCACATCACAACGTGTCTCGTCACCCACTACAATCAGTGTCTAGGTCTCCTCTTGGTCAAAGCTTCACAACAGCCTCACGTGGACGCCACTGAACCAGCCGGCGGGTGGACCCTCAGGATTTTGTTCTGCACATGCTGTTACAGGATGGGGAATCGTTCCCCAGGAGCAGAGTGCATTGTGGGGAAACCTGGCTGCTGGCTGGCAGAGCCCTGCCCGGGGCTGAGGCTGGCTACATCCCTGTGCCACAGCTCTGCTGCCTCCCGGACCACATGAACCCCAACCACTCGGACCCTGCCTGCCCCCAGCCCATGGGGGCTTGTCACCCTGTCCTGGGGCCTGGACACGCCAAGGGGGCTTGCCGACTGCAAGCCAGTTTCCCACTATGAACCCCAGCTTCTCTGAAGCATACCCAAGGCCTGCAAGCTCCCTCCACAGGCGGTGCTCTCCAAGCCCGTGGCCACTGGCCACTCCTGAAGGTCCCCATGCCACTCCGCCATCACTCTTTCCACCACCAGGTCCTGATCTCCCAGTGATGCCAGACCACCTCCAAGCCCTTACCACTTTCCACTTCTTAGCCAGCACCCACACATCCCCTCCCAGCTGACCCTGGGATCCCGTCCTAACCTACCTGTCCCTCACTCGGCACTCAAACCCGGAACAAACCCCCAAGGCACCCCCTCACTCCTGGGTGGCCTCCCTATAGGTTGGCCCAACACCTGCAAAGCCCCCCTTCCTCCAGGACCCAAGGGCGGACTTGTGGTTCTGCACTCAGTCTTACTTTTATCCAAAACTTTCCCAGCTTTTAAAACTGTTCCCTGGGAAGACTTTTAAGAACGTCACTTACCATTTGTAACAAATAAAAGGATCTTAATTCATGAATAGACTTTTTTTCACTTTGAGCATTAAAAAATTGGGTCTCATGTTTTCTTATATTTATGGCTTCATTAAAAAAAAAACAGATCTTTGACCACCTGGAATTTTAGAATTAAAAATGAATGTAGTTCAACTTTGTTTTTCTCAGATGGTAATGCAAACCTGACCCTGGCAGCGCCTTGTGCTGGACCACACCCCAGCCGGACTCTGTTCAGCGCCTGGTTGGGGCCCAGGGAGCCTCCGTGCCATGCCAGCAGCAGCCATCTTACTTCCGCTGTGTTGTGACAGGTTTTAAAACCTTTTCTGGCTATTCTTGCCTATTTGCTCTTCTAACTTCAGACTCAACTTTGCACCTGTTTTTAACATGAGGGAGTTTGGCATCTCACAATGTTGCGTGGCTAAATGGGAAGATGGGAGAACAACCTCCTGCCTTTCCCTTATGCAGGTTTTCTCTGCATCCCAAGTCACTCTAAGTGTTTTCATTTGGATATTTTGTGTTGGTTATGTATTTTGTCATTTTTGTTGCTATTGAAACAATGATCTTCCATTTTATTTTGACTTTTGTCAATTTTGTGTTGTTAAAAACTTAACTTTTTTTTTCCTGGTCATAGCTTTTCAGCTGCTTCCCTTATATTTTCAGGGTATGCTGCCATTTATCCATAAATGGCCTCACCTTCTCCTTTCCAATTTAATGATTTTTCTTGTCTAAGTGCCTTTTCTCTTCAATCATTTCCTCTATACCATCTGTTTTACCAAACTGACCTTTAATTCAATTCAATAAACACTGAATGACACTGGTAAGTGAGAGAACAGAGAGACACAATTACAAGAGAAGGCAGAGTGTGCTGCTCTGAATTACCATGAGCCCGAGACCAGCCTGCAGATACTCCACTGGGAGGTAGTCTGCGACGGGGGTGTGGGAGAGGACAGTCCCCAAGGCAGTGACGGGTGTAGCCCTGCTACTGGTCCTCCATTTGCTGAGCTAGTAACAAAATCTAAGTTGCTAACGTGATGGGAGGAATGTGCAGTTTACATACCACAAAGTGTAATTAGTGTAATGTTAAGGCCAATTAAACTGATTTTATTCGGGTAAGCCTACATTAAATTACAACATTGACACTCTCTAGAGACAATGAACTTAAAACTTGAGAAGTAGAAATCTCTTTAGTCTTTTATAGACCACATACTACAGAGCTCACAAATGAAAATTCACAGATACAGAAATCAGGATGACACCTAAGAGTGAGGATTTTCATATGGAAGCCCACAAGATATCAGATTTTAAACACGCATGTTTCAAAAAGGGAGAATCTTTTAATAATTTAGCACAAAATCAAATTATATAAACTTTGTATATTCCAGAAAATATTGCTTTAAACACTTATACCATGATCAAAATTCCTTTGGTAGCTTTTAATCAAAATGAAACATGCTATTATGTAAAATATAAAGTACTTTTAAATGTTACCACAAAAGTATCTTTGTTACAGCTACAATAACAGCCACCCCCCTCCAACCTCACCTGTATACATACACATGTGAAACCAGGTGCCAACGAATCCTTTCAATCTGGCAAAATTACCTCTGCTTCCCCAGAGCAAGACTCTAAGTCCCCTACAGAGCTGCTTGCAGTGGCCCTTCCCTGTGCATGGCCGTGAACACAAAACCAGACTTTCCCAGAGCAATCACACAGTGCTGCTAGACTCAATCTCAGAATGGAAACACAAACACACTCAAACCTTTAAACAGAAAATTCATAAGTAACTGCGGAAATAAAGCCACCAATGGCTTCACGGCATCGAACACGTCAGACCCAATGTTGTCCTGGCATGGCAGAGACCTTACTGAGAAACCTCATTATAAAGAAATCAGTCCTCAAAGTTGGAAACTTTCTGAAAATAAATCAAACAGATGCCAGTGTAGCTTGCGTAACTGATTAGCCTGTTTCAACACTGACCGTTTCCTCCTAATGTCCCTCAGCTACAGGATCTTCTGGTCCAATCTCACAGTCATTCTGCAGAGCAACCGAAAAGATTTAAATGCTGAGAAGAACAACCAGAGGGAAAGATACATGTACCATCTGCAAGCCCTTAGGTCTTGTCAAGGGGGCCCAGGAGCCACTTCCTGTCCTTCTGATCCACAAGTACCCGCGCTGGCTCAGTCCCAGCAAGGCCCAGAGACAGTGCGGGGCACTCACTGCTCTGAGACACCCTCTAGTGCCTCACGGAGGGCGAGCGGCCGGCCGGCGCCTCAGGCCACGTAGTGGTACTGATTGGGACTGTCTCTGTCTCTCTCCATGTAGTCCCTGTCTATGAGAGATTCAATTCTCTTCTTCAAATCTCCAGGCTGAAAAAGAAAAACAAAACCCCCAATTATGTTGGCATTAAATTTACAAAAAGGGGAATATAACACACATGAGCCAAGTGTGTGATTATAATTATGTATGTATATTACATGATTATGTCATTATGCATACTTATAAATCATTTACAAGCTAATTATAAAATGAACAGCATAAGAATCTCTACCTCAAAGACAGTGTTACTACACTTGTCTCCCAATCAAAGTGCTCCCACTGAGTTTCCTGTCAGAGTGGGGCTCCCTGGGGGAGCGGCAGCTCTGAGCACCTTAGTCAGCCGCTAAGGGCACATAAGCAGCACAGATCCTAGGGGACGCATTTCTGTACGCTTGAAAGGCAACTCTGTTATCCCAGGGCATTTTATCCTTGGCAAGGACATTTCTCCCCACGTACCATGCTGTACTATTACCATTTACTCCACAAGCTGCTTACATGGTACAACCACAGATCCTGAGTCCCTTTGCTAATAAAATAGATGGCGGAACTGATGTGTCCACACTGTAACATGTCCAGCCAGGAGGGGCACCCATGCTGACTATGAGCACACATTTCCTGGGTGAGTGTGTCTTCCCATCTTCCAAAAGGCACACCTTCCCATTCGGTGACAAGAGATGTTTGTAAGATGTGGCTGAAGCCCAGTTGCCTGTCAAAGCCGCCCCAGGTGCCGTGCACGGCCAGACGCCTTGCCATCTAGTCCTTTGTTTAGTTGCTGGGTCTCTCATCTGCAAAGGTGAAAATTAATCCTTGCCCTGGAGGGTGGCAGGAAAGAGGCAATGTTTCACAACTGTGCAGAGCACATGCCACCACTGGAGGGAGCAGGAGTCGGGGTTAGTTGGGTGGCTCCCCCAGCCTGCAATCTCAGTGCCGGCTCACTGGCCCAGCTCCAGTGACTTCCAGTGACACCTCCTTGATTCTCTGGTGACAGGAGGGTCAGCTGTTCTTCTCCAAAGTGGACAACACAGAGTCAGGGAACTTCCACCCCAAAAGCATGGAGAGGGGTTTGGTCCCTGAGAGGCCAGGCTTCTTCAGAGTCCCGCACTTCCTAGGCCAATAGGTATTTTAAAGAGCTTTTCCTAATGCTTTCCTGACAGTCCTGTGCTCCACATACAAGCAGGACAGACCCAGACTGAAAGGTTTCAGGGCCAACTTTCCTACCCGACAGCATGAGGACTTGTTGCCAAGGTGGGAAATGCCTTGGCTTGTGCAAGTCTGAGTGAATTATTTGTGAGTATGATTTCCTCAGGGTCCTGTGAGACGCCCTGAATTGTTGCAATTACTGAGAACACGCATGTCCTGGTTTCCAGGGAGGCCCTCCTCTCCCTGAAAACATTAGCTGCACGACATCCGTGCTGGCGGCAGTGGTGGGCATCCTCATTTCCACAGTGATGACAAAGAACATCTGGGATCAGCCTCCATGAGCACCACTCGCCTTCTACACTTAGCGTAAACGCAAAGTTTATAGCAAAGAATCCATCCATGTAGGACAAATGACGTGATCCTGAAGGCAGGGTCCGCTATTCACACACAGTGCCACACGGTTGATTAGGGGACACCTACCTTCACTGGGAATTTCAGCTGATTGTACAGTTCAGAAACCAGAAGGTTATGGCCAAGCGTCTTCCTCATCTTCATTATTCTGACGATAGCAGCGTCGATCTGATACTGCCTGTCCTGAAATACTCGCTCCGTGGTGCTGACCTGTTCCTCAACCTGGACAGGAAAGGAACGATGGGGGTGTGAAGACATGTTTTCAGTGCTAACTATTTCCTACTGCTGAGCATGATGAGAAACCTTTGATGCAAAGGCAGGCCAAACTTTGGATAAATCCTACTCTGTTATGCGTTTTTATTTATTCTAATAAACCTGACTTCCCACAAAAACAGTGCAATAGTACCAAAACTGGAAAAAAAAAATTTCCAAAGTTCCATCTCCCTTACAAAAAAGCTGCAAAAATCCTCTATGATCCTGGCTCAAACCCAGCAGCATAGTAAAGAAACAGAGAAAATCACATCAGCCACCATAATTTATTCTAGGAATGAAGCTTTGCTCAGCAAAGGAAACCTTCTGATGTCACTGAGATCATCACGAAACTTCAAGGCTGGATTATCTGATCACCTTGACAGAAGCTGCAAAGGCATAATAAAAGTGAAAGTCTATTTGATTTAAATCTAGCATATAAGAAGTAAGGAAAAGAACCTGGCCTTGGTAACAGGCTGTTAGGAGAAGCAAAATGCAAATACCGGCGAGAGCCTCATCAGTCACAGAGCCACCTAATAGGAGCCTGCAGAGGGCGGCGGCAGCGGCCTATGTGCATAAGGTAGGTGTGGTTCAGGGAGGATTCAAGCTTTTGCCTTATTTTCCAAGAGCGCCGCGATCCCCAGACGTTAATGTTCTTGTGCTGGAGAGAAAAAGTTCAGCAGGAGGGGAAGTCTGGCAGGACCACGACTTTTTCAAGGTGCCAGAGACGCAGCAAGAGGAGCTGAGGAGGTCTGACCCCTTACTGCGATGCTGAGCAGGGCACACGGGCCCTCTACAGATGCACAGCAGAACCCCAAACCCACAAAAAGCAACTAAATGCCATCAGAGTCAGTGAGAGTTATGTAAAGTGGCTGGACACAAGTAAATACACACAATATTATATACACACTGGCAATAACTAGCTATCCATGTGGAGACATATACGGCCTCTTTACAAGGTGCCAGCATTTCACTGGCCCTTTAGTGCCTCCCGAACCCTTCCCGGGTCTGACCCATCTCTCTAAGACGGGACTGGCCTGCCTCCTCGTGCCCTACCTGGCTGAGCTTCCCCTTTCGTGGGAAAGCCTTTCCCTGGCGCATAAGGTCAGACTTGCCCTCCCTGTGCTTCTCCACTGCCACTTTTATCTCAGTTGCAACAAGTTCATCAATGTGCGGTCATCTGGTACCTGTTTGCTGGATAAGACTCGAAGCTCCTTGAAACAATGACTTATTCCTTATTATTAATAGCTGAATTCTCAGGATTTCACAGAGGACCTGGCCCATAGCAGGTGCTTAGTAAGGGTTTATTTAATAAGAAATATCCAAGACTTTTAACTTGAAAACTCTGAAGAAATTTATGCATATTCATACATACACACATATTCATAAATTAGAAGCTTTAGTATGATAAAGGTGGAATCTGAAAATTAATGTAATGCCTCTGAATAAAAAATGTCAAAGTTTTTATTTGGAGGGGCAAAGACATGACAAAATCATTCTCAAGTTCACTGGGAGAAAAAATTTATGGGAATAGTTACACTGACTCAAAACAATTTAGGTGCTGGCTATGAAACAGATCAGTAGAATTTATAGAACAGAATTGAGAAACTGACCCATAATATGTGAACTTGGTATATAATAAAGATGAAAATTCAAATAGGTTGTTGGAGACTTGTACTTTCAATTCAGTTTTGGAATAATGAGGGTAGTTAGACTGCTTTCTGATACTAAATAATTTCTACATTGCTGAAGAGATTTAAATGAAATACTAGTAGAAAATACAGGTAAACAGACTTAAGATTTTGGGTTAAAGGAAGGTCTTTTTCTTAGGCATGGTCCCTAAGTCAGAGACCATAAAGGAAAAAGACTATATTTGAGAATTCGAAAACTTTCACATGTGAACAAACCCTCTCAAAACAAAAAATTACCTGTCACAAATAACAAGGGATCAATGTCCTGAATATATAAAAAGACCACCTATTAATCAGAGAAAGACTATTCCAATAAATGTACCACTGACTTGAACAAGCAACTAATCAAAAAGAAAAAAATACAAATAGCTGCCCATAAAAAAGAGCTGCATCAACATCAAGTGCTTCTGACCAAGAGTTTTATAAACACTGTTCATTTAACTCTCACAACCTTAAGTAATAATATGCGTATCTTTAAAAATGAGGAATTGAAAACTGCAAAGATTATGTAATTTCTATTAAGCTACTGAATGGCACAAAGAAGCACAGAGAAAGTCACACAGAAACAGCAAGGCCTGACTTTCAAGCCTGGGGAGCAGGGGGAGAGGGTGGGGAAGGGCGGGCTGCCCTCTTGTGAACGGGGAGACTGGAATCTAGTAAGACAGGCCAGACTTCCACTGGGAAATGAGTGGTCAGACCAATGAAATGGCACATTCTTTCCAGCAATTCCAGGGTAAGGATCTTACACTAAAGCAACACTCTCACGGGGTCCCATGAACGCTTATACCAGGACGTTCACTGTGACCTTATTTCCAGGGGGCAGAGATGGCAAAACCCAGATGGACACCTTTCAACAAGGGCTCTGCCCAGCTCCCAGGGCCACACGTGGATTACTCTGGGCCCACTGAACACCAGGTCCTGATGTGGAAAGAGGCCCAGGATAAGGAAGAAAAGGCTAGGAGGTGGCACACACAGAGTGACCCCACAAAAGGAAGATCACAGGCCCGTCAGAGGAAAGCTGCCAACGGACCTGGCAGAAGGGGCTGTCTCTGGGGGAGGGGCTGACCGACACGGCCATTTTGCAATTACAACTCCAGAATTTTCCATTTAATCAGTTTCTTATAAATTCCTAATAGTAAAAAAAGATGGATCAAAGGATATGTGCATTTAAATCTTTAACAGAGATGTCAAATCACCTACTAAAAAAGCTGTACCAGTCCAAACATCTTAAAAAAAGAAGCCTGTTTTCCCATACTTGCCAACCATGGATATGACCAAACTTTTAAACATCTCCCAAACTGATAGATGAAAAATGGAATATTATTTTAATCTGAATTTTTAAGAAATTACTGGTGGGAATGAACATCTTTTACACATGCATCAGCTTCTGCATTTCTCCCTGTGTGACTGAGACCTGTCTCTTCACGGGGCCACACCTGAGATCTGCAGGTGAGCAAAGCGAGCCCTGTGCACTGCTGGGGCCCCAGAGGTGTTTGTGATGGTGCTCAGGTCTGTCAGGCGCGACCTCATTCCTCTGCAAGGTCGCTGCTCACTTGCTGATATGTGTCGGCGGGCCAGTGGAGCATCCTGCCATAAATGCAGGTGTTGGGGTGAGTCTGCCCCCTGGTCTAACAGCAACCGGGGTGCAAAGCCGTCTGTGTTAGTAAGGCCCGGGGGCAGTGTCCCAGTGGATACGTGATGCTTGAGAATCTGATTAAAGCTACAGCTGCTCGTCTGGACACAGGGCAGATGCAAAGCCAGTGGGTCTGTGACACCACGACCACCCCCACTTCCGTCCAGGAGGCAGCAGCTGAGAGAACGACTGGCATGTGCTATGCAAACAAAAGCCAAGTCCCTGGGCATTGCAAATGATGCGCTCTCTGTGCCAGCAGGACCCGATACGGTGAGACCAACTTATCAGCACGCCACTTGTGAACAGGAGTAACAAACCCATTTCATTCAGATTTTCACTGCTACTGTGAATATAAAACCGAAAAAAGCTACATTAAAGTGAGGATGCTTGCAAACATTATGTATTTAAATGCTTCACAACTCCTACTCAAGAAATTACTACAAAATTAACCATTTCTTGGTGAACGCCCTGTAAGCATATGAATAATGTTTACGTACAGTTTCCTTCATCTGGATTTGGTTGATCTTTATTCGAAACAGCTTATGCTTGAATTCGCCGTTGAAGACAAATCTGTCCCCATCTTCCACCTCTTTTCCTTTGGGGCTTTTAACCAGAACACGTGCTCTGCCACAGGCCAGGGACTGTAGCGTCCTTCGCAGCTCACTGTCCTCTGAGGGGGAAAAACCAAGCACAGGCCAGCACTAAAGTGAACAGTGATGTTCGTGTGGACAGCGGAGAACCGCCACCCTCCCCGAGGGACTGGCAGAGGCAGAGCGAGTCTCCCAGAAACCAGGGCCCTCGGAGGCGACCCGGCCAGAGAGACCGTACCGATGCCCGTGGCTGTTCTTATCTCTTCGAAGCTGAACCCGTCCCCGTCGTTGAACATGAGCAGCACCAGGGTCTGGAAGAGGGACACCTGGAACTCCTTTTTCCCCTGGAAGAGAGCAGGCATCACGTGGGGGCTGAGCACCTCTGGAGAATTTTAAGAGGTTTTGTTTTGTTCGCGAACTTTGTTGGGTGGGGAGGGCTAAGAGACTGCCGATTAGCCCTAAATAAGAAATGCTGATACAAGAATAAAATGACTCTGTGTTGCACTTAGAAATTCTTCTCCTGAAATGTTTCCTAAGGTAGTAAAAAGGTTCGCTGGTAAATCCTGTTGAACAAGAAGGGTGTTAGCAGTGCCCCCGTGCCCCTTTCTGGCCTGCAGGACCGCTTGGTGACCAGGCAGGCATGTGATTTACATGCGATTGCAGGTGCACATACCCAGTTTATATGATAATGCACAAGTGATGTTTTTAATAGCTAGCAAAACAGGAATTTTATAATTTTCTGCTTAGTGTACATAATTGAATTTTACTTACAAAATTGAAGTTAAATGCAAATTATGAAGAGGCTGTTTTGTGTCATGTTTCTTTCACTTATCAATATGTGTATGCTTCTTAAATTAAATTAAAACTTTCAATAACAGCACTGAAACAAATATTCATATTCAGTGAAAACATCTTACTAAAATGAATTTGCAAAACTGGAGTTTCTGCAACCAAGCCAGTGAGTTTAAGGTTCTCAGATGCGCTGCCTTGCCACCCTTCATAAAGCTCCCGCTCCTCCTGGAGTGGGACGCTGCCGTTCCAGTTTTATTCCTCATCAGTTTTACAGGCAGGAAGTGGCATTTTACCCTATTTTAATTTATAACCTTTGGAGAAGAGGTGGAACACGTGTTCCTGGACATTGACTTTTAATTTTGCTTTTATGAATTGCCTCTTTACATCCTGTGCTTTTTTCAATTAGGTAGATACTTTTCTTTTGTACTCATTTCTTATTGATTATTATCGACAGGAATATTAATTCTGCAACTGTTAAATTTTATTGACCTAGAAAAGTCAGTGCTGAGTTACATTAATCTTCTCCATGCTTTGCTACCAAAGTTCAATTATTATTTTAAAAACTCTAATAACATACTTAGAAAATAAATGAAAAAGACAAGAACTTACTTCCTTAAACTCTGCTTTTAAAACAGCGTGTCCCAGAGTAGCCTGCCACTGAAGTTTTCGGCCACTGTGCTTCCCGAGATAAAATGTCTTAAATACTTCCTGAAGCTTAACCATCTGTCAAGTGCAGGAAAACAAATTTAATTGCTAAGTACCACTGCCTAAACAATCACAGACTGCTCGGTTCACAAAGGCTTTAAAGCTCTTCACAGCCGCTGAGGAGGTCAGGTCTATATCGTGACAGCCTATTCTGCACCCTTCACCTGTGGAAATAGGTGCCACCCTAGGCCCTTGGGACAATGCTTGGACATTACACGTGGGACAGGCTGAACTGGTGCTTACATAGACAGGCTGTCCTCTGCAGTTTCCACTCCCACTCCCAGGCTCCCTGGCCAGTGGCACGTACAAGACCCAGAGGCCGTCCTCAGTCAGAGACGCTGTCCCAGGGCCCAGCTGCGCCCCTCCAGGTCTCAGCTCTCACTGCCTCACCTGTGGACCAGCAGTGACAAGGCCCCGGCCCATAACACTGAGGGAATGGCTTCTCCATGGGGCACTCTGGCTGGACACGCATGTCCTGAATGCAATCACACAAGCCCAAACTGAGACAATCTATGAAAACCAGCCCGTGTTTTTAAGTCTGTGTCATGACAGAAAAAGGATGGCACGGCTGTTACAGAGGAAAGCACACCAACCTCGAGGGACGCCAGCAAGGCCCCAGGATGGGATCTGGCACCAAGAGGAGGTGCTGCGCAGCACACAGTGGGACAGGGACAAGGTTAGAATGTGGCTATGCTGGATGAAAGTGTCACATCAGCTGAGCTTCTGGATTTGACAGTGTGCCCTGGTCATGCTTCTGGAAAACGGCCCCTGAAGTGTTAAGGGCAAAAGGCCTGACACACTCTCAGGACGACCAGGAGGAGCAGGCACACAGTGAGGGCAGGTGGGAAGCACAGGGCAATACTGCAGAGGTGGGTGCGGGGCACTCGGCATGTTCAGAACCATCTCTGCAGACTGCCTGCGAGTGTGAACTACTTGAGAATGAGAAGTGAGACCTTCGGTGCCCTGAGAAAGGCATGCCCAGAGATCAGGGCACAGTTGCGCTGAGGCATAGCAGAGGGTTCCTGGCCAAGGCGATGGGGCAGGTGGGCGTAGAGGTTCCATCTAGAGTCACACCGGGAGGCCAGGGCCATGGTGAGCTGGGTGTGCTGGGCCTGGACAGAGGTGGCAGGCCACCCACGTGGGTGAGCGAGGCCATACAGAGCCTGCACACCAGTGACAAGCTGGTAACGCAGTGGACACACTCCCACAGACAGACTCAGGGAGGAAAGGGGTGATGGCAGCAGCCCTGGGTACTGAGTCTGGGAGGACTGTGCATATTCACTCAGGTGGGTAAGCGACACAGGGCTGGAGGCACAGCACCAGTGTGGGCGGAGTTCATGGGGAATGGGGAGGGAGCTGAGTGGGCTCTAGAGGACGTGGGCAACTGGGTGCAGGTGGGGAAGAACAGAAGGAGACTACACAGGCAACTGGCTAGCAGGGTCACACAAAGGAGGAAAAGACAGGACAGCGCGTGGAAATGGGAAGGACAACTTTCAGAGGGGTCGTTTCTGATGAAGGACCCAGCTTCCATGACTCCAAGCCTCTGCCTGCTCTGAAAGGCCCATCCCTGTTCAACCCTTGGTTCCACACAGGAGGCAGCCCTCTTTCCCCATTACCTGGCACTCTAACAGTGTGCCTGTGCTGTCCTGCTGGGCCCACTTTAGGTCTTCAGCCCAGGATTCTCCCTCATCCCTGCAAATGCCCAGAGGACACAAGGCTGTGCCGACACAGGACGGCAGCCCTCAGCAGTGCTATACACCGACTCTGACATGTCTGACATGTCTGTGATGCAAGGAGATAATGAAAAGACAGGAGCGCCCACCACCTGAGCAGTGGCTTTTAAAGAGAGTGCCTGTGAGGGTCAGCATGGGGCTGGCAGGTGAGTCAGAGGAGCTGCAGGCCACGGTAGAAGCGGCCACTTCAAAACGCCACTTTCCAGACGCTACAGGAACATGCTGAGTTTTGCTTGTCTGACTCAGGAAACCACCTTAAATACTTCTTCAAAGAGAATGTGTCTGTTCACAGAATGAGGGTAACAGGGAAAAAGTTGTCGTGTATTGGAAGCCCTAATATATTAGAAACAAAGGACAAACAGTCGTTAAAGCACTTACTTCTGGAGTTAAGTGTACCTCCATAGGTGTGTATGTCGGCCAGTACCCCATGGTAAGTATATTCACTGTTAGATCTATAGAGCCTGGGTCACTCTGGTTCTGCATATACTGAAAACAAAGAGAATCCAGATAAAGTATGTTAGATTATCAAGAAAAATAACATTTTTAAAAAAGGAAATGTGTGATTTTCAAAATACAGTTTAACATGTATTTCTTTTAGTCCCTAGAACATACCCCACTGACACCAAGGTCACTTGAAATATATTTTCTTCTCTGGTTATGTCACCAATAAAATATACTGATAGACTCATTTAAATCAACTTTTTGTTATGTGTTTCCCTGGGATTTTTTCTTTTTCTTTCTGAATTTAAGTTATTTGAATATAAAAGACAATAACTGTAATTTTTAAGGACAAGGGTTTTTTACATAATTTGTATTATTTCACATAAATTCCAAGTGAGATACTTTAAAAAAACTTTTACTTGAAGAAAACACAACTTGCCTGCTTGAAGTGAACCATGATGTCCTTGGAGAGCTCCATGTCCTTGAACATGCCTTCCAGCTTGCTGGTGAAAGCCGCACCACACTCTGGGACAAGGGGGGAGCAGTGAGGCACAAGGACATGTGTGGGGCCACATTCCCCATGCAGAGCCCCAGGCCCAGTGCTTACCGTGCTTTAGTTTTGACAGCATAGACTTTTCAGCATCGACAGAGGCACTTTTTCCAACAAGGAGTCTTTTTGCCAAATCTTTTTTATAAAATGCTTCAAAGACATCTTTACCTATTTGCAACCAAGTGAGAGTAATGAGTCATTACTTAATATGCACACATTCACTTCAGCTGGTGAAAACCCCCAGGCGTGCTCACAGCTCTATGGCATTGAATCTATGAAATTCTGGCAAAGGACTGCTTCCTGCTCCACCAGCGGGGGCCAGCCCACCCCTCCATTTCCCACGTTAACGTGGAAGTGGACGTTTCAGCTGACCTCTCCCAAGAGCCACGAGTCCCATACAGACATTCTGACCCCACGGCCCTTTCGTGGAGCACGCCTCACCATGCAGGAACCGGAATATGATCATGATTTTGTCCAGTGTCCTCTCCAGCTCTTCGTCTGTGGCTTCTTTATTACCCGCTCGCAATTTCGAATCAACATGCTTTGCTGTGGGATTAGGGGTTTAAATTACATGAAAAATAAGCATTTGTTATGTAATACACCTTCTAAATAGGAGAAGGAAAAACTTCAATTTTTACAAGTGTAAACTGGACAGTAACATTCTAGAACCTTTTCAAAATGATGTTATTATGAGAAAAAGGCAAATATCTGTTTTCTAAGATGCATAATTTCAAGACATGTGAGAATAAATACTTTAGTTATATGCTTGGATTTTATGCCACATTATTGCTCCAGAAACTAGAATACCCCATGTTCAAGACATGCTTCAGTAAATTCAGATGACTTTCTTATAAAAAAGGATTTTTCTCAGGGCTTGGAGGGGCTACATCTGAGATGACAATGTCTCATCCCTGAGTGCAGAGGTCAGAGCCGTTCCACTTGGGCTTTGTGTTTCTGGGCCCACACACACCAAGAGTGTTCCGGCTAAAGGGAAGGGAGGACTCAAGAATTCTAGAAGCCTAAACTTCCAAGAGTTGGATTCATCTTTAGAGAGACACCACAATCACTAAAATGGTACAAGGCCAAATTAAATGGCCTTCTTGTTGCTTTTATTCGCTTTCTTTATAATTTTTATTATGGAATACTCTAAACACACACACAAGCGGGGGACTGTGTAATGACCTCATACCCCTCTGATATGCCTTAATCACTGAGAGAAACCCAATTCTGCAGTGCTGTAGTGCATCTTTCTTTGCCCTTTGCCTCCTGTGAATGAAAAAAAATTCCGGCTACTGAAATTCTGAGTCCAGAAATACATTTTGATAGGATGAGATCAAAGTGGTAATTTAAAAACTGTTTTATCTTAAAATATGCTCTTTTGAGACCCCATCCAATTTTACTCATTTCAATACTGATTAAAGGATGCAAAGACAATGACTAAATGGTATCTCATGCTAAATATTCTCTACAGATTGATAAATTGTCCTTATAATACAGAGGCATTCATATGTAAGAAACCTTCTCAATCCCCTTTCTGAGCAGACATTACTTGCTTGTAATCAAGATGGAACTACAGATCTCCACAACCCAAAAACAGCCCCACCAGACAAGAAACGTGAACTGAACAAGCCCTCCTTCTCCCTCTGCTCTTCCATGAGGTCACAGTTCATTTCTTTTTCAGACAAATTATGACTGTGTTCTCCCTCGTGGAACTGCCCTGACTCAAGCACACACGTAATACACATATGCATACGTGTGTAGATGTCTTTTTTTGAAAATGTGTGTCCTAATAAGGTGAGACACATATCCTTCCCCACCCTCCCCATGAGGAGGTTTGTATTCTGGGAAAATGTGCTTGCGTTCTGCCCTCCTTTCCCATGTTAAAGAGGTGTGCGGAGCACGTTCTCCTACCAATGAGCTCTGCGGGCTTGTTTGGCCTCTTGTTGATGAACGTTTCAAAGGACTCTTTCATGAGGTTGACGAACTTCTCGTTCCTCTGGAAGCAGACCTCCACCACGTGGTCCACCCTGTCCTTGAAATCCAGCAGGTCCTGCACCATGTCTTTATCCTTCTCAGGATTGATAACAATTGTTGTCCCAAAAGTCTACAGAAACAAAAAGTCACCACAGTTTTGATAGGTACATTTTCTCCTGTTATCAATCCTCATAGTTTAATATAAATGATTACTATTGGTGTTAAACATTAAATAATTTTGTAAGTTTCACAAATTCAGTTCACATTCTAAAAACTAAACGAATATAGATTTAATGCTATAGTGTTACAATGTTGCTTCTGGAAGAATTTATAAATTATTGGGAAATTTTCCATTGCTTTTTAAAGAACTTGACTTATAAATTCCTCCACAAGAAGTTAATTCCTGTTAATCTGATATACCTGCTTGGACTTTCTGACTATAGTTCCCTTCCTCCCCCCCTTCTAAACATGAATAGCCCAGTTTTCAGTCTGCACTTTTTAATTCACAAATGCTATATCAAACAAAATGAAAAGTCTAGGTGTGACAACAATAGCTAGGTGTCTGATTATATAAATTACCAGCCCAAGAGGTGTTAAGTACGATTACTATTCAATGTGTTAAAAAAAAAAGAGAGACAACAAGCCCAAAATGGGGCCACAAATACAGATTTAATACCTAACTTGACTGTAGTTTCAGCCTCTCCGGGGAATGGAATTGTAACCAGTCAACCCAGAATTACCTGGTCAGCATTAGCTGTGTAATCTGTCGGAGGGACCCTCTTCCCTTAAAGGAAGGTGACCTTGCCACAACCAATCTGCTTTTTGCCAGGAACTTCCTTGTTCCCAACCCCTTCTGCCAAAAGTGCCTTCTATTTTGTTCAGCAACTCAGAGCAACCTTCTATCTGCTGCACTGGATGCTAACTCATGAATCAATGAATAAAGACATCAAGATCTTCCAATTTTATTCAGTCAAATTTTGTCTTTTAAGATGTCACACGTGTATTTCTGAAAAGCTGGTGTTGCTGCACACACCCGTATGTCCCTGTCATACACACGGAGGCAGATGACTGGAGGAGGTGGGGCTGACTCCTTCCTCTGTACCCTTTTGCCCTAATGGCATCTAAGACCACACACACACACACTGCAAAGACCAACTTCCTCTGGACAGGGCACCCCATGCTGAACGCGACGTAACTGCTTCTTGTGAATGGGCATTAGGAATGGTGGCCCCAGTGCTGGTTTTTCCTACCTAGACTAACTTGCCATAGGCTGGACTCTGCTCACTGTGACTTGTTTAGCAGCAGCTCCTGTTCCCTGAGGACTACATTTGGGCAAACACTGCACCCTCTACCAGCCCTTCCCTGGCATCAGGCCATGCTGCTGGCCCATCTCAGTCAATTATGATCAGCTCAGCAGTGCCGTACAAAATCCTGGGGGTGCTGTGCACATGGGTACAAGTTTCCTACACGTACAGAGGTACGTGGCTCCAGGCCTGGTGACTGCTCAAGGCAGCATGCAAACTCTCCTTTATCTTTTTTATTTAACTGAATTTTTTCCTGCAATAATTACAGATTCACATGCAGTAGAAACAGGAATGGGAGCCCTTGTACCCTCAACCTAGTTTCCCCGGATGGTAAGACAGCAAAACGACAGAGCATCACAACTGGTATGTTGGCATCGATACAGCCCCCATCTTTCCCAGATGGCCCCATCTTCACCTGTAGCTCATCTGGGTGTATACGAATTTCTCTCGACTTTACCCCCATGCTGGTCTGTGTGTCCAGCATCACAAGGATTCTTCCTCCTGCTGCCCTTTCATGACCACATGCACGCGTGCACACACGCACGCACCCTACAGGAATGTGCTGGTGCAAGTTTCAGCAACGAATCTGGGATTGCTAGGACACAGAGCAGCATATGCCAGCCCAACACACCAAACTGTGTGACTGCTCTCAGTGAGCAAAGGCACAGGGCCATGTCTGAAAGGCAGGAACACAAAAGTGACCGTGTTCTGAAAATCATGATCACAGAATTTAAACTAGTACTTATGCTAATGGCAAACCGCCAAACAGCAGACTTTCAGGCCCTGCTTATACCTGGCTGGTATCCCATCACTAATGGTGCTACATTTCAAAAAAAAAAAATGTCTGCACAGGTGGCCTGGAAAGAGATCAAAGGCACTGCCCACCAACCACCTGCGGCGAGAAATGGCACACCACCTCGGCCAGGGAGCCACCGCCCCCAGGGAGCCCCAGCAGAGCAGCCCCAGGAGGCACACTCACCTTGATGTAGTCGCTCCAGTGCTGCAGGAGACTCTGCTGCCCGCCCTTCACACGGCTGAACAGCTGGTACATCTGAGTGAGGTCGGGCACTCTGTTCTCATCAAGCAACTGGTCCAGCCCTGAGGCCACACAGGAAGACATCAGCATTAGAGATCAGCACAAATACAAACTCAACTGAAACATAGTGTGTGCCACAAAGAAGTTAACGTGTAGCTTAGATATCTGGGGACAACCGCTTACTGCTTACAGGCAAGGGGGGCCAGCTCAGAATCTGGACAGACCCTGCCAGCTGAGCTTTATGTGGTCGTCACTTCTCCACGTCACAGAAGCCCTCTTATTTCACTGACGCAATGGTGTGACGAACACTCACACTGACCCTTTGACCTGGGCTGTTCGTGACTCCAAGATCCTCCTGGCTTAGTCCCTCCATTGGAAAGGACACTTGTCAAAGGTGAGCTGTCCAATCTAACCCTTCAGTTGATTAATTTCATTCAAACACATAATAAACTGTTACAGAAACACAGTTATTTCTTATCAAATATTTTGAAGTACTTAACACAAGATTTAACACATTTTCACTATTTTAGGTACTTAAATTTTACAAAGTTTTTCTAAAACCGTACCACAATCAGAAGAGCTTTCACACAAGACTTCCTAAATATCTGCTTTATGATAACTATGGAGAGGCATCTAAGTTAGAGAACCTGTGAGCTAGTCATGCTGTCCCACAGTTTCAGAATCTCCTGTACAGTGGGCACAATGTCCACACAATGTCCTTTTACACATCAAAGGCAGAGTAAAGATGTGCAAAAATACAGAGTGGGGCTATAATTACAGATACTAAGCAAGAACTCTAAATGTTTGTTATTTCTTTAAATTATATTCTGATCTACTGATGCAAATAATTTTTTATTTTGTAATTTATCTTACTGAAACCCTAAGTAATGTCTTTAAGAATCCCCAAATTACAGCTTTTTATTTTTTTAAATGTCTCTAACAAAATTTAGATCAAGCACTTACATATACACAATTTACCATTTTCTTGAAACAATTTTGCTTATCAAAATATGCACTGAAATAATTTATGTAAATTTTTACTATTTACTTCAAGTCCTTTTTCTTACAAGATAACTCCTTTTTAAAAGCTACCTAGCATCAATTCCCAACACACTTGTTTGAGCTGGGCAGTAAATCAAGACCTCACTCATGTGAAAGCATCCCAGCATGTGGGTTTCCGTGTGACAAGAGGATCGAGAGCCACACTGGTGCCCTGGCTCCCAGCTTATCAGCTGTGACCCGAGGACCAGTGTCCAGCCATTTATAGCCTCAGTTTTCTAACTTGTGAAGTGGGGGCAATCATATCTCAGGGCTTCTCGGGACCACGAGGTCTCTGTATAAAGGACTGTATGTGCTCAGCAGTGTGGCGCCCTCCTCTGTCTTTATTCTGCTGTCGTTTGGAAGCCCCACTGTCAGGCATCTCATGAGAGGTGACACAGCTATCTGGCAAAGTACGACCCAGACCAGAATATATTTGGGACTATTTAGGGCCTTCCCAAAATTAAACTTTAAGGTTTCCAAACTTTGAAACAGATCCTGGGGCTCCCAAATGACTTTCAAGCTGTGACATTAAGTTTATGGATTCTCAAAAGTAATACAGAGTAGTACAGTGTTGCCATAGGCTGGACTCTGCTCACTGTGACTTGCAGAAAATTAAGCACACACTGAGGGGTGGCAAGAAACAGAGACGAGACCAAGTGAATAGTTCAGACCAACTCGCAAAGCACAGGCCTCACAGAAGCAGTCTCACTGTTGCCACAAAGCACTGACACTTGAATTCCTCTTAAAGCTTTAAGGGCAGAGGCACTGCAAAGTGGGAGTTACAACTGCACAATTAGCAATGGAACGTGTTCTCTTTTCTGCTTGCCTGTTTCCCCAGGGTAACCAGGACAGAAGAGTGAACTCTGGCCTAAGCAGCCCACATACGGGGTACCTCGCCTGACACTTACCGGCAAGGACAGGGGGCCCCTCACAAGCCTAACAGCCCATCCAGCCACGCCCGCCTGCGCCTGTGGACACTCTGAGGGCCACCGTGCCAACGCGCCCAGGTGTGCTGCCCCAAGGCAGCAGCAAGCAGTCCGCAGCTGGGACGGGGGCTCGCAGGGCCTCTCAGCCTTCACAGTATTTAATGCTACCTTTATAGAAGCTGCAGTGCCACCAGACACATTTCAGTATTTCTCTTAGCTAACTTTCCCCTCGAAACCTAATGTGTTCATTCTTTTTAATGATTTTTAGTGACTGGATTATAACAACAAACAGGCTTGCTTTGTTATTTATAGCATTCGCTTTACTTTCTTAATAAATCAAGGACTGTCACAGTGTAACAACATGAGTTAGGAAAATCTACCTTTCTGCAGAATTGCTGTTAAATGTTCTCCTAAGAGCTGTTTCTCCACACACGCAATCAGCGGTTTCCTAGAAACGCAGAGAGAAAGCGTCAGAGAGCCTGATCAGCCATGACAGTGGGGCGTTTACGTCTACGCAGACATGGAACAGAGTCAGTCAGAAAGCAGAGGGCTACAGGATGAGCATTTCTGTCCTGTGGACAGTCCCCGCTGCTGTCCATACATGCCACCTAACAATTTATTGAGGGACACGCGCAGACCAGCAGGCTGCCCTAGGGCCGGTGGGCTCACTCGTCCTGGGTCTCCCTCTCCCTGCTCAGGAATCATCTCCCGTGATGTGACGTCTGGAGAAACCACCTCAGTCGGGGCTCCTCACAACCCCCACCTGAGCCTGGAGGTGAGCCCCCTTCACCTACTGTTCCTTTGCTTGAACAATGACAGGCTCCTAAGCAAGGTATGTTTTAAGTTGGGGTTAAAATGCAGCCCATACACAAAATGTGCCTATAGCACCCATATGGAGTACAGGAGGGGTTCTGCAAACTGCCCACGGGCCAGACGCACACCCTGGCATCCTGCCTCCACCCTGAAGCCGAGTGAGTACCTTCCTCATGAGTACCGTCTGGCCTGGCCTGTTGTGAACTCCATACATCTAACTGGAATAATGCTACCCAGAAACTATCATTGACAGAAAAAGTGTCACAGACACTCAACCAAGACCTTCACCCTCCCGTGACTGGACCTCCCAGCACGAGCTGACCAGCTCCCCTCGCTCCTCCCCACTTCCTGGAAGCTCCCGCTCTCCACCCACCCCCAGGGGCGTCCTTACCCCCGAGAGCCCTGGGCTGGCTTCAGAAGGACTGTCACCCTGGCTCCGCAGGCACCTCAGACTCAGCGAGTCTGGAAGCGGTTTCACCCCTCTGGTGGTCTCTATCTCCTTGTTCTGGAGTCATGGCGATCCGTTCCTGTCAGCCGCTGCCCCTTCCCTACCATCAAGCAACATGTTCGGCACATTTTGCTGCTTTAGCCTCTTAGAATGTCCCTTTGTCTTTTCCCGTGTTTCTGTTCTTATCTCTCCTCATTTGAATAAATATGTGCCTGACACAGACATTCACAAACATTCCCCCTTACCTTTTTCCCTAGCTACTCATCAACCTAGGGTTTAGAGAAAACATTAGATGAAAAGAGAAAATAGTATGACTGAGTATCACAAATAAAAATTATAGTTACACTAGACGTGTAACAAAACATCTATAACCCAAACTGCCTAATATTCAATTATACTCCAGTAACAGTCTCTACCTTGAGCCAAGATGCCAAGCACCTCAGCCTGAATCATTCCATTTGGACAGTAACTCAAGACATGGCACCTGGTGCTCTAACATACAGGCGCCCAGTAACCACAAATAACGTAAGCGAATGCACGGGAGTAAACACTCCCCCAGGAAGCACAGGGTGAGCCCACAGTGGCAGCACTCACTGCAGTAACCACTGGGGAAGGTGCCCCAGCATCAAACCCCAAGAACTGGACAGATGAACAGAACTCACTGTGTGCTGTGGTCCAGATATGTGATCACTCGGTCTCCTTCTTCCTCTAGACGTTTACTTACATGGTTAAGGTATTCTGGAACCTTCCAAAGAGAACAAACACGTCAGAAACAAAGCATTCTTACATTACCCAGGAATCGAAAATACCATTTCCCTTGTACAATTTTAAAGAGAGCATAATAAATGTTCAATCCAGACATTAACACAGATTGATGGGTGGAGCAGTGGGAAGGCGGGAAATGGATTTTGGGGGAGCAGTGTACAGTGGGAAGTCCCCTGAACTCTATTCTGGAGCACTTCATGATCATGCCCTGCTCGCATGAAGGTCCTGGGTTAGAGCCCCAGCTCCCTGCTGTCACCTACGTGCCAGGGCCAGGCAGATCAGCACCTAAGAGCCTAATAGCACCACCTGGCCCATTCACAGCAGGGTCACCAAAAGCCAATCAACAGACTGGCAGGGCATTTGAGAACATCACACAGCGTGGCTGCAGATCTCAAATGCATGTCCTGCTTCCAGGGCCAAAGAGCTCCCTGCTGTCCCCTGGCAGCACAGGAAAGGCCCCACAACAGTGCCTTCGAGGTTCTGTCCTAGTGGTAGCAGCAAAGCCCAGTGCCTGACACGGAACTCCCTCTCCAAAGCCAGGAAGGAAGCAACGGTCTGGCCCAGCCTGTACAGGAACAAGGGACATATGGGCGAAGGTCCCAAGGACTCCCTTCGGACTCGAACACCTGAGGAGCTCGTCATCTTGTTTATTTTTATTTTTTTTTATTTTGGTATCATTAATGGACAATCACTTGAACATTATGGTTACTAGATCCCTATTATTAAGTAGCCCGCACATACCCCATTACAGTCACTGTCCATCAGCGCAGTAAGATGCTACAGAATCATTACTTGTCTTCTCTGTAAATACTGCCTTTCCCGTGTCACCCCCACCCCCCGCTACATAATGTGTGCTAATTGTAATGCCCCCATTCCCCTCTTATCCATCGCTTCCCACCCATCCTCCTCAGTCCCTTTCCCCTTGGTAACTGTTAGTCCATTCTTTGGTTGAGTCTGCTGCTGTTTTGTTCCTTCAGTTTTTGCTTTGTTCCTTTGCTCCACAGATGAGTGAAATCATTTGATCCTTGTCTTTCTCCACCTGGCTTATTTCACTGAGCATAATGCCCTCTAGATCCATCCATGTTGTTGCAAATGGTAGGATTTGCTTTTCTCTTATGGCTGAATAATATTCTATTGTGTATATTTACCACCTCTTCTTTATCCATTCATCTACTGATGGACACTTAGGTTGCTTCCATTTCTTGGCTATTGTAAATAGTGCTGCAATAAACATAAGGGTGCATATGTCTTTTTCAAATGGGGCTGCTGCATTCTTCGGGTAAATTCCTAGGAATGGAATTCCTGGATCAAATGGGGCTTCTATTTTGAGTTTTTTGAGGAACCTCCATACTGCTTTCCACAATGGTTGAACTAATTTGCATTCCCACCAGCAGTGTAGGAGGGTTCCCCTTTCTCCGCATCCTCGCCAACATTTGTTGTTGTTTGTGTTTTGGATGTTGGCCATCCTCACTGGTGTGAGGTGATATCTCATTGTGGTTTTAATCTGCATTTCTCTGATGATTAGCGATGTGGAGCATCTTTTCATGTGCCTGTTGGCCATCTGAATTTCTTCTTTGGAGAAGTGTCTATTCATGTCCTCTGCCCATTTCTTAATTGGATTATTTGCTTTTTGTTTGTTAAGGTGCATGAGCTCTTTATATATTTTTGGATGTCAACCCTTTATCGGATATGTCATTTATGAATATATTCTCCCATACTGTAGGATGTCTTTTTGTTCTACTGATGGTGTCCTTTGCTGTACAGAAGCTTTTCAGCTTGATATAGTCCCACTTGTTCATTTTTGCTTTTGTTTCCCTTGCCCGGGAGATATGTTCATGAAGAAGTTGCTCATGTTTATGTCCAAGAGATTTTTGCCTATATTTTTTTCTAAGAGTTTTATGGTTTCATGACTTACATTCAGGTCTTTGATCCATTTTGAGTTTACTTTTGTGTATGAGGTTAGACAGTAATCCAGTTTCAATCTCTTATATGTAGCTGTCCAGTTTTGCCAACACCAGCTGTTGAAGAGGCTGTCATTTCCCCATTGTACATCCATGGCTCCTTTATCGTATATTAATTGACCATATATGCTTTGGTTTATATCTGGGCTCTCTATTCTGTTCCACCGGTCTATGGGTCTGTTCTTGTGCCAGTACCAAACTGTCTTGATTACTGTGGCTTTGTAGTACAGCTTGTAGTCAGGGAGTGTAATTCCCCCTGCTTTATTCTTCCTTCTCAGGATAGCTTTGGCTATTCGGGGTCTTTTGTCATTCCATGAGAATTTTAGAACTATTTGCTCTAGTTCATTGAAGAATGCTGTTGGTAATTTGATAGGGGTTGAATTGACTCTGTAGATTGCTTTAGGCAGGATGGCCATTTTGACAATATTAATTCTTCCCAGCCAAGAGCATGGGATGAATTTCTATTTATTAGTGTCCTCTTTAATTTCTCTTAAGAGTGTCTTGTAGTTTTAAGGGTATAGGTCTTTCACTTCCTTCATTAGGTTTATTCCTAGGTATTTTATTTTTTTTGATGCAATTGTGAATGGAATTGTTTTCCTGATTCCTCGTTCTGCTAGTTCACCGTTACTGTATAGGAATGCAACAGATTTCTGTGTATTAATTTTGTATCTCACAACTTTGCTGAATTCAGATGTTAGATCTAGTAGTTTTGGAGTGGATTCTTTAGGGTTTTTTATGTACAATATCATGTCATCTGCAAACAGGAACAGTTTGACTTCTTCCTTACCAATCTGGATGCCTTTTATTTCTTTGTGTTGTCTGATTGCCGTGGCTAGGACCTCCAGAACTATGTTGAATAAAAGTGGGAAGAGTGGGCATCCTTGTCTTGTTCCCTATCTTAAAGGAAAATCTTCCAGCTTCTCGCTGTTAAATATAATGTTGGCTGTGGGTTTGTCATATATGGCCTTTATTATGTTGAGCTACTTGCCCTCTATACACATTTTGTTGAGCGTTTTTATCATGAATGGATGTTGAATTTTGTCGAATGCTTTTTCAGCATCTATGGAGATGATCATGTGGTTTTTGTTCTTCTTTTTGTTGATGTAGTGGATAATGTTGATGGATTTTCGAATGTTGTACCATCCTTACATCCCTGGGATGTATCCCACTTGAACATGATGGATGATCCTTTTGATGTATTTTTGAATTCTGAATTTGGTTTGCTAATATTTTGTTGAGTATTTTTGCATCTATGTTCATCAGGGGTATTGGTCTGTAATTTTCTTTTTTTATTGGTGTCTTTGCCTGGTTTTGGTATTAGAGTGATGTTGGTCTCGTAGAATGAGTTTGGGAGTATTCCTTCCTCTTCTACTTTTTGAAAAACTTTAAGGAGGATGGGTATTTGGTCTTCGCTAAATGTTTGATAAAATTCAACAATGAAACCATGTGGTTGAAGGGTTTTGTTGTCAGGTAGTTTTTTGATTACCAATTCAATTTCCTTGCTGTTAATTGGTCTATTCAGATTTTCTGTTTTTCCTGGGTCAGCCTTGGAAGGTTGTATTTTTCTAGAAAGTTGTCCATTTCGTCTAGGTTATCCAGTTTGTTACCATATAATTTTTCCTAGTATTCTCTCATAATTCTTTGTATTTCTGTGGTGTCCATACTAATTTTTCCTTTCTCATTTCTGATTCTGTTTATGTGTGTACTCTCTTTTTTCCTTTGTATGTCTGGCTAAGGGTTTATCTATTTTGTTTATTTTCTCGAAGAACCAGCTCCTGCTTTCATTGATTCTATTGTTTTATTCTTCTCAATTTTATTTATGCTTTAATCTTTATTATATCCCTCCTTCTACTGACTTAGGGCCTCATTTGTTCTTCCTTTTCTAGTTTCATTAATTGTGAGTTTAGACCGTTCATTTGGGATTGTTCTTCTTCCCTGAGGTAGGCCTGTATTGCAATATATTTCCCTCTTAGCACGGCCTTCATTGCATCCCACAGATTTTGTGATGTTGAATTACTGTTGTCATTTGACTCCATATATTGCTTGATCTGTTTTTATTTGGCCATTGATCCATTGATTATTTAGGAGCATGTTATTAAGCCTCCATGTGTTTGTGGGCTTTTTCGTTTTCTTTGTGTAATTTATTTCTAATTTCATACCTTTGTGATCTGAGAAGCTGGTTGGTACAATTTCAATCTTTTTGAATTTACTGGGGTTCTTTTTGTGGCTTGTATATGATCTATTCTTGAAAATGTTCCATGTGCACTTGAGAAGAAGTTTCCTACTGGTTTTGGATGGAGTGTTCTGCAGATGTCCGTTAGGTCCATCTGTTCTAATATGTTGTTTAGTGCCTCTGTCACTATTTTCTGTCTGGTTTATCTGTCCTTTGGAGTGAGTGGTGTGTTGAAGTTTTAGGAGTAAAATGAATGCATTGCATTCTATTTCCCCCTTTAATTCTGTTAGTATTTGTTTCACATATGTAAGTGCTCCTGTTTGGGTGCATAGATATTTATAATAGTTATATCCTCTTGTTGGACTGACCCTTTTATCATTATGTAATGTCCTTCTTTGTCTCTTGTGACTTTCTTTGTTTTGAAGTCTATTTTGTCTGATACCAGTACTGCAACTCCTGCTTTTTTCTCACTGTTAGTTGCATGAAATATCTTTTTCCATCCCTTTACTTTCAGTCTGTGTATGTCTTTGGGTTTGAAGTGAGTTTCTTGTAGGCAGCATATAGATGGGTCTTGTTTTTTTAACCCATCAGTAACTCTATGTCTTTTGATTGGTGCATTCAGACCATGTACATTTAGGGTGATTATCGATAGGTGTGTACTTATTGCCATTGCAGGCTTTAGATTCGTGGTTACCAAAGGTTCATGGGTAATTCCCTTACTATCTAACAGTCTAATTTAACTCACTTCATATGCTATTACAAACACAACCTAAAGCGTCCTTTTTTTTTTCCTTTTTCTTCCTCCTCCATTCTTTGTATGTTATGAATCATATTCTGTACTCTTTGTCTATCCCTTGGGTGAGATCTGTTTAGTCTTAGGAATACTTCCATCTATAGGAGTCCCTACAAAATGCACTGTAGAGGTGGTTTGTGGGAGGTAAATTCTATCAGCTTTTGCTTACCTGAAAATTGCTTAATCCCTCCTTCAAATTTAAATGATAACCTTGCCAGGTAGAGTATTCTTGGTTCGAGGCCCTTCTGCTTCATTGCATTAAATATATCATGCCACTCACTCCCTTCTGGCCTGTAAGGTTTCTGTTGAGAAGTCTGATGATAGCCTGATGGGTTTTCCTTTGTATGTGATGTTTTTTTCTCTCTCTAGCTGCTTTTAAAAGTCTGTCTTTACCCTTGATCTTTGCCATTTTAATTATTATATATCTTGATGTTGTCTTCCTTGGGTCCCTTGTGTTGGGAGATCTGTGTACCTCCATGGCTTGAGAGACCATCTTCTTGGGGAAGTTTTCAGCAATTACTCCTCAGTAACACTTTCTATCCCTTTTTCTCTCTTTTCTTCTTCTGGTACCTCTATAATGCAAATACTGTTCAGTTTGGATTGGCCACACAGTTCTCTCAATATTCTTCCATTCTTAGAGATTCTTTTTTCTCTCTGTGCCTCAGCTTATTTGTATTCCTCTTCTCTAATTTCTATTCCATTTACCATCTCTTCTACTACATCTAATCTGCTTTTAAATCCCTCCATTGTATGTTTCATTTCAGATATGGAATTTCTTAATGACTGAATCTCCGACTTAAATTCATTCCTGAGTTCTTTAATATTTTTCTGTACTTCCATAAACATGTTTATAATTTTAATTTTGAGCTCTCTTTTAGGAAGATTGGTGAGTTCAGTTTCATTTGGCCCTTTTTCTGGGGTTTGTGAGATTTTGGTCTGAACCATGTTCTTTTGACATTTCCTATTTCCGTGTGGTGCCCACTAGTGTGCAGAAACTCCAGTCTCTGGAGCTGCTCAGACTCTAAAGTGAGGTTGGGGATTATAGGGGATCGGAGCTGGTGCCTGAGGGGAGGAAAGATCTGTTTCCTGATTCCTGTCTGCCCTGCCTGTCTCCAGCATCAGAGCCAGTGGGTCAAGCACCCACGTGTAAGCCTCTGTGCTTTGCATCTCTAGCTGTTGTAGGCAGGGCCTCCCTCTGGCTGGCCTGACGCCAGCGCAGTGACTGGTGGTTTGCGAGCAGGTGCCTGCAGGCCAGTAGGAAGGCTTGGCAGGCTGTGGGTCAGAGTGGGCGGCCTCGGAGCTGAGTAGGCAGCCAGGGGGCTGGAGCACCTGAAGCTCCTCAAAGTTCCCAACCAGCTGGGCAGAGCGTGCCCAGACAACCTTGTCCAGCTCTCCATTCTCCCGTGCAGCAAGCTCTGTCCAAACCCTGCCCCTTCAGCAGCCCTCTCACTACTAGGAAGCCTCTCAGATCGCCCGCCCTTCCTCTGACACAGAGTGGCTGGGTGTGGATCCCGTCCTCCATCAACGGCCGGAATGTCAGTCTCCCAGGTCCTCCGTCCATCCGATCTTCCCAACGTCCAGGGCACCATACAATAAGCTTCCACTCACAAAGCAGATCTCCAGGGCTAGGTGTTCAGCAGTCCCAGGCTTCCACCCCCTCCCCGGCTCTGTTTCTCTTCCTCCCGCCGGTGAGCTGGGGTGGGGGCAGGGCTTGGGTCCCGCCGGATTAAGGCTTTCTGTACTTCACCCCGTTTCAGGAGGTCTGCTCTGTTTGTGAGGTCTGCATGCAGTCTTGTGCAGCCTTCTTCCTTCTTGCTGTTTAAGGGTTAGTTGTATTAATTACCTATATTTTTGCACTATTTGTGGTTTTGGAGGAGTTCTCCATGTCACCTCTCATGCCGCCATCTTGAATCTTCCATCTTGTTTTTTGAGTTCACCCTACTTTACACGCTGTTTCATGAGGCTTTCAATGCCTCACAGGATGAAGAATTTTAATGTGTTAGATTTATCTTTCATATTTAAGAGTTACCTTTCCCCCACATGCTTCACTCTGAGCTCCTTACATATTTCATAAGCTATCTTACTGGCTTTTTATTTGTGGGGAGGACAATAGAAGTTTCTAAGTTAGGGGATAGAAATTAAGCCTTTACTATAATAAAAATGAAGCTCGTTACTGGGGATCTCAGTTAGACTGTAGCTCTTGGAAGATTTTTGATGAGAAGTCTGCACATGTGGGAAGACATGCATGACACTCAAACATGCATCCACAGAAATGGGAACCCCCCATTGCCTCACCTCTCTTTCTTGCATTAGCCTCTGGCCTTCTGCAGCATATAAACAATTCGTTTCTTCCAAAAATTTCAATTCAAATGAGTCTTTATATACCTAAGAAATGAGCAGACTTATTAATTACAGGAAAAAAACCTACCTTTTGAAGTGCTGATGCATCTCAGATGTCGAGGCAGGACGCCGCACCGCCACACGGCCTGTATCCGCCGCGCCCTACTCTGCCGACCCTGGAGGCTCAGCCGCTGCAGCGCAGACACCCCACTGCGCTCTCGACGTGCTGGTGGGCCCTCGGCTCTGTGGGGCCTGGGTCTTCAGGGGCAAGTGTCCGCCTAAAGCCAGGCCCCTTCCAGGGACTAAAAACATCTCCCATATTTTCAACACATATTTTTACGATTACATTTTTTACACTGAAGTCTTTTGACACATCCATTTATTTTGGTGTAGTCATTAGGCAGGGGTCTAGGTCTTTCCTCATCAACTACTAAGAACTGCAGGTACATGGGGAACAAAGAGGCATTTACCTGAAGGTCAGAGAGCATGCTCAGCAGGCCTCGCAGCAAGCTCCGGTCCACAGCTTCACCATTTCTCTCTCGTTCGATTAGCAGTAGAATGCCATCAATAGTTTTACTCTGAACCATTTTGTCACTAATGATATGGTTTCTAAATAGTTCTAATCCCATATCCCTGTACAAACGGTAAAACAAAACTACATTTCAGTCTCACTCTCCACAGGCTGTAGGTGAGGCTGCAGCCATACCGTGACGAGGACCACAGGTGACCTGCTGACTCCAACTCCAGGCACCCAGGTCCCTTCAACTGTAACTTTTGGCCCATCTGGGGTGCCTGCCATCTCCTTCCTTCCAAGTACCTGTCACAGAGTGCCGAGCGAGGCCTCCCCGGTAAGGTGTGTTGCTGAAAAGGACATTAATACTGCGACCCTGCCACCTCAGCCCGCGGCTCCCACCATCCTTCCTAAGGGAGTGACAGGGACACCCAAGGGTTCCTCAGTGGCTAGGGCCCAGAGCCACAAGGGGGAGGAGTTCCCAACTTTAGATGAAGCGTGACATGCCTGTGGCTGGGTGGTGGGATGGAGCAGCGTGGGGGACTTCGGGACCCTGGGGTCACTACTTCACCAGGAGCTGATCTGTGTTTCACCAGAGCCCCAGAAGGAGTTGCTCTGGGCTCAACTCCAGCTGTCAGAGAGTAACTGTGTGGTGAGCCTCTCACAGCAGAGGTGAGTGGCGGGAAGTGGCTCCAGAGGGTCCTCAAGTCCAGAGCCCCATGACAGGGGGGCTCCTGTCCTTGCCTTCACCTCTGCTGTGACCGGCCAGGCAAGGCGGTGATGTGCCGGAGCTTGCCCCTCCCAGGCACGGCCAGCCCTCATGATGGGGACACTCCAGGGCTAAGATCCGCATGGGCCAACGAGTGTACTAGTGGTTTTGGCTGACACAAGATCACAAAAGACCCTGTACCAGCACCAGAGGGAACAGTGGCTGACACCACTGAGACGCATTGCTGAGTCGCACAGCAGTCACAGCTTCTCTGGCTGAGACTCACCAGATAGAGGGAAGCATGGAGTTCTGGAGGACGTAAGTGCGATCCAAAAACAGGAAAATACTTCTGATCATGATCTGGCAATTAGAAAAGGATTACTCATTCATCTAACAAAATATTCAAGACCAGGCCTCTGAGCTATAGCTGTGATGTCTTACAGCCACAATGATTATTTCTCGATGAAACATTTCCATCAAGACCCTCAGGGGGGATTTGCTCCTAAATTTAATGGTGCCTGATTTTCATCTTTCATCCAGAAAATCTGACTGTGGGTTTTACAGCACACAGCCTAAAGGACTCCTCTGAGGTTCGGTCATTTCCTGACTGATATAGTAAATCTCAGTGGAGTGGGCAGATGCTCTAAGCTTTGTAAACAACTAGCTCGTTAGGTTAGTATGAGGCCCATGGCCACATGGGTGTGTCTGCTCTCCTTTACAAGCAGAGGAGGACACAGGATAATCAGCTGGCCCCTTTGCTGGGCTAACAGGGCTGCTGTCTCTGTGACTCTTTTAGCACAGAGCTTACCAGACTCTGCTGGACAGGTTTGCTTAGGACTGAGAACAAAGCCTCCCCAACAGGCATCCATCCATTTCCACCATCTGCAAGGTCCCTGGACTAGAAGAAATGCTCATTCCTTGAGAGCTACATTTACAAAACAGAAGTTCAACCTGCCTAGGAAAGCTATTGACACTATCTTTTCTCTCACACAGTTAATAGCCAGGTCACACTAAAAACTCACACATCAAATAAAATTAGAGTCAATGTATCTAAGACTTTGCTTGTTTAGTTAGAATTAAGTTCTGGAATTCAGGCTTGATTTATCAGGCATAAACTGGGATTCAGGAAAAACTGAGAGACTCATTCAGGAGGTATGTACTGTGAGCTATCTGTCAGGTGGTCTGAAGGCCAAGTTAGCAGCCAGCCCCAGCTGGAGGAGCAGAGGTCACCTTCCCCGTTTTGCTCTACCAACTGTGTGGGAACCAGACAGCAGCATATGACCCACACAGAACCCTGAGCAGAAATGCCCTGTCTCAGCTCATGATCTGGCCCACACCTTTCTTAGGTAGGTGAGGGAAGATGCATGAGGCCAGGCTTTGACTAAAAAGAAAAAAAAAAGAGCCGGCTTCACAGAGGGTGCACAACCCCAGCTCCTCCAGTCTCCCAACTGTAGCTAAACCCATAAAGGAGATGTGCAGGTGCGATGAGACCCAGGAGTGGCCCTGAAGCAGATACTGGGCAAGTGCACCAGGGATTGGATCAGCAGGGTGAGTTAAGTTGGCATGCTTACCATTTGTCTGCAGTGGTCTTGCCAACATGTGTTAATCTTCTTTAAAAATAAAACGCTATCTAGTGAGTCTGTGCAGACCTGCTAAGGAAAACTGTGGAAATACTGGCCAATTATTGCCGTTTCAACCCCTGAATCTCAGCTCTCCCAGACACAGAAGACTGCACGTCCTTTAGGAATCGGAAAGCTCAAAAACCATGAACGTGGGCTTTCTCATCTTCCACCTCACCATCCATTGTAGCAGCCTGCCCGCATACCTGTCTCCCACCTCCTGCCCTCCCCTTTCCTTGTTACTCTAGGCCCAGTTACTTTCAGGGCCCTGCAAGCTGAAATTAACAATCAGGCCATGGGCTTCGAGGGGCAGATCCTGGCCCTGACTCCTGGGGATGCTGTCCCGGGGATGAGGAAGCAGGCCAGCTGCTAAGAGAACTGAGACCATCAGCCAGAGGAAAAATAGAGGCTCAACTTTAACTTCCAGTCTTGGTGAACGTGACAGGAGGTCTCCTTCGTACATCCAATCAGGAATACTCTCAGCTCCACTCTTCGATGTTTTTAAAGAGAAGCTCAAAATGCTGTTTAAAGGAAAAAGGTACCCAAGTACAGGCCCCAAAAGCAAAGCATGGCAAAGGCCTGGAGAGCCACCTTCGCAGGTTCATGCAGTAGTCATTAACGTCTCCACGCTGCCAAGCAGGCTCAGTCACCTTCCCACTGCGGGCGCAGCCCTTACTCCTTTTGCACAGATGAACAAAACGGCTTGTTGGAGTGGAGACATGGGTTTCCAAGACTTCTCAGCTCTGGGGCATGGGGCAGCAATGACCTTCGCTAGGCCTCAGCCTCGCACATACAGCAGAACACACCCTTCAGAGCTCTGGTGGCATCCCACGCAAGTTAGCACGGAGAAAGGAGCCAGCGTGTGGCCTGGAAACTCAGACAGGTGGAATCTTCAGCTGTGGGGAAGCCTGCTTGGGAACACAGGGCATGCAGGTAGCTGCAGAAGGTCAAGTACCAGCCAGGACTCTGGGAAGGGACAGAAGATCAGCAGGACCCTTGTCATACTAGTTTCATAGCTGACCATAACCACAGGGGCTCTGCACATCTTATTTTCTCGAGGTTTTGCTAATAAATTAAAAATTGACAGAGCAAAGACCTAATAGCTGAACGGTTAGTGAGTCATTCTCGACACTCTTTCACTATGGGTCAAAGTCAGGATGGGCTGCTGTCTTAGAACCTGGCACAGTTTGAAAACACAAGCCAAGGGTCACTCCCAGGCACACGCAGGCAGGTGCATGGTAGCAGTGCCCCAGCCCCTCACCGTGCAGCAGACAGCTGGCCAGTGTCCACAGGCAGTCTGCCCAGTTGGCAGGCAGCACAGGGCCAGCCTGTACCAGCCCGAACACCACCAGCGGCTCTGGTGCCCCCCTGGGTGGCAGCAGGCTGCCTGGCACGGGTTTCACACTGGTGGAAGGGCCTGAGCAAGGGGGACAGCATCTGGGCATTCCCCAAGCTCCAGCCTTCTAGGTGGGAAGCCAGGCATCATGGGCGCATGAGCACCGCCAGGGTGCAGACATGCTCCCAGCCTGGCAGCTGGTTCTCCACACAGGTTCCTGCAGCCAGCCCTTCACTCCATTCTGAGCAGGGCCAGTCCTCATTAAAGGGTTTACACTGGCAAGTCTTCACACAACCAACAAAAATCCAGCAGCAAAATGATCATAATACACCATGGAAAAAATGACATAGATCTGTGATTTGTCCCTGGAGACAGAAGAAACCAGAAAGACAGTGCTTACACTGGGGCGAGAGTGACAAGCCCTATTTCCCCAAATTTTCTAAACCAGGTCATCCTGCTTCTCAATCCCAGCACAGAGAAGGACACCTGAGCGGCCCTGAGCAGCCCTGCACAGCAGACAGAGCCCAGACGACAAAAGGCTGGCATCCCACCAGATCAGTAGTGGTCACGCACCACCTGCCATTCCTCACCTACATCAGTCCCTTTGTTATGACTGCCAGGAGTAACTTCTTCCTTCACAGTATTTATCAAGTTCTTGTTCCAGACTATTTAATCATGGCCTCCCTCAGCAGTACAGCCTCGAACCCCGCCAGTTCAGGCTCCAGTCACACCACCTGCAGTAGGTTTTCCTGACCCTTCTCACGCTCTGCTCTCTGGTGCCTCACGTACTCTCAGAGGCAGTTCCAGCGTTGCCTCCTCTGGGAATCGTGTCCCCAGAGCTTCAGTACTGCAGTTCCTGTCCCGGCTCCAACAGTTTCACACTTATGAACTCAAGAGGCTTCATGCTAATAGGGACAGTTCGTAGAGTGTCTTATCTTTCTTCTTTTCACACCATCAAGGACATACAGTAATTCCTTTCCCTCTGTCACAGTGCTGTAATTTCTTGGAGGATAGAAATCAGGTGTGGCAGTCATTTTTCCATTTTCTAGTACAGTAGACAGGAAATAAGTATTTGTTGCTGTGAATTAATGCACATTTGTGCAACCCACAGGGTAGGATTAACTGAAGTAGGTAATAAAAAACCAGTCTCCAATCAGCTGGGACAACCACTGGATTAGGACACATCCCACAAGCTCACCCTGTAAGCACCTATTTGGAGAGAAGGCTTGGGAATCTGCTGAGGGCTTCTGGCAGCCTGTGGGTCAGGCTATTTTCAGATGCCAAAATCCTGGACTGGCTTCCTGTACCCACCACCCAGCCCCTGGGATTCCTGAGCTGTGGCACCAAGGCAGGACGGGTACCTACGTATGCCCTCAGAGGATGCCTCTGCGATGTGGTATACACTGGCCAAGTTTCAAAGGTGTGGGCACCATTATCCTGAACGACCCCATAATCTTTAGGACAAAGCTTCCCCAGAAAAGACTATTGGTGTATTCACAGCTGGTAACACCATAGAGCCAGAACTAACTTCACTCACCCGTCTATGGGGAGGACTGCAAACACGGTCCTAAGCGGAGACGCCTCACTCTGGCATTATAGTCATGGGTAATCGAGAGCCTCCACCCCGGACAATGGGGTGGCTGCACTGCTGGAAGGGAGACTCCAGAGCTCCAAATGCCTCAGTTTCTCAATATGGGGAGAAGACTCAGACAGCTCGAAGACTTAGAAACAAGCAGGCCCCACAGCTTGACCTCACATGTGAAGACAGAGGCCCAGGAAAGGGCATCATAAGCTGCCTGCCTGCCACCATACACCAGTTTCTCATTCCTACCAGTGGGTGGCTGGGGGACTAGACTGAGGGACTGTAAAGGATTGTCTACAGGATGCTAAGGGGCTTGATTTCCCTGGTGGACCTCTGGCCACAGATGGTGGGGTGGCAAACTTCTAGGATACCCCAGCCCCTGTGGACGTGCTATACCCCCTTGCCCGAGATTGGGCAGGGGAGGCGGCTGTGTGATGGACCCATCACATGAAACTCTTCGCAAACAAGAGGTGGAGGGCTGGCCAGGCGCAAACGACCATGCTCCTGGGTAAGGGGTCTCCTGGCAAGAAGTCAGGGGTAGCCACTCGGGCCTGAGAATGACCTCGGCCCCACGGCCAAGGGAGCGGAATTCTGCCAGCACTTGAGTGAGTCTGGAAGACAACCTCGGGGAAGATGACAGGCCCAACTCCCCACCTGCACACGGTGAGCTGACAAACGGGTATTGGCTCACATTGCTACACCTGTAGGAATTTGTTACACATCTTAGAAAACTGACACAGATGGTTTACAAGAATACAGGACAGTAGACCTCAAACTTGAAGACATTTTTCAGAACTTTTCCTAAATACTTCAACCAGACCCAATAAATGGACACTGCTCTAATTAGATCAGCAAAGTAATGTAAAGAGTAAAAATCCCACTTAAAAAAACTCTAATATAGTGGGTCATATGAAACTAATATAAAGTTTTTGTTCTATAATAAACAAAAGGGAATTTAATAAGCTGTATCTTCAGTGTTAAGGATACTCATTAATTCCTTATTCTATTAATATTCAATTTCAAAAGATTAGTTTCAAATAGAAACTTCACTGAGCCAAAAAAAGGATATTCTCTAAACTGAAGAATCTGTGCTTGGACATGATCTTCACAGACCTGGCGCAGCTGTTTGTACAGCGTTGGAGACACTTTGTGAGAACAAAGATTTTCAACAGCCTAAAAACAAAAGGAATAAATGAATTACTATGAGTAACACATCAGTCCTTTCTGCATATATTTCCATGTATGGCCATAATCGTAACAGAAAGGCACCCCCCCGCCCCCATACTTTGTAATACACAAGTATACTTTTACATTTAAGCTTAGGGCAGTTATTGCTGGAACACCGGAATCCAAAACACTTTTGTAAAAATGGGGTGCAACGATAGCTGACATACACCACAGACAAGACAGCACACCTCCAAGAGACCTGGGACCCCTGGGACCCAGGTGGCTTTCCTGCACTACGTCTGAGCATCGCAAAGCCCTCCACTTTTGTCCTAGTGCAGTAGTCCCGACACCTGGCTGCAGACTGCCATCAACCAGGGACTACACAACTGGTCTGACCCCAATGGCTATGTTTCTGGATGTTCTGATTCTCCAGGTGGAGGTGGAGGCCACAGCAATTTGTGGTGAGTTTACCGATGGTAGTAATGTGAAACCAGGTCAGGAAGTCACTGCTCTAGATGCTCACTGACCGCCTTCTAAACGGGCAGGACGACAGAGATGCAGCACGCTTCCCTCTTATTAGCACAATGTACCTGCCTAAGAGCTGAAGGGAAGGCATCCTGGCAAAACACCTGGGCGACAGAGGCCAGGGGGCACCATCTCCTACTTATTTCTCCAGGTAGATGTGTAATCCACTTACGTTTGTCTTAATTAATGATGAAATGAGCTTTTGAGGCAGAAACATTTTTCTTAAAATATTTTTATCCACGTCAAAGAAATAGTATTTGTATATTCTTACTAGTTCTAATAAAATTTCCTTTCAAATCTTATTCAATCCAAATATGAAATATTAAAAACAGAAATGAGGTTTTTCTATTGACTAGTTTTGAACCATTTAAAAAAATAAGGGGGATATACAAAATGCAAACACTTTAGAATCCGAATTTAACTTAAATACTACATTCTGGAGGGATAAAAGGTAACTTGAAATTTTATAAAGCTATTTTAGCAATACTTGTAAGTATTAATAAACCCAATATTTAACATTACAACTGCTAAGTTTTAACCTAAATTAAATAAATACAGTAATTACTACCATTTAAAACACATGCATATTTACAAAGGCCAGAAGACAACATGAAATGATGACATTAAAAAATTATAACCTGTTTTATAGCAAGTTTATTATCAGTATAGTAACAAATAAAACTGTCCTCTACATTTTGTCTTACTATACAATTAGGGATTTCCATCAACATTTTGGTTTTACATTTTCAATTCCTTCCTCAAACTCTTCAATTCCATCACCTTGTAGTCATGGCTTTATATAGTCAAAGATCTACTATCCTTTTCTTTCTTAAAAAACTCGGGATAATCTCATATCAAAGGCTTTTGCTCCAGCAGTTAATCATCAGTGAATTCTGCAAACATTGTTATTAAAAATAATTTTTAATATACTACATGAAGAAATGCATTTTCTTTGGTAAAAATCAAGGTAAGCTTAGTTGTCCCATCTCTCCCAGAGCATCGTAACAGAACATTTCCTGAATGCTCTAATTTCTGAACTGGGAGTCAGTGTCCTCAAAACAGTCTTCTTGCAGTGGTGACACATTGTCACTGTTGATTTTACAAACAATTCTTCTGGCACATACTTACTATTTCCAGGAAGCATGCTGAGATTTATTGTTTTCAAAGTCAAAAATCTGGGGGCCTCAAGCAGCTGCCTGGAGGGGTAGCCAGGTTCACTGTGGGCACTGCATGTCTCCACATCCTTTGCTGAGTCACTGCCGGCCTCTTTAAATTACAGGCCTCTTCTGGCCGCCTAGGAGGGCAGAGGGCGGCCCTGCTCGCCACCATGCTGGCAGAGGCCCTGGCAGACTTCTCTCTGCTGTTGCAGGAGCAGGCCAATACAGGCGTGCCCCTCCCCAAAACTGGTCTTGGAGATTCAGAGCTGCCTCCTCTAGTGTATCACGTGCCTGCTCGGACTCTGATGCGGTTCAGGCATGTCAGTGCGCTCTGCCGTGCACACTTTAAGGAGCCATCGCACAGATGAGGATTTAAGTGACCAGGAGCTGGAGGCAGGGAAGCAGCAGGGCCAGGACAGAGCAGCTCTCCTTGTGCCGGCTCAGTCGGGATGGGGGAGTGGCACGGCCTGAACGTCCCTAGTCACGGTAGCTGTCTAACCTAGGTCTGCCAGGCCACTGCACCCGAGTTCTCCAGATGGCTGTCTTTATGAGGACAGACCAGCGTGCTGAAGACACAGGTGCATCCACATCAAACAGCTGCCTGTGTGTGGTGTGGTGTGGTCACCACTGCAAAGGCAGAACGCTTCCTTCAGGTGGAATAACAAATCAGGAAGCTAACGTGAGCCATGGGGCGAAAGGAACGATAATATGTTCGTGAAATTAGTGGTCCAGTCTAGGCGGCCACTGCCAAAGCTGAGATAAGAGGTAAAGCAGTGAGACATACCAGCATGGGAAATCAGGAGGGAAAAGGCAGATGAGTATGAGGAGCTATTTATGTGGACAGAAGAAGGGTCGCAGCCCTCCCTGACTAAGGCCCCAGGAAAACCGTGCCCATCAGCCACCATCAGGAAAGATGTACCAGCGTGTACAGGGCAGGACACATGCTTCCCCACAAAGGCCGGCACAGCACCCATCTTAGACTCGAGCAGGGAAGCAGTACACAGTCCTGGAGACGGCCCCTATTCAATGGCTGGCCTGTTAACCAGCAACCAGGGACCAGCTCACCAGAGGGAGAAGGTGTTAACAGGGCTCTACCTCTAAGAAATGAGTTCAGAACAATGTAAAAATTAAATTAGGACTCAAATCTGAGCAAAGGGGTATTTTATGAGGGATGTTTCCTAGGATGAGAGCTTTTAGGAAAACCAGTGGCCATTCACGGGCTGTATTATGGACCCGGCCCGCAGAGGAGACCCCCAGGCCCAGGGCTAACTAAGTACCTAACACAGACAACCAACTCTATTGAGCAGTGAAAGCTGCTGAATTACAAAATTCTTTTATTAAGGTCTAATATACCCGAGTTTGAATATTCTCCTATGTCTTTGAATAATTTATGTATTGAATTCACTCAATTAATTTGATTAATTGTTACATTCTCAAATTGGTCCATCAAACACGTCTATTTGTCTCTATTTTCTGGGCTTTTTCTAACAATTTTTAGTCATCCACTTAGTACATTCAATACCTAACTGCTCCATTCTCCCACACTGACTTATCACCAGGTGGAGGACTTCACGGAGACATTCCCCCCAGGTTCAAGGTAAAGAGCATGGCTTTTCTCAGAATGGCAAGTCCTCCGTAACAAGTTTGTTTTGTCCACCAAAACCAGTCTGAAATCAACACATAGCCTTCCTTTCTCTGGATCTTTCTCAAAAACGTAGCTTCAGTTGAAGCATGTGGCTATAAGACACACATATGTTGACCACAGATCTAACCTCAGGTCCTTAAAAACAGACAGAAGAGATCTATGCACTCAAAAAACATTCCCCTCTTCTCACTCAGGAGGAAATCGACTCTGTGTGCAACACGTGCACACAAGGACTTTCTCATCACCATGCTCTGAAATCTCCCTTTTTACGAAACACAAAGTGACAAACAAAGAAAACATGCAGGCTGCAGCCGGCTTAACTGATTTCTCCCCCAAGGCAGGCCTCCTAGTGTCTGTGGGCAGAGAAATCCTTGACAGGGAGATAAGTGACCCCATGCTGAAGAGACCAATCAATATTAAAACAAGAGGTTCCCCTCAAATCACCCTGAAAATTCCTAAAAACAAAAACAAAAACATTAACAACCCACTTTCAAACGTTGGTGAGAACTGTTACTTTCACTTAAGATTCTTAGCACAGTTATATGCCACCTCTGCAAAAACTTAGCCTTTAATTTGCAATACCAGGACAAACGCAGTCTGACAACTTTGTCTGAGACTAGGACACGCGAGCAGGCAGTCATTTCACAATGACAGCACTTACTATTTCCATCCCACTTGCGCAGGACCTGAGCAGCTCACTCTGCAGAGATGCACTTAGACTTCCTACTGCTTCTCTCTGTGCGGCCAGGAGTGCCTTGGAAAGCGGGATGCCATTTTGGGAGGAAGCATTCCCCAGCCCTCAGGGTCTCAAGACATGCACATGGACACCCAGGGTATCTGGAAGCATCATAAGATCTCTGGGGACCATTATGATGTACCGCTGAGTAAAAGTATGGCTAAGTATTAAGAATAACGATGGGCAATTGATGATACAAAGTTACATCTCCAGGAAAAGAGGAACAGTAAGTTCTAGATGCAACACAAACTATTTTATTGAATTAAAGACCTGTAAGAGTTTAGGCACTCAGTGGGACTCCTGCTTCAGGTCAAAACAAGGTCAAGGGACTGGACTAACCCTTCTCCCTGAAATAAACAAAAACCACACTAGATGTATGAAGCATCAGCCCCCAAGGCCCTGCATGCCTCTGAGGGATGGGAACAAGCCCGGCTGCCCCAGCTTCTGGCTTCCAGAATTTCCAGCTGCAGGGCACAAGGTCCATGTCTGCGAGACAAAGGCCCAGACGGAGGACACAGCCAGAGGAACCTGGAGATGTGCAAGGGGCACCACAGGCGCAGCGCGTTCGGCAGGGCTGGGCAGCACACAGTGTGAGATCACCAAGGCCAGCAAAGGAGCCGCCCACTAGGTGAGAGGCAACAGTGGCTGCTGCTCACACAGCACCTTCCCGGAGCCTGCCTGGGAAACCCCAAGAGAGAGGGTATAGTACTTAGGAAGGCTTTGCCTCAGTAGTGGAGACACCTAGCCCTGGACAAAAAGCAGCTCGGTCTTGCCTAACAAATCTTAAAAGCAAGACTGAAAGGTCAAACTGTTCCCCAAAAATATAACTACACCTAGAACGAAGCTCAAGAATATTCATAGGAATACAAAGATATCTATTATGCAAGTCAAAATGCACAATGTCTGATATCCAATCAAAGATTATCTGACATGCAAAGAAGTGGAAAACAGCCCTCAGTGGAGAGAAATGTATCAGAGGCAGCCTGGACCTGACAGGTGACGGCAGTGGACGAGGACAGTAAATGCTGTCAGAGCTGTGCTCCCCTGGTAGAGAGTGAGGGAGACGCACCACACAGAAAAGATGAACACCCAGAGAGAAAACCCACACATGGACCAAAGTATCAACAGCAGATTAGATGCTGCAACCTTGAGGACGTGAATAACCTGAACCATTCGTATCTACTCCAGAAACCTGTGGTTCAAAATCTGTCCACAAAGAAAGCCAAGATGGCTGTACTGGGGAATTCTCCCAAACATTTAAGGACGAAATAATACCAATTCTATAAACTCTTCTACTTCTAGAAAATGAAAAGAACGGGGTATCTCCAATTCATTTTATAAGGCCAGCATTACTCAGATACCAAAACCAGGCAAAGACATTACCGGAAAACAGCACACCAATATCCTTTATGATCACAGATGCAAAAATTAACAATATGTTAGCAAACTGAATCCAACATGTAAAAAAGGTTAATACATCACCATGCAGGATTTCTCCTAAAAATGTGAGATTGGTTTAACATTTCAAAGTCAAAGAAGAATTTGACAAAATCAATGTGTATTTCCGGAAAAAACTCAGCAAACTAGGAATAGGGAGGAACTTCCTCCACCTGACAATGGGTATTTTTGAAAAACCCACAGCCAACACCGTACTCAGTGGTGACAGACTAGAAGCTTTCTCCCCTAAGATGAGTAATGCGACAATGATGTCTGCTTTCACCACTGCCATTGGACTGGAGGTTCTAAACAGTGCAGCGGGGCGAGAAAAGGAAGTGAAGGAATGCAGATCAGAAAGGAAGCAGCACTATCTCTGTTCACAGGCAACCTGACTGTCTGTGTGGAAAACCCAATGGGGGATAGAACACTACTGGAAGTGAGTAAGGCAGAAAAACAAGATCAATATATAAAAGTCACCTGCATTTCTATCTACTAGTGAGAGCCAGATATTAACTTTCATTACCCCTTATAATGTCTTCAAAAATATGAAATGCTTAGGGATAAATGTCCCAAGAGATGTATAAGCCCTGTACACTGGAAGAGAAAAAACATGGCTGAGAGAATATGGAGGACCTAACTAAAGAGAACTGTTCCGTGATCAATTGGTATTGTCAAGCCATCAATTCTCCCCAGACTGACCTGCAATGTGACATAATCTCCATCAAAATCCCAGTATTTTTTTAATAGAAATTGGCAAATATATTTTAAAGTTCATATGAAAACACAAAGGATCTAAAATAGCAAAACAACTTGGAAAAGGGTAAAATTGGAGGGCCAGCGCGCCTCAACTTTGAGACTTATCACACCCACATGCATATGAACAGTGGAGCAAAGGCACTTCAGTGGGGGTTAATCTCTTCAACAAATGGCACCAGAGCAACTGAACATGTGCAGCAAACACAGACAACCTGGATTTTATGCCTCACAACATACACAAAAATTGATTTAAAATAGATTATAGACCTAAACTCCTAAAATGTCTAGAAGGAAACAGAAAATCTTAATGACCTTAGATTAGGAAAAGGTTTCTCAGATAGATACAACCAACCCATAAAAGACCAAACTCACAAACTTCATCAGAATTAAAACTCCTGCTCTCTGCAAGTCAGTTAAGAGAATCCAAAGACAAGCTGCAGACAAGGAACACGTATCTGCAAGGCAAATATCTGGCACACGACTCATCTCCAGAACATATGATAAACTCAAACACCTGATGGTAAGAAAACAGCCCCATAAAAATGAGCAAAAGATCTGACACTTCACTGAAGAAGGTATTTAAAATGGCAACAGGTGAATGAAACGATGTTTAATATCATCAGGGAAATACAAATGAACAGTACGATGAAATTCCATACACACCTACTAGAATAGCTAAAATTAAAAAGACTTACAATACCAACTGTTGACAAGGAAGCAGAACAACGGGAACTTCCACACTGCCCGTAGAAATGCAAAATGGTGCAGCCATTTTGGAAAATAGTTAGAAAATGTCTTATAAAGTTAAATATACACTTTCCATATAACCCTGTGAACCTACTCCTATGCATCTACCCAAGAGAAATGAGAATGTATACGCACATGACAACTTATTCATTAATGTCCAGAACAGCTATAATTCATAAAAACCCCAAACTGGAAACCCTGACATCCATGAACTCATGAAAGGATAACTAGTTGTGGTGCCCACATCACTTAGTGACGAAGAAACAATTACTGTCACACAGTGTGCAGGAGCCTTACCAGCCCTATTCTAAAGAAAAGAACCCAGGTACACAAGAGCAAAGTGCATGGCTCCCACTCAGATGAAGAATCGAGAAGTGGCCACACACACGACAGAAGTAAATCCCTGTCATGCACTGGGAGTCCAAGGAGAGGACAGAATGCAAAGGGGCCCAGAGAACTCTCTGGGCTGATGGGGATATGCTCTACCTTGTGTGGTGGTTATACAACTGCATACATTTGCTAAACCTTTAATATTAAAGTAATATTAAAATATGTAAGTAATACCTTGGTAAAGATTAAAAAATAAAGTCACACAAACTTAAAGAAGGGACATATGTCTATCAAATTGTCAATAGTTTTGGGTGATGGGAGTACAGGTGACTTTAATTTTATTCTTTTTACTTTTTTGTTTTTGCAGTTTCCATCATTTTTATAACGTAACCAGTAATGTAAACAGAAATTTTTAGTGTCTTAATAGAAATTGTGGTATCATATTGTTACCTAAAATAACAGGTAATATCTATCAGAGTAATGAATGTTATTCTTTAAAAACAAGATATCAGAAAAACCAGTCTGCTTGCATGGTATATGCTAATAGCAAAATGTACTTTTGACCATTTTTTGTTATGTTAGAAATGGTACATTCAAATTAATTTAAATGTTTCACGTTTTGAGTATAACAATCACAAAACACAATGAAGAGAGGAAAAAATCTGAATTAACAAGTAAAACTGTAATAAGAGTTTTATATAGAACATAAAGGAATTATAGTAATAATTTGCTGCATATTTAGTGTCAGGTGACACTTAGAAACATCTCTCTCTCCTATAATAGGATAACTTTTAAACACCTTTCTAGGCAGTTTAAGCCCGAAAATAGAGTAAAATGCACAACCACCAAAGAATGAAACACTGGCTGACTCTGGCGACACACTGTCACAGAATTCCTGCTGCTGCTGGAGGTAAACACTTGCGTTTCTATCATTTCCTTATTATTGACTGTGAAATGGTACTGAAGACCACATGATCCAGGCCCATACTGCATTTCACTGGATTTGGATAATTGTGTTATTCGAACAATTATAAAAACAACCAGGTAAGTGAGAGACAGGAGGCCGGCCCCATCCTGTTGGTTAGTTCTCTTTAAGAAAATCCCACAGTTCTATCTGGATGAGATTCTAACAAGCTCTGGTTTCTGCCGAACGTGGCCTCTTACCTGGTAGAGCTCTTCCAGGTTGTATCTGATGGAGGTACTACTTTGTATGGCTTTCACTGCCTCATGAAGCTTCTGCCAGGTGTCCTGAGTGTAGTTATCTGGCAATTTAGGTCTGTCTGTAAATCCAGATAGAATCAGTGGCAAATGGCATCCAGGCTCACAATCGTACATCTTTTAAAAAATATTCCACAAAAAAGTACTTAGCAGACACACAGCTAAGGAACACAGAAGTTAGGATTTCCCAGTACAAGGTTTGTAGTTATCAATTTCTGGGGTTACAGACTATCCAACCATATCTTTGCTTGCTAAATGTATTTAGTGTTGCTGCGTAGAATGAAAACACACAGAAAACGCACACATCTTCAGTCCTTTTTACTTAAGTTAACTTTACAAACATGGGAGCACGGACAGTGAAGTTCCGCACCCCGTCTGAAGTTGACTTGAATCCGTCAACGCCGGGAGAAGCCGCGTCCGCATCCCAGCTGCCTACTCCGAGGCACAGCCGGTGCGAGTGCAGGGAGCCGTTAACCACCACACCGCGGGCGCCTGCGGGCTGCCGCCCAGGCCCCTCCGCGCCCCGGCGCGCACCCACCTCGGAAATTCTTGATGACGAGCTTCTTGGAGCCGCCGCCGCCCCCGGGCTTGGCGGAGACGGCGGCCGCGGCCAGGGCCGCGGGCTTGGTGAGGCCGTTGGTGTGTCCGACTAGCGCCGACAGGCTGCCCTTCCTGGGGACCTCGTCGGCCATTGCGCGGCCGGCAAGCTCGACACCGCCCCGCCCGCCCTCCGTCAGCGCGGCGCCCAACCGCCCCGCCCTGCGCCGCGGGGCGCGCCGCCCCGGCCCCGGCCCCGGCCCAGCCCCGGGCTCGCGAGCGCGGCCAGCCGGCGGCGGCGCGCCCCCGCGGACCAGCAACAGGCGAGGGGCGCCGGGCGCAAGCCCGTCAGCTCCGGGCCCTGCGCGCCCGGCCGGCCCGAGCGCCCGGGGCGCGCGCCAGGCGTGCTCACGACGGGAGGCGGGGAAGCGCGGCTCTGAGGCGGGCCCGGCGCGCTCCTGCGGACGCTCTGCCCCCGGAACCGGCGCGCGAGGAGGCGGGCCGGAAGTGACATGCGGCCGTGCGCGCAGGCGCCGTGCAAGGGGGCTCCGTCCGGACCGGGGGCGCGTACCGCCATGGCGCACATCACCATCAACCAGTACCTGCAGCAGGTGACGCGCGCCGTTCGCGGGGTGCGGAACGGGAGCCGCGGCGGCGCCGGGAGGACGCACAGGCCGGTGTCCGGCGGCGTTTGCACGCCGACTGTGTCTGAGCTTTTGCGCTGAGCAGGAGCGCTTACTATGCCCCCGGGGCACCCAGGCTACCGCGATGGTCGCCGCCCTCATTTAGGGATGTGCGGAAGGGGTCCTAGCGGGTCCCCAGGGGCTCGTTACCCACGCTGAGGGCTGGGGGCTCAGCCGGTGCGTAGCCATTCGATGCTGACCTGGAGTTTTGTTTCGGACACTGTGGAATTAGGAGCTGCAGATGTCAGGCCCTCTGGCTACGCGCCGCCACCGGTAGCCGCTGGTGCACGCCCTGTGTCAGCACTGGGATATCGTACGTCCTCAGGGAACTGCGTCTCTCAGGGGCTTTGTCTATACAGCTTGTGGCCAGCAGAGGCATGCTTAAAACATCAGTATCTATGGACTCAAAGCTTGCATTCTTCCCAGTAAACTGCTAATTCCAGACCTAGAACCGTGGTGGTAAGGAAGAGAGTGGATTTTAAAAACATCTGAAGGAAACATTATCAGGAGTTGGTAATTAAGTAGGTGTGGTTGACGGACAGAGAGGAGTCTAGAATGATTCCCAGGCAACAGATAAGTAGATGAACAGATTCAGAGGGAAAAATAAATTCAGTTTTGGACATGCTGCGTTGGGGATGCCTGTTGACAACCAGGTAAAGATAACGAGTTGGCACCTGACTATAGTCTGGAGCCCTGCCTTGCTTTCTGGCTCAGTAGCATCCACTCCAGGCTCACCCGATCTTTTCCCTGCCCTGGCACTGGGTCAGCCCTTTATCCATGGAGCTCTGGTTTCTTTTAGTGGGGAATGGAGTTAAGAAAACAAATTTGAATGCTAGGTGTGCTCATTGCTACCAGGGAGTCATTGCTTCTAGGCCTTTTCAGCAGATGGAACTAGTAAATGTATTTTTAAGGAATTACAAGTTCCAAGAGTAGATGATCCCCCCGTGCACCAGTTTGGAGCCTGAAGGACCAGCAGCAGCCTAGAAAGAGCACATCCTGGGCGTGTCCAGAGCCAGTGAGCTTTACCTGGTGAACTCTGCAGTTCCTGGACAGGCCCACAGGGCGCTGCTATATAGGGACTCTCCTGGAATCTGGCTGCATGGTTTAAATGAACTCAGGGCAGAGGTTCTGGGGCATGACTGTCAGCAGTGAGTTAACCAGGTTGCCCATGGCCCTAGTATCCACTGAGGAGCACATCAGTCCTTTAAATTTTGCTGATAGTCTCTCGCCTGTTTTCCTTCACATCCCAGTGGTGGGAGCTTTGGCAGCGGCACCAGTGGGACCAGTACTTTGTGATTACTTGTAATACATCCGGAAGTAACTGCACAGGTATCTTTTGTTTCTTGTTAGGTAAATTCCCAGAAGTAGGATTGCTGGCTTAAAATGCAAGTGCATGTATACTTTGTCAGATTCTTTCTCCTACCAGTTGTCTAAGGTGAGGTGGGGTAGGCATTCCTATGGAAGCCTGCGTGATACAGATGAGGAGTCTGTGCCCACTCCTCCATGTCTTCCTACCCTGGATGCCTGGCCTAGGATTACTGCGGGGAGGGTAGGTACGTGCTCTCTGTAGAAGACGTTACCCAGAGTAGATGCATCTCTTTATACCCAACCAGCAATACTTGAGAGTTCCAGCTTTATATTCCTGGCAGTGCTTTTGGTGAAGCCTTTGAATTCGAACTCTTCCGGTGGTGTGTAGAGGTGTCCTTTTGCATTCTGCTGTGTCGGTTCCTCCCTGGTTCTGACCTGCAGATAAGGGAGGAGACACGATGAGATATGGAAGATCTGAAGACCAGCCAGGGGACTCGAGGCTAACAGCTCAAGAGTGGTGCTGAGAGAGCACCCTTCGTGTTTATTGAGCAAATACATGTTAACAACAATAGAATTCTGTGTGGGGGACTTCATAGACAACCATTAACTAACTCTAAACTTAATCCTCGGCAGTGTCCAGTCTCCTGGGGCGTGACGTCTTACATGGTATTGAAACAATAGCAAGGGCAATTAGGTCCCAGAAACTGTTTTGGTCTTGTTTGTTCTGTTCTTGATCACATATCAGGAATTACAGAAAAAATAATCAAGTCATCTATGATTATAATTTGATTTCTATACTTGATTTATATATTAATCCCACGTGCTGTGTAGCGATGTGAACGTCTCCTGTGTGTGCCATTCAGAGATCTTCTTTATGTTGTCCCTGGTTGGAGTCTTGTGTGGGCATGACATTTACATATCTAATTTTATTGTAGGTTAAGTTATACTACATATGCAGTTTATGCTTGGATTTCACTTCACTTATATAGTTAGGACTTTTGCCATTTTTTGGTAAATATAATTTGTTTTTCTAATTACAAAATGTCTGCTGTAACACAGGTGTCTGGTTTAAAAATATATAAAGTAGAATCTCAGCCCCCAGTGCCATCTGACTGGCCCAGGGCTCAGCTGGTGTGGCCTGGGGCCCTGCCTTTCTTGCTGAGCTTACACATCATACATAGGTTTTCTTTTTCTCCCGGTCAGTTTGTGCAGTTTTCCAGCAACTAGTTTTTTTTTTTTTTTTTTTGCTTAACAATAAGCTTATCGCAGACACTTTACCACAATATCACAGTGAGAGCACTTCCTGCATTATCACACACAGGGCAGCCCCTTCCCGAGTCACTACATGTGCTACGGCACTTTCCATTCCTTCTTGCAGCACTCAGGCATTGTTATAGGAATAACATCATTTATTTAGCCATTGCTGTTCCCTTTTTCATTTTATATTTAAGTTGAGTGGAAGCTTTTTGAATTTTGGATAAGTGTGGTTTTTAAGCTCTTTTTTTTCCCATAAGCTTTATATATGAATTTTCAAATGTTTATTCATATGACCTGAGTAAAGCTAGAAAAATTTACCTTCACTCATAACCAAATAATAAACCACTGGTTTATTCTGCTTTTTCATTGTTTTTAACAGTAAATCACCTGTTTATTTGCCTGCAGAAGATCTCATTTTGAAATTACTGTTTGCTGGCTAAGGAGTGCACTGACTTGTTTCAAAGTAGGGAAAGTGAATGTTAGTGGCATAAAATGTATCACTTTGGTTTTGGTAGAATACAGTGATTTATTTTCTACTTAGCCTTTCTCTTTTCAAATGCTTCAGGTCTATGAAGCAATCGACAGCAGAGATGGGGCGTCCTGTGCAGAGCTCGTGTCTTTCAAGCACCCTCATGTCGCCAACCCACGGCTTCAGGTAGTTGAAGGGACCGCACACAGGTGTCTGGGAGGCTCACAGGGCGACCAGCCTCTTAAGAGAAGCTTAGAGTTCCCGCAAGAAGGAAATTGCTCTGGCCACTCTTGTTTGAAGATTTCCGTCCTGTTACAATTTACGTAATTCCAGTTCATTTGTAGAGCACTGGTGTCAGATACCATCCTGAGACATGTGCCTCATGCTCCCATATTTCACTGGAGGGTCAGAGAAGTAAGGGTCATCGCGGACGGGCAGCGGGGCCCAGACTCTGACCCAAGCTTCAGATGGGACCTGCTGCGCGTACAGCCTCTGTGCTGCGTTCCTGCTGTGGGGGCGCCACTGGGTGGCTCAGCAGAGCTGTGCAAAGCCAGTATTTACCATGTGGTCTTCTGTGGGAAGCATTTGCCAGCCCGGCTCCAAAATACCAATGTGCTTGATTTTGTGGATCAGTGATATTTTACAGTATCTTCCATAGAAAATGTTGATATTTGTGCAGTCCCAATTCCTCATTGATTCCTGTGTAATAACGGGGTGTGTTCCTACTTGGGAGCAAAATTCTTTGACAAGATGAAGGAGCCTGCATTGGTGATTATATTCACAGCCTGGGGGCCGCACCTCAGACCAAGTAAACCAGTTTCTGGAGTAGAGGCGGCCTTTTTTAGCATTTCAAGTTCCCTGGGTGATTCTAACATGCAAACAGTGTTGAAAACCATTGCTTTAAGTAGAGGTTCAACCAGAGACTTGGGAGGCTCGGGTTCAGTTTGCTCCCAGCTGCCCCAGAGCAGGTGTCTGGAGGTGCTTGTTTGCCCAATATAATCCAAGGCTGGTGGTCCCTTCATTGTGAAACCCCTGCTGCTCTTCCTTCCCTGACGGTCTGTTCACTGGCGGCGATTGTCTGACCAATCATTTCATTAGGGGTTAGTAGGATGATGATTTTCCAATGCTGTCATCTCTGCCCACATTTATAGATGCAGCTGTGCATACACATTTACTGTGTCAGTGTAGACACTGATTTTCTTTTTACTTCAATGCACTATATATATAACTCATTGTGATGCTCATAGTATCTGAAATCTGCCTATTGAGAGGAGAGGAAAAGTTGGAAATAGATAGCAGCTAGTCTTGCTCAGGACACAGAGGCGGTTCTATCACCAGGAAGCGAGGTAGAGTGACCCGTAGCATGACTGTAACCTCTGCTCGTTGGGCCCATACATGTGAGGTCACGTGGGCCTTTGCTGTACCTTACTTATGAAGCACTTAGTAGCTGCTTAGTAAGTATTTATTGACTAGCTGTTAAACATTAAGATATATATGGAAGTGCTTAGAACATTCCTGGCCTTTGGTAGACTAAGCAAATTGTGTTCCATTAGTGCTCATGCATAGTTGGTGCTTGATAAACCGGTATGGTGGTAATGAGCCTTTTATTTAGGAGCCCTAAAGTGTAAAGTATAAATTCTTTTCAAATAGAGGCCTAAATCTCATTCTATACATTGCATTCTTTCTGTGCTGTTAATTGTTTTTTTGCCATTTTTCTTACCACTTAGATGGCCTCTCCAGAAGAGAAGTGTCAGCAAGTTTTGGAACCCCCTTATGACGAAATGTTTGCAGCTCATTTAAGGTAACACATTGGTGAAGAAGAAAAACGAGCAAATCTGGAAACCCCTCATGAATTTAATGAATTGATTAGGATTTTATTTAATATCATCTTATGCTTGAAGCAGTGAATAATTTACTTTGAAAAGAAAAATGCATCTGTAATTTCACTTTGGTAAAGCCTGTGAAAATTTTGTGAAGTTTAAAATAACTTACAATTTTAATAAGCTTTTTCCATTTCAAGGATCATGTTTTTAAAAGTTAGAAGTGAGTTGTGGTCATGTATCTTTGTCCATGTGTTGCATAGTCCTGTGGGCATCATTCAGTATTCATCGTACTGGCTGTACAGAGGCCCTTTGTTCAGCAGAGTGTAGAGCCCACCATTGGCTTGCATTCCTCATGGAAATATGCTTGTTTTTTAACCTATTTGCCTTACTGGGAAAGAGACTGGAGCTGAGTAAAGCCAGCGAACGGACTGTGCTTTATTTACATTTCGTAGCTACTCCTCTCATCTTTAAAGCATTGATTCAGGAAAAGCTCTATGTCCTAGAGCATGTGATTTTTGCCCCGTGCCCACTTGCCGCCGGTGTCTCAGAGCAGGCTGGGAGATCTCTGAAAAAGTTGGGGTGCCGCTGTGTTCCCTGTAGTGTAATTTGCAGCTGGAAATCCCCACGATTTCCCAGCTCTGTGCGGTGTGCAGTGGGGTTCCAGGTTTGGTGATTAGCTGACTCTGCCCGGCTGGGCGTCTACTGTGAGCACAGCCACTGGGGGCACTGTACAGTCACCACCCATGTCATCAGTGCCTGGGGCTAATCACACCTGCTGCAGCCAGGTATCTCCTTCTGGGGCCTCAAAGAACAGTCTCAGAACTAGTGTGGGGTCTCATCTTACACCCACTATCTTAGTTCAAGGAGGTGTGTGTGCCTCTTCCCTTCCTTCAGCCCTATGTAACCTGCTAGAGAGGCCCCAGTCCTCACCACAGATCACGGAGGGATGGGGTGTGTGGTGGAAGTAAGACGTGCGGCCTTCACAGTTCACATCACATAAATGCCTCTTTGCTGCCTCCGTCCACAGTTTCCTTCATTTCTTTCCCAGGTGCACTTACGCAGTGGGCAACCATGACTTCATAGAGGCATACAAATGCCAGACTGTCATCGTCCAATATCTTTTGTTTGTGTTAAAGTTCACTTTACAACAGAGTGGATTGTTCGGGGCCTAAGATCTTGAAACACTAGGCCAGTTTTATTTATACTTTTAATTAGGAATTAAAACCCTTTGGAAGAGAAATTGATTTAGCTGTTTCTCTCAGATACTTAAATTTAGCTTGGACCTTAAGACTGTGTCATCCAGTTATTTATGTAGTAAGGAAGAGCATTGGTTATGGTTAAGGATTTTATTTAATTTTATTGTGAAGAACAATGTCTTGTTGCCATTAAAGCACTGAGGATAGTTATAGGAACTGGTTAGTCTGCTTGGTGAAATAGCAGAGCTGTAATCCATAGATGGACGAGTGGACAAAACACGCAAGTCCCTTAGTTGTGTTCACTAGAGACCTATGTCTGATTTAAACCTTTAAGCAATATCTCATAGCTAAGACCTAGTCAGGGAGTGTTTTAGTCTTTATATGTATCTCTAGGCTCTAGTTTGCTTATTTTTTAAATCATCTTGTTTAAATATACACAAAGGAGAGATGGTTATTAATTAGCTAAGTCTTCTTTGAATTCGGGAATTCTGTAATTATTGAAATAAACATATAGTACAGATTCTAAAGCACATTACATATAACTTGTGATCACCTGGCCTCAGAGGTGCCCATAAAATGTTTGAAAATGCCAATTAAGAAAGTCTTATAGTAGTCTTTTTCTTTGGAAAAAGTATTTCTGAAATAAATGTATTTTCTATACTTAAATTAGTGATACTCAGATAATTGTAATGTGGGCTTATGTATTTTTTCCTTCAAGAACTTACTGCTTTGATTTATAGTCTTCTAGATGATGGGCAAGCTCCTTAGCATTCGCACTCCTTCATACTACTTATTCATTTGTAGCATGACTTGAATTTCTATGTCATATCTTCCTTAATCTAGTACATCATTCCTGCGGGCATTTCAGGCCCACAAAGAAGAAAACTGGTGAGTAGGAAAGGTAACAGCTGGTAATTAGCAAATGGCATTTTTTTTCTTTAGCAGAAGCTTTAAAAACATTTATTCTAAGTAAACAGGTAGTGTGTTTTCTATGTGGATATTGAATGTCATGTGTTGACACATAATATCAACAAGGAAATGGAGTTTGTTAGTATAAACGTAAAGTGGCAGATCAGCCAGATTATTTGCAGTGTGTTTATAAAAATTTGAAGTATTATTTTTATTTCAGCTCTTCCATGCCCCAAATAATTATTAAATACTATTTTCTCCTTCAGTTGTCTAGTTTGAACTTACTTTTGGTTTTAAACTTGGACAGAAGAGGTAATCACTACTGTTCATATAGGTGATATAATACATAGTAATTGGGTTATTTAAAATTCCTTGACAAATCTAGTTCTTAATTTTATGGTATATTAAATTGTACACAATTACTGAAATTTTGTTTATTCTAAAATAACTGAAGGCTTGCAAATACCTTTTACTAAAAAAACAAAAACAAAAATTCCCTTTTGAGGTGAAGACTTATCTTACCCATAAAACCAGTTCTGCCAGCTAGATTTTTTTTTGTTTTATGACGTGTCTGTCTGTTACATACTCTGGGTCCCGTGAGGGCATCTTGCCCAACCACATCTTGTTGAATGGAGCTGTTTGGACCGTGGTTGGGGTTGACAGGAAGGAGCCGGAACCATGTAAGAGCTCTCAGGCCAAGGTCCCCAGACAGGCCAGGGTCCAGGCCTCCGAGGGGCCTGGGGCTCTGCAGCGTCTGGCCTCTGGATGATCGGGAAGCCCGGGCTGGAGCCTGCACTGAAGGAGGTGAAGGAGGCGCCAGCGGCCTCAGGCTCTGGGTGGGGTGGCGACCCCATGCTAAACAGCAGCCCTGGGAGTTGATGCTGTTCCTGCCTCTGGTGATGGGACCTCTGATCTCACCAGACATACTTGCTCTTTTGCCCTGTAGGGCTCTACCTGTCATGTATGCTGTGGCACTGGACCTTCGAGTGTTCGCCAATAATGTAAGTTCAGTTTCTACCACTCTTGTTTTCAAACCCACACTTAGGTCTGTCTGTGGCTTGATTTCACAGCATCCTTTCCAAAAGTTTAGGGAATGAGGGGTTGGATGTCCCAGTGTACAGCACAAAAGAGTAGAAGATGCCTTGACTAACTGTTCTTTCTGGATTGATGTGAACATATTTAGACAAACATTGGGTTTTCATGCTCAGATAGGAAGTTGTTTCTGTATACGGTTGATCATTCGTGGCATGCATTTTTTTCATTGGGTGGATTGATTCTGCATTCTCTTCTATTGTCGCAATGTGGCCTATCCCTGTCTTAAAGAATTCCACTTAATACAGATTCACACAGTAGCTAAGGTGTTCTCTGGTGTCAGAGGGTAGAGATCCTGAATTTTATAGAATTGGTTTCTCCTTAGCGGGCAGGCAGCATAAGCCAGTTTTGGAGCAACAGTTCTCAAAAACTTGTTGGTCCTAACACCATTTCCAGTTTTAAAAATTATTGATGACTTAGGATTCTGGACAAGGTGGAGTAGGCACATATTTCCTATCCCTTCTGCTGGGAATTTTAAAGCCAGCATGGCTTGGGAACGTAGAGAGAAGAAGGGGTTGGGACTCCCAGCATCCTGGAGAAACCTGAAACCTAGAACGCCAGCAGGCAGAAACGAAGAAGCCCCAGAGGGAGAGCGGGAGTGGGGAAGGCAGCCCTGCAGGACAGACCCTCAGACAGTTCCTGATGCACTACACCCAAAATCTTCAGGTCCCCACCCCTGTCTGCAAGGCCCACAAGGGGCTGGACCCACCCCGCCCGGCAGCAGAGAGGTAGCGCCTGCTTCCCCACCTGTGTGATGTCAGCGGGAGGCCTGCCGCCCCTGGGTGGACAAGGCCACCGTCTGCGGTGATGCCCCCATGTCCAGGATGAAGCCCTAGGCTATTCACCGGACGCTCAGCCCGGCCGCAGCCTTCTGAGATGCTGACCAACAAGAAACAGCAAATGGCAACCTGAGGCAGTCAGTGCTGATTCCCTGGTGAGGGTTTTACACCAGCCATCGTAAAGCCTTGGGGCTGCCGTGAGCATGTCTGAAGCACAGGAACGTAGCCTCAGCAAATACATAGGAGATACAAAGGAGAAATAAATGGAAATTTAGAGCTGAGAAGTACAATACCAAATTGTTGAGCGTCCCAAGAGCTTTTGTTTGTACATATATACATTTACTGTTTTAAAAGTTTAACTAGGAAAATTTCTAATATTTATTCACCTAAAATAAACCCTTTTACATGGGGACATAATGGGCTTTATAAATAAAAAATAACTATATTTTCAAAATGAAGAAAATGTACCTAGAAGGGTGGCGTTTTGCATGTTTATCTCCTTAGTGTGTGACTTAAAGAAGCCACCGGATTCTCGTGTCTGCTGTATTCACTCTGCTTCAGTGTGTTGTTTTGGTTGACTATGTGAAGACAGCCTGGCCTCACACTGACATGGGAAAGGGGAGGAGTATTTTCATAGCCTTTTCAGATAATTATAGATGCTCTCCTTTGAGCTATACCCAAACTCCAAGAGGTGGTTTTTAAAGATTAGTTACATTGTGGTCCTTGAAGAGTCAGTGAACTTTTTCTACTGTTCAATTAAATCCATGGTGTGCACTTTGAATGCATTTTGTATGTCATATATTGATCATTTAGAAATTCTGGTTCACTGAGTTACACAGATGTCCCAAATGTGGACATCTGTCATTGCATAAAAATAACCAAGAGCAGGAAAACTACATTTGTTCATGTTGCCAGTGACCTCAGCTAAAAAGGTCTTGAAGTAATGGAAAATTGCCAAGCTTGTGGTGACTGCTACAAGTTTTCCAGAATTCTGACTTTTTCTTGAAAGCACAAATGTTGTCTTTGGTAACAAATGTGTCAGTTCTTTGCCTGGAAGTGACAGGCTTGTTCTATTCCGCTGAGCAAGTGGCCCTGCGGACCCTGCCCCCAGAGCACCCGTGTGTGTCGGTTGGTTCCATGTCACAACTTGTAGCTCTGGCAGCTGCCCCAGGGCTTTTCCTCAAACAGCAGCCGTGCTTCAGCGCGCAACAGACATGTTTATACATACTTCCATGTCATCACAGAGAGTAACTGCATTCATTCAATTTCTTCAGGGACCAAGTCTTGGGAAAGTTAACAGTGTCATCAAGGACGTTTTAAAGCGACATTAGCTTGACTGGTCGGTCGGTTGGAGACTTGCACCTGTGGTGTTGGGGTGCAGGGACCCCTGGGTCAGGCTGGGGCCTCGGAGGGCTACCTCAGTGCGAATGTCAAGACAGCAAGAAGACAACGTGGGTCACGTGGGTCACCCGCCGGTGTGTGGAAGGTGCCCGGGGATCCCAGCCCATTCTTTGCGAACCCGTGTCAGGGAGCATGTCAGTACTGTAGACTGGATTTCACTGGAACCCTGGGCTTTGACCTGTAGCTACAGCCATTTCTGTTCATAGCTGTACTGTGGCTTGGTCATTAAGAGATCTGGAGAAAATGAAAAGTGAATGTTAACATGTCCCCTCAGGCAGACCAGCAGTTGGTAAAGAAAGGGAGAAGCAAGGTGGGGGACATGTTGGAGAAAGCTGCCGAAGTGCTGATGGGCTGTTTCCGCGTCTGCGCCAGTGACACGTGAGTAGTGGGGGCGCTGCCCCGGCGCGCTCGCCCCTCCCGGGCCTCTGCGCCTGCGCAGACAGGACCCCGCGCCCGCCGTCGTCGTCTGCTCTAGGTCGTCCTTGTTCTGGAAAGGGACACGCTCTCCATTTACCCGCAGGCCGCCAGCTCCCGGGGCCCTGGGCCGCCCCGCACTGTCTGCGTCTCTGAACAGCTTGCTTGGCGCCGGCCTGCCAGCATGAGGCCCGTAAGCTTCCATTTTCTGAACTGTCTACTTTCTCTTCACTCTTGAAGACTTTGTGCTGGATGGAGGCGGACTCCAGAGTGGCCCCTCCCCCTCTTCAGACCCGCGTGTCCCCCCAGACCCCGCGGTGCAGCGGGCGGGCCTCACCTCGCTGCAGTCCGGTGCGTGGGGGCGCATTCCTCGGCCACCGCTGCCCCCTGGCGCCCAGAGATTCCACTCTCTTGGGCCACGTGCCTTTACGTTTCTCCCGCAGCTTCTCGAGCTCTTGAGGCTTAAGTTGATGTTTTCTATTATTAGATTTTTTAAATATATTTTTTTCCATTTTCCCCTCAACTACCTTTTGGGCCCATTCTTTCTTCCCTGCAGGACTCCAGTGACGTGTATGTTAGACTCCATATTCCATAGGGCACTGCCACTCTGTTTATTTTTCAGTCTTGTTTTCTTTCTCTTCCCTTCATTTTGTGCAATTTATATTGACCTGCTTTCAAGTTGACTGATCTTATTAGTCATTATTAATTTCTGCCGTTATTTTTTAAGTCTGTACTTCTTATCTGATTCTATTTTAGACTTTCCATTTTTCCCATGAAACTCCATCTCTTCATCCATTAGAAAATCATGTCTGTTTGATTGGGGGTTTTAGGAAATTGCAAAGCAAAGCAAAAAAGGAAAGCTTTCCATTTGTAAATAAACAAAAAGCTGCAGTTTGCAGGAAGTGTTCGGCCTGTCCCCAGCACCCTGCCTCAGGACGTCCCAGCCGAGCTGGACTTGATCACTGCGCCCCTGCCCCGTGCTGCGCCCTTCGTCTAGCCGCCTCAGTTCATTTCAGGGCTGGCAGCCTCCAACACGCCTCCCCACCAGCCCTCAGGAGAGCCTCTGTTCAGAAGCTTCCGAAGCTGCCTGTACTTTTTGTTCCCTGCACTCACCAGAAGTTACATGGATGATGGCTGTGGGACTGCCCAGCCATGAGGGTCCAGTGTGTTGCTTTTACATGGTGGCTTCACAGCACAGCAGGGCCCTGGGGGTGTTTATATGCAGAAGCCTGGAGTTCCCTTAGGTTGTACTCTCGCATAGCGATGCTCTTTGACCTTAGATTAGGCAATGGTTTTCTAAGATATGAAAAACATAAGCAGCCTAAGAAAAAACAGGTAAATTGGATTTCATCAAAATTAAAAAACCTTGGTGCTTCAAAGGACCCTATCAAAAAAGTGAAAACCACAGAATGGGGAAAAATATTTGCAAGTAACATAACTGATAAGGGTCCAGTATCCAGAATATATATAGACTATTACAACTTAACAATACAAGGACAGATAATCCTATTTTAAATGGGCAAAGGATTTGGATAAACATTTTTGCAAAGAAGACACAGAGTAGCCAGTAAGCCTACAAAAATGCTCCACATCATTAGTCACCAGGAAAGTGTACTTCAGCCACAGTGAGCTGCCACGTCACACCCAGCAGGGTGGCTAGAGTCAAGAGACAGTCGTGGAGGGGCTGACGGAGCGCCAAGCGGTGTAGACTGCAGAGCAGACGGGCTGCTCCAGCTCCTGGTCACAGCCCTGGAGACAGAGATGAACCCCGGTAGCCAGCCTTGCCCTTAGCGCTTGCTTTGTCCCGTGTCTGCAGAGGAGGTCGTGGTCCCTGGGGCCAGGCTGGCGAGGACAGCCCCAGAAGAGAGCGTTTTGCAGACGTTGCAGAGGACAGAGTGTCTGCTGCTTGCCACACCCTTGGAGGTGGGCAGGGGCATCACCCTCTGTGCCAGGCCGCGGACGAGGAAAATGAGACTCAGTGGTGACCTTGCTGGCGGTTACCACAAGACTGACTGACGACACTGAGTTGTGTTTTCACACTGGCTTTGTTCTGTGTGTGGGCACATCTTGGTCTGAAGGAGCAGCTGCTTTTCCCCAGCGTGTGGGCAGCCACCTGCCCCATGCGGGGCACTTACCTCATGGGCTTGTACGTTATGCTCAGGGCGTGGGGTCCTACCAGTCCCCCCTTTCTGGCACCGCCATCTGGGAGTCTCAGCTCCCCGGGGAAAGCCATTCAGAGTGCGAGCGTGCAGCAGAGCCCACTCTGAAACTTCACAGCATTTCACCACGAACACTAGAGGCACTGAGCAGAGCTGAGAGGCCTTACGGCGACCACTCCGTGCTGCACTCCCAGCACGGACATCTCCCTGCACCTTCTCCATCAGATCTGTGCATGGCTTTCCCTCTGTACCAGGTGTTCTTTCCTCTCCTATTTTGATGCATTTGAGTTAACTGCGTACATCAGTATAGTTTCCCCTAAATACTGCAGTTTCTCTTTTGTATTTTGAGTTAAAATTTACACACAGTGAGCCACACAGACCTTGACTGTATTGGCCAAGCTCTGATGAGTCCATAGACTCGTGGCCCAACCCGTGCAGAGCAGTGGGATGTGACTCCCTTCCCGGCAGCCCCTCGCCCGTTCTGATTTTTCCACTGGGGTTTGTTCTGCCTGTTCGGCAGCTTCATGTGCTGTCCGCTGCTCTTTTTGAAATTCATCCACATTGTTGGCCTATTTCGGTTCATTTTGTTGTAATGCTAAGAGAGAATTCTTTTTCCAGTTTTCACAAATGCTTTATGACAATTAGCTTTTACACAATACTGCAAATTAAGCAGTTCTGAGCTGCTGCAGCAGGGGAAGTGTGTTACCCAAATAGGAAACTGGATCGAGTTCCTGGTTTGGTCCCTTCAGTTTTGCCTTTTAGGTAAGACGTCTTTCATACCATATTTTATCATGAGTATGACTGGAGCCTGTGGGATTTTATCCCAGGACACTAATTTGTTTAGGCAGCTTACTTCATGATTTATAAATGAAATTTTCTGTTTCCTGTGTAATTTATTTTCCCACAGTCGTGCTGGTATAGAGGACTCTAAGAAATGGGGGATGCTGTTCCTGGTAAATCAGTTGTTCAAGATTTACTTTAAGGTACGCTTCTGTTTGCATTTTACAACATATCTGCCTAAGTTTTCTTTCTCCTTGTCTTCCCAGATATCGTTTCTATTAATTATTAGCTAGCCTCCCTGGCATCGCCTGGGAGATGGTAGCCGTCCAGCCATATTCATAATTCTAAGAGCTAATGTGGAGTGCCTGCTAAGTGAGGGCATGACTGTCAATGTTCGGCATGTGTCATCTTATTTAAACTTCAGTGCCGGCAGATCTGGGGACAGCAAGCACCATGGCTAAGTGAGGGCGTTTGCCCAGCGCCTTGTGCCCACTGTTGTGATCCACTCCAGAACAGCTGGGTGTGTGGCTGGCAGGAAGCCATCCTTGGCCACATGAGGTTGGCCAGATGCAGAGTGGCTGTCGTGTGCCAGCTGCTGGGGCCTGGCCCCACCTGGGGACTCCCTGAGGCTATGCTCGCTGCCGTTGCTGAGCGGCCAGGTTTGACGTCATACCAGATTTTGCGACTCCCACCAAAAGAGGCCCATACTAGGGAAAGTAGAAGTTTGTTCGTCCTGCCTGTTTTTTTAATTAAAATGGATTGTTTTTCATTATAGATCAACAAACTCCATCTGTGTAAACCCCTGATCAGAGCCATTGATAGCTCAAACCTGAAAGATGACTACAGCACGGCACAGAGGGTGACATACAGGTACTATGTTGGGCGGAAGGCCATGTTCGATAGCGACTTTAAGCAAGGTACGTTGCCCATCTTTTTCCTGGGTTTTAAAGACACTGCATTCTGCACAACTTATGTGATACTGTTTCAGAGAACAGTTATTGTATTTTATTATTACTTAGGGTGGAATATAGGCATAAACCAAGCCCAAGTTATATATATTTTTTAATTTTGCACTAACATTGGTTAAATAAAAGAAGACCCTGTTTGAAGTTTCTTAGCCCATGTTGGGCCTCTAAAGTCCATGACAGATCCTCAGTCACCGTGAGTGTCTTCTTGGTGGGAGGTAATCGGGCACCGCTGCTCTTCGTATATAAGAAATCGCTTCCTGCCTTTGCCTTGGCTGCTCACGTGGCACAGGACATGGAGATCGGCAGTGCTTGGCTGCCGATTTCCTGCTCAGAAATCCACAGGTGCCCGCGTACAATGGCAGTGTGTCCTTGGACTGCTGTCATCGTTGGTGTTTGTGCCATGGACGACGGCCTCATCGCCACATCAGAGAGGCGTTTTCATGAAGTCACAGTGTTAGTTAATGTCACCAACTTTCTCAAGAACATGAAGCCAGTGTTTTTCTTCTTAAACTTTTTGCTAAGCTGGCATGGGGTTGTTCTTAACGATCGCTTCTGTTGTACTCAGACCACACTTTCTGGACTCATTTGAGCAACAGCATTTGCACGTGGAGCAGTGTGACGTCAGGCGTACAGATTCACAGTCGCTCCTCTGCACATGGCATAACCATGGGTTCCCTAGTAATACAAATAACAGCCCTCTGATGGTGGCTCTGGTTTACTCTGTACGATTATAGAGACTGACTGTTCATTTTCTTTCCAAAATTTGGGCAGATCTTAGCTTTTGAAGAAGGGTTTTCCCTGGTTGTTCCCCCATCATTTTTTTCCCTTATACTATGAAGAGTAGAAGCTTTTAAATTACGTTCCACCGAAGTCTATTGTGGTACTGATGTGTTTTTCTCTGAGGAGTCTTTAAACGCAACAAGAAATGATTTATTGACATTGCCAGTTGATGTTAGGTTTCCGAGACCATTAGATCCTTCCTTTCCTGTGAGGATAAATGGTGGACTTGGGCAGGGAGGGAATCGTGGAATGGAGGGCGCGAAGCCTGCTCACAGGCTGGTCTGACCTGCCGGGCACTGGCATCCCCGCAGCCGAGGAATACCTGTCCTTTGCCTTCGAGCACTGTCACCGTTCAAGCCAGAAGAACAAAAGGATGATTTTGATATATCTGCTTCCAGTAAAAATGCTGTTGGTAAGCGAATTTACTTAGTTCTTATAGATCATGCTGCTTTAAACAAGTTGATAGACTTTAAAATACAGCAGATGGGGTGTAGTTGATCACAATCTGAGCAGACCCCCAAAATAGAGGAAAAATAGGCTCTGTGTGTGGCTTGAGCCATTATCCCCATGACTGACACTTCCAGACCCTCCTAGAAAAGCTTTGTTTCCTCTCTCTTAAGAGTATCCAACTCAAGAGTTTAACACATGAGACAAATTAAGTGAGTGCATGGGACTCTTTCCCCTGAAATTCTAAATTAATAGAAATGAATTGGTCAAGAAAGAAAAATGTCATTTCAGCCTGTCTGTAGGTATCCTATTTGGTCAGCAAAAGGTATTTCTGATACTGGAAAAGAAATGACAAGTAACTAGCAATTAATCGACTAAAACATCCTCCAAGAGGTAGGTAGAGCTTCCTTTCCTCTCATTTAAAAATTTAAGAAATTACCAAAGCTGTGCACACGTGTGGTTAAAACGTGAATCACTCAGGATATGGCTGGTAGCGGAAAAGCAGTGAAGACATACCCACCCCTCCCACCTCCAATCCTGCTTCAGTCTTAAGTTTTTTAGCTGACTCTTCTGGGAGATATTTCTGTGCTCCTAAATCTCATCCTAGTATTTTCTTAGTTATCACTCCCCTGATGTGAGGGAGGTCAGTCAAGGTCACATGTCACTGAGTGACCACACATACTGTACCTGGGCTTCTGATTCTAGACCAGTGTTTGTTTTTCTAATATACTGTCATGTTTCGGTCTTCGTCCAGCTACTTAAAAAGAAATTCTAAGAAACACAGGTTGCAGGGTTTCAAAATTTCATTCCTTGATAAGGATTTTGTCAATGACAATTCTGTTGAAAATGAAAGGATCTTATTCTGAAAAATTAATTCTTTGTCTTAGGGTCATATGCCAACCATTGAGCTTCTGAAAAAGTATCATCTCATGCAGTTTGCAGAAGTAACCAAAGCCGTCAGGTAGCCTGTTTCCTCCTTTTCCTTTTGGGGTCTTTCCAAATAGAAAAAAGGAATTTTATACACGCATGAGAGCAAATTGCATTCAATGTCTCTGGTCCTGAGACTGTTTTTGTGACCGTGCTTGTGCATCGCCCCTGCCCAGCGAAGGCAACCTCCTCCTCCTGAACGAGGCTCTGGCAAAGCACGAGACCTTTTTCATTCGCTGCGGTATTTTCCTTATCCTTGAAAAGCTGAAGATCATCACCTACAGGAATCTTTTCAAGAAAGTGTAAGTAAAGTGTTTCTTATTAAGTGTGACATCTTGGTGAGACTCATGCAGTTAAGAGTCATCGGGCGGTGAAAACTTAGAGCAGCGGGTACTGTTTCTCCTGAGACGGGGTATCATGTGTGCAGACGAGGCCCCTTACTCTCCTTTACTGTGTAAGGTAAGATCAGACCCCCATGTGCCCAGCCACGCACGCCCCAGCGCTGCACAGATGAGTGGGTAGGGGTGCTGTCTGCCCTTGGCGGGTGGCTGGCTTTGTGTGGGGCATGTACTGGGTGCTGTAGACGCTCGACCTGTGAGGCAGGCATCCACAGCTTCCCACAGCCCCGGGACTGCCTGCTCACCTCCTGTGCTCACAGCTAAACCTCCTCCACCACTCCTGTTCCTTAGAAAGCTGAATTCTTGGGCAGCTGTTCCTTTTCTCCCGTGTATTCCTGAAAGCTGACTTCTCTGAGGCCTGGTCCCAAGGAAAGCTGCCCCATAGCTGTGGGCAGTACATCAAAAACTGTTAAGGACCACGTTTCATGGGCTTATAGGACACTGCATTGAAATGTGTACCCAGATGTCAGAGGCATCAGCATGTGAAAATGCATGCATTTAAAAAAAATAGTAAATATAAAAACTTATATTTATGCTCGTGGTTTTTTTAAACCGGAAAGTTGGAATTGTACCCCACAGCTCTTATTTTTAGAGTATATCTAATAGGTGGGAAATGTTCTCATTCCTTTGAACAATGGTTTATTAAAAGATGTCTTCCACGGACCTGGCACGCCACTTGTTAACCTCCGAGGTACTTGCATGCTGTTAGTAAGCAGTGTGGGCCTCTGTTTCCCTCTCCCAGGTGCCTGTTGCTCAAAACACACCAGTTGTCCCTGGATGCCTTCCTGGTCGCCTTGAAATTCATGCAAGTGGAAGATGTGGACATCGACGAAGTGCAGTGCATTCTAGCCAACCTGATCTACATGGTGTGTGCGCACTCCTCCCAGTGGGACTCGTCTAGAATTTGACACTTTGATGTGGTAGCACTGAGCTTAGCAGGCCGTCTGCTTTTATGAAGGCATTTTCTGGTACAGCTGATTTTATCCCAGGAAATACCTTGACATTCAAAGGGCTTATAAGGGGTGTAGTGGGCAGATACATATTCTCTACCCTCTACCAGGTATGTATTTACTTGCTGTCCTCCCAGTGAGCCGAGTGTCACTATGGGGACGAATGCATATACCACAGGGCTAAGTGATTAATCCACTCAGCATTTTTAACGTCTCAGACTCAGAAACACAACCCAACCCTCTCTTCTCTCTTACAGGGTCACATTAAAGGCTACATATCACACCAGCATCAAAAGCTAGTTGTCAGCAAGCAGAACCCATTTCCTCCGCTGTCTACGGTGTGCTGAGTGCATGAACCAGCCCTGAGGGTGCGAAAGTGCTGTGTCTGCTAGTTTCTGATCCTGCTGATGAAGTCAGGCCTACGCCAATTCACTACTCTCTGCAGGCGGGGTCTCAGAGACCCTTCCCAGGGATGCCGAGACTGGGTTTGTCAGTGCACGAAGTCTCCATCATCGCCAACCCCACAGAGACCTAGAATCTCTTTCTCAGGAAGCGAGGTGCCTGTGTTGGCTCTGGTGCGCAGGTGCAGCTCTGGGGCACAGGTGCTTTGCCTGCACAGCAGGCCTACTTCACCCGTCCTAAGTGCTGCCACGGAGCATCTTTGTAACTTTTTACATACCTCTTTCTATAAAAAGGCATCCTGAATTTACACAAGTGGCATATTCTTTATTTTATCTTCTGGGACACATCTATCATTAATGTTAAACTCGAACATTTTGTGTGATCAAAATGCTTGGTTAACTTCAGGCTTCTTTTTACAAGCTGAATCTAACTTGATAAATTTGCCACATTTGATAACTCGCCTTTTTTCAGAGTAGGTGCATTTCCTGTTCATGCTGAACTCAAAGAAAACAACTATTTCAGCGCCACCTTTGCAACATTACCAAGTGTGAAAGCTGCTTGTCCCCTTGTGCAAAAAGCAGCTATTCTAGAAGGTGTGGCTTCCCTTACTCTACAGGCCACGGCTCTAGACTTACTCCCACTGGCCAACGGGCTCCCCGGGGCTTGGCATAAAACAGCACAGCTCGGTTTGCTCATAAGTCTGCAGTTTGGTGAGGGCTCAGTGGAATGCCCACTGGGGGCTCTCCCGGCAGCCAGGTGACCCTCTCTGAAGGTGTGTTGGTGCTGAGCTCTCCCTGGTGTTCAGCAGGGCCATAGGCAGACTCCCATTTTCCCTCGTGTGACAGCTCGGGCTTCCTTGTGGCACAGAGCCAGTACTCCTGCCGCGCAGAGAACCAGGTGGAGCTGGCTGCCCTGCAGGCCCTTTAGGCCACAGTGTCGCTTCTGGATGTCAGGTGTGGAAGAGGTGGTGCCTGTGGGTCTCAGCAGGTCCTTGGCCTCTAGGGCTGCGTTCCCCTCTGGAGGAGGTTATGGTCTCCTTACCCAGTTCCCTGAGCAGAAAAGCAGGGCTGCTGGGTAGGCAGAGTGACTGCACGCTGGTGGTCACCCAGGGCCCGGACGACTGCCTTCCTGTTTCCTGGGGCACTGCTCTCAGCCCACCACTGGGAAGTCTGGCGTTCTGTTGCTCAGCAGGGCTGAAAGCATCAGCTTACTATGGGTGATGCCCTCCCAGCAAAGTGGATGCCAGAATTCCTGTAAGCTGCCTGGATTCATCCTGGGCTTTGGGGCCATGGGAAGCTGGGCCTGTCAGCACTGTCAGGCACCTGTGGGCAGCATGCTGCGACCCTGAGGGTGGGAACGCGGGGTCCCCTTGGCCACGAGAGACCCAGCCCTGGGTGTGAATGCCGTGTGCAAGCAGCCCAGTTCGCGGTCACGGACTTGGACACACCATCCTTGTGGCGGTATGCATTGATACACAAGCAGGTGTCTCGCCACATGGGTGGGAGTCAGTTTGGCACTTCTGAAATGCCATCCGCTTGGGGTCCCTCTTGTTCTGTTTGATGTGCTGTCTCATGGTTTCTAGCTGCCTTACAGAGTTTTATGTGAACAGCAGTTCTCGCTTTGGACAGCCCTGTCTCCTCCCACACTTCAGGCGCATTACTTCCTCTGGCGCTCCTTGTTTTTATAAAGCTATGAACACCTCTGCCTGTGCTGTGCTTGTAATAATTTACAAGTAGGGTTTCTCTGCTAGTGGAACGATCCAAGGTTTGTCCTGCAACATGACACCACAAATGAGATTACAGGTGTTCCTGCACTATTTACTTGACTTCTTAATGCTTGCTGGTCAGAGGGGAGGGGTTCAAGCAGTGGCCTTGTGGAAGGTGATGCAACAACACTGCCGAAACCTGAAAACAGGCTCGCTCCCTGTGGCCTCCAGGTAGTGTGCCAGGTTGGCCTACTTGGTGTCAGCAAGGTCCACTCAGAGAGAGGGGCCAGAGCATCTGCAGATTGGCCAAAAATAAGTGTGATCCTGGGGTTAAAGGGTAATATCAGAAACGAGAATTCCTTGGTGTGTTGAAGAATTGTAAGACTTAAAACTCTGAGTTGTTTAAACTCCGTTTTTCACTAAGAAGAATATTAAAGTCCACTTATTTTTAATCCCTTAAAAAAGATCCCCTCTTCTCTTCCACATCGTGTGTAGCAAGGCTCCACAGGCCACCCAGGCCGCACGGGTGCAGCCTGAGAATTGTGACCTCATAGTCACAATTGGAACTGCCCTCCCCATGTGTCCGCTGGGCCAGGGTGGCCCCTGTGAGGCGTCCCTTCCACTCAGGGCCCTGGGCAGGGCCTTCCGTGCACTCAGTCGTTCCCCATGCACAGAGGTTCACTGCCTCCTCAACTTCAGCAAGAGGGAGGAGATGAACAGAAACGCCTCTGCCCACTTGTGCTCACATTCCGGCACAGCAGCAGACCTCACGTGGAGTTCTGTGCAGGTGTCGGGCCGCAGAGCCCTCATGGTGCAGCACGCGTGCCCTGGACTTCAGCCCCGCTCCGGCTTACGGGCTCCTGGGTAGGTGCTGCTGTTAGCCTGCCACTCCTGCCTGTCCCGCGTCAGACTGAGAGCCTCAGCACGCTGGAACCAGGGCTCCCCGCAACCTGCCCGGAGGTTTCCCACATCGGAAGTGCCTCCCTGGCACACAGCCCCGCATAAGGCCCACATTTCCTGTCTTTGTCCAACCTCCTGAGCTTCCCAGCCCTTTCCTTCAAGCTCTCTGTAGGGCACAGGCTGGCCCTGTTATGGATGCGTCCTCCAACCCAAGCAGCCCTTTCCCTCACCCTGGGGTCGACCCAGCATGACTATGAGGTCACACTGTCTGTCACTGGCAATTCTCAAGGGCTCCCATCCCAGAGACACTCAGTTCCTCGTGTTTGATGTTAGCCACAGTCTTTGATATATTAGCAACAGAAAGTGTTAGGCTAGAAAAGGGGGCAGTTTTAGGAATGGGGCTGTTTTGTGACAAAGATGCGTTTTTATTACTGAATGTCTCTCCCTTCTCTCGAGGCATCAGCTCAGATAAGAATTCCCACAGAGAGCCGCCGGAGCACTGTGGTGGTCCCGTGGCAGCGTAGTGTTTCCAGGGCCCGGTGCGGTTCTCTGACGCTGTCCCGCGGTTCCTGCCTGTGGTGGCAGCTAAACTTGGAATCCCTCCACGTGTCCATTCTGCCAGCTGGGCTTAATTACTCATGACTTGTCTAAACCAGAGGGAGTATCTTGCAACCTTGGTGAGAAGGAAGGCCCCCGCATGCTCCTCCCCGGGTACCGCTCCCAGGATGCCTGTCAGGAACCAGGTGCCCGCGTGCTCTCTGGCGACCGTGCTGCCCCCTGCCCACTGCAGCCTGCCCCCTGCCACACCCCTGTCACAGTACATCCTCGTTGTGACGGTCACATTGAGGGCTCGGCCACACTCCTCGCCATCCATGAGTGTGACCGGCAGCTGTGTTGTCACGTTGCCCAGCTCGGGGCCGTGGAGTGTCCAGCCGCTGAGGAGGCCACCTGTCCCTGGGATGAGGACGTGCTCCGCAAAGTCCTTCTCGGGCACACAGACGGGGAGCCCAGCGTCCGGGCACTGGATGGGCAGCCCCAGCTCCAGCAGCGAGATGTCATTGTCCCCCGTCTCCTCCTCATACCTCATGTGCACGTGGATGCTCTTCACCTTTACTGTCAGTGGGTCCTTGCTCGCCCTGCGGAAACCTAAAATGATGAGCAGCCATAGTTCCTGGTGCTTCTCAGCCACAGACATACGGGTTCTGGCTCCTCGTCCTGACTGCACCAGTCCCCCTGCTGCTGCCTCGGAAGGACATCAGGTGATGAGCCTCTGGTCCATCCCAGGGCCTTGCCTCACGCTTTAAAAAAATCAGAATGAGCGAACTTTCTGGGGGAGAGTACAATGGGGTTTGGTGACATGGTCAAAAAATTAGGAAGAAATTAGGAGCAACTTCTCCAAGCTAATCAGATGTGGCTGACATTTTGTTGACTGAGAATTATTGAGGAAGAGTAAAATGTGTTCAGGGTTCTTCAGAATCCTTACAGGGTACTTCCACGGGCACTTGAACCTTTGGGGCCTCCCTGTGCAACAAAATTGCCCACCTGGTGTGCAGATGAGGAATGGGGCACAGGCAGCTGGACGTCAGGCTGGGGCCCAGCGGTACCTGAACTCCGGGTCTCTGACTTTCAGGGTTATTGTCTCCTTACCACAGCTGCTCTCTTCTGTGTCAGATTAGGTCACATTTTTACCGGCTGTGATTCCCTTTAGACTAAATCCTAGCATTTGCCTGCTGGCTGCACCCAGACGTTCTGTGGTAGCTTGCATGGGCTTTCTGATTTTATAAGAATCTCAGTAGTAGTGAAGCTAAATTCAATTCTCTGTTGTGTTAGAAACAAAAATTCTAGTTCTAAATTTTCATTTCATTTCTACATAGGACAGTTTTTATTTCTATTGTGACCTATAAAAATGATCAAATACTTACTTGTTTTCACACTGATATTTCTGTGTAATAGTGAACATTTTGCTGTTGTCAGTACAAAATTGTCCTGGATCATAACACCACCACAGAAGTCTTTTCCTTTGGAATTTGTTAGTCTCACCTTTGAGAAACAGAACAGACAGTGAATGCTAGTGGGGGTCTGCAGGGTTAGGGTGAGTGCGGCCCGATGCCAAAGAGCATGGGCTGCATCGCCAGCCAGTGAGGGAGTGCGGGGTCAGCCGCAGAGCAGGAGGCAATCAGCCAGTCATGTGCATTCATTTTACTCCTAAAACTTCAACACACCACTCACTCCTAAGGACAGATCAACCAGATGGAAAATAAGTAAACAGAGAGAGGTACTGAACAACATATAAGAACAGATGGACCTAATGGACATCTACAGAACACTCCATCAAAAGCAACAGGATACACATTCTTCTCCAGTGTACGTGGAACATTTTCAAGAATAGATCATATACTAGGCCACAAGAGAGCCTCAGTAAATTCAAAAAGATTGAAATTGTACCAACCAGCTTCTCAGATAACAAAGATATGAAAGTAGAAATAAATTACACAAAGAAAATGAAAAAGCCCACAACACATGTAGGCTTAATAACATGCTCCTATATAATCAATGGATCAATGACCAAATAAAAACAGAGATCAAGCAATATATGGAGACAAATGACAACAATAATTCAACACCGCAAAATCTGTGGGACGCGGCAAAGGCCGTGCTAAGAGGGAAGTTTATTGCAAGACAGGCCTACCTCAGGAAAGAAGAACAATCCCAAATGAACAGTCTAAACTCACAATTACTGAAACTAGAAAAAGAAGAAGAAATAAGGTCCAAAGTCAGTAGAAGGAGAGACATAATAAAGATAAGAGCATAAATAAATAAAATCGAGAAGAACAAAACAATAGAAAGAATCAATGAAAGCAGGAGCTGGTTCTTCGAGAAAATAAACAAAATAGATAAACCCTTAGCCAGACTTATCAAGAAAAAAAGAGAGTCTACACACATAAACAGAATCAGAAATGAGAAAGGAAAAATCAGTATGGACACCACAGAAATACAAAGAATTATGAGAGAATACTAGGAAAAATTATATGGTAACAAACTGGATAACCTAGAAGAAATGGAAAACTTTCTAGAAAAATACAACCTTCCAAGGCTGACCCAGGAAGAAACAGAAAATCTGAATAGACCAATTAACAGCAAGGAAATTGAATTGGTAATCAAAAAACTACCTAAGAACAAAACCCCTAAACCAGATGGTTTCACTGCTGAATTTTATCAAACATCTAGTGAGGACCTAATACCCATCCTCCTTAAAGTTTTCCAAAAAAGTAGAAGAGGAGGGAATACTCCCAAACTCATTCTACAAGACCAACATCACTCTAATATTAAAACCAGGCAAAGATACCACAAAAAAAGAAAATTACAGACCAATATCCCTGATGAACATAGGTGCAAAAATACTCAACAAAATATTAGCAAACCAAATTCAAAAATACATCAAAAAGAGTATCCATCATGATCAAGTGGGATTCATCCCAGGGATGCAAGGATGGTACAACATTCGAAAATCCATCAACATCATCCACCACATCAACACTAAGAAGGGCAAAAACCACATGATCATCTCCATAGATGCTGAAAAAGCATTCGACAAAATTCAACATCCATTCATGATGAAAACTCTCAACAAAATGTGTATAGAGGGCACGTACCTCAACATAATAAAGGCCATATATGACAAACCCACAGCAACATTATACTTAACAGTGAGAACCTGAAAGCTTTTCCTTTAAGATCAGGAACAAGACAAGAGTGCCCACTCTCCCCACTTTTATTCACATAGTTCTGGAGGTCCTGGCCACGGCAATCAGACAACACAAAGAAATAAAAGGCATCCAGATTGGTAAGAAAGAAGTCAAACTGTCCCTGTTTGCAGATGACATGATATTGTATATAAAAAACCCTAAAGAATCCACTCCAAAACTACTAGATCTAATATCTGAATTCAGCAAAGTTGCAGGATACAAAATTAATACACAGAAATCTGTTGCATCCTATACACTAACAATGAACTAGCAGAAAGGGAAATCAGGAAAACAATTCCATTCATAATTGCATCAAAAAGAATAAAATACCTAGGAATAAACCTAAGCAAGGAAGTGAAAGACCTATACTGAAAACTACAAGACACTCATGAAAGAAATTAAAGAAAATCCCAATAAATGGAAACATCTTGTGCTCATGGATAGGAAGAATTAATATTGTCAAAATGGCCATCCTGCCTAAAGCAATCTACAGAGTCAATGCAATCCCTATCAAAATACCAACAGCATTCTTCATTGAACTGGAACAAATAGTTCTAAAATTCATATGGAACGACAAAAGACCCCGAATAGCCAAAGCAATCCTGAGAAGGAAGAATGAAGTGGGGGGAATTACACTCCCTGACTTCAAGCTCTCCAACAAAGCCACAGTAATCAAGACAATTTGGTACTGGCACAAGAACAGACCCATAGACAAATAGAACAGACTAGAGAGCCCAGATATAAACCCAAGCATATAAGGTCAATTAATATATGATAAAAGTGCCTTGGATATACAATGGGGAGATGACAGCCTCTTCAGCAGCTGGTGTTGGAAAAACTGGACAGCTACATGTAAAAGAATGAAACTGGATTATTGTCTAACCCTATACACAAAAGTAAACTCAAAATGGATCAAAGACCTGAATGTAAGTCATGAAACCATAAAACTCTTACAAAAAAACAGGCAAAAATCTCTTGGACATAAACATGAGCCACTTCTTCATGAACATATCTCCCCGGGCAAGGGAGACAAAAGCAAAAATGAACAAGTGGGACTAATCAAACTAAAAAGCTTCTGTACAGCAAAGGACACCATCAATAGAACAAAAAGACATCCTACAGTATGGGAGAATATATTCATAAATGACATATCTGATAAGGGGTTGACATCCAAATTATATAAAGAGCTCATGCACCTTCAACAAATAAAAAGCAAATAAGCAAATTTAAAAATGGGCAGAGGAGCTGAACAGGAGCTTCTCCAAAGAAGAAATTCAGATAGCCAACAGGCACATGAAAGGTGCTCCACATTGCTAATCATCAGAGAAATGCAAATTAAAACCACAATGAGATATCACCTCACACCAGTTAGGATGGCCAACATCCAAAAGACAAACAACAACAAATGTTGGAGAGGATGTGGAGAAAGGGGAACCCTCCTACACTGCTGGTGGGAATGTAAATTAGTTCAACCATTGTGGAAAGCAGTATGGAGGTTCCTCAAAAAACTCAAAATAGAAATACCATTTGACCCAGGAATTCCACTCCTAGGAATTTACCCTAAGAATGCAGCAGCCCAGTTTGAAAAAGACATATGCACCCCTATGTTTATCGCAGCACTATTTACAATAGCCAAGAAATGGAAGCAACCTAAGTGTCCATCAGTAGGTGAATGGATAAAGAAGATGTGGTACATATACATAATGGAATATTATTCAGCCATAAGAAGAAAACAAATCCTACCATTTGCAACAACATGGATGGAGCTGGAGGATATTAAGCTCAGTGAAATAAGCCAGGCAGAGAAAGACAAGTATCATGATTTCACTCATCTGTGGAGTATAACAACAAAGCAAGACTGAAGCAACAAAATAGCAGCAGACTCACAGACTCCAAGAAGGAACTAGTGGTTACCAAAGGGGAGGGGTGGGGGAGGGTAGGTGGGGTGGGTGGGAGAAGGGGATTGTGGAATATCATGATTGGTGCACATGGTGTGTGTGGGGTCATGCGGAAGACAGTGTAGCCCAGATAAGACAAATAGGGACTCTGTGGCATCTTACTACACTGATGGACAGTGACTGCAATGGGGTGTGTGGGGGGGTACCCGATAGTAAGGGTGAATGTAATAACACTGTTTTTCTTGTGAAACCTTCGTTAGAGTGTATATCAATACCTTAATTTTAAAAATACCTGCTTTAAATATAAAGATACAAATAGTTTAAAGATAGAAGATTGGAAGAAACATACTATGCTAACACTAATCAGTGGGAAACTGAAGTTGTTTATCTTAATGCCAGAACAAGGGAGATTTCGGAGGAAAGAGTACTACCAGGGATACAAAACAGATAAAATGTGAGGTTATTTGAGGATTAAATGAAATAAAGCAAAGATCCTCATAGCACAGGTGCTGGCTCAGGAAATATCAATTACTACCATTTTCAGTAGGCTAATACAAGGGACGACGCTGAGCAAAGTATAAGAGTTTTTCAAATCTGATGTAGCCTCATTTCTGGAAATCTTAAGTGTTTATTAATAATTAGCCATTTATTAACAAGCCATTTATCAACTACCTACACAAGTTGGGTGTATTATCTCAGTATACTCAGTACAACTCTCGTGTCACTATTTCATCTTTGAGGGCAGATGGCATTTCAGCACAGATGTGCTAGACTTGGAATAAAATGTGGTGGAACTTGGTGCCAATTCCTTATCTAGAATGTTAAGAAACAAATCCTAAAGATAATTGCCAGTTAATTACTCTCTTTCTCTAGGTGTTGTAAGTTCCATACAGTAATTCAGTTAGGTGACTTCAGAACTGTGCCTAGGACAGAGTGTAAACACATTGTGTCTTGCAGCACGTTCGCCTGCTTTAGCAAGTGCTCTCCTCCCAGGCGGGTGCTGCAGCCCACGGGTCGCTCCTTCTGCAGGCTAACACGCCAGCTGCCATCCCCGATTCTCGAGTGGACGGCTCACACACGGCGGGCCACACATGTTCTGACAAGTGATGCTAGGAACGGTTTTGGGGCTCCTCAAGGAAGGCCCTGAGTAGCTGTAAATAAAACCGCTGCAGCCTCACTCTGCACACACCCATGTCCCTGCCCCTCTGCCTCCTCCCAGGGCAGGGCGCTGCAGCTGAGAGCCTACACCCGCGTGACTTCCATCACGGTCACGGTCATATCTTTCTGTCGTTAATCTCAGCCTGTGCCTGGTTCATGACACCTCATCCTGGGTGTGCACGTGCAGGAGAAACAGCATCTGGGGGGTGGGGGGTCAATGCCCACAGGGTCAGGCCTCACCAGGGTCTCGGGGTACATGCCCTGTGGATAGGAGGCCTGCTGTGTGCATTTGCAGCTGATGCAGACAGGAAGACGCCAAAGTGGCCGGCGTTAGGAAGCGCTGTGAGGTAAGCCTAGATTCATAAATAGTTCGCCTAAATCCTGGTGTCTTCCACCGGCCATTACATGTCTATGTGGCAAAGACAGATATGACAGATAAGGTGAAAATTGTGACACAAAATGAAATGTATACAGGCTTCCGTTACCTGCCACGGGAACGCCTGAAGATGCTGCTTGCCCCTCTGTGGGGCGGTGATGCCTTCGGAGGTGGGGGCTCCACACGCACACCTCTCTTCGTGGGAGGTACAGGGGAAGGAAGGTCAGTGCCCTCGCTGCCTGGTGCTGGCTCTCCAAAGGCGCGCGGAGGGGCAAGGCAGAGCGAACCCAGCTGCCCACCAGCTGTCCAGCTCCGCCGCCAGGCCACCCGGCGAGCTGGGGTGCAGGCCCGCCCACCGCCTGCTTCCCGAGGGCCGCCGAGCTCACCGTGGGGGACGCAGGCCTTGCGGTCGGGGCCCAGCTTATAGCCCTGCGCACAGCTGCACGCGTAGGACTTCTTCCCCGGGCGGCAGAAATGCTGACACCCGTCTGTCCTGGACGGGTGGCACTCATTTTTAGCTGAAAAGGATAGAGGGAACGCCAGAAACGCTAACCTGGAAATAGTCCTCTACAGTGCTGTGCCGGGGCCTGGACTTCGGTCCCTAGGATCTCCTCGCCTGGGCCTCCGGTCCCTGGCCTGTGCGTGGAGGTCGCGCAGAGCCGCCGGGACGGGAACCCCCCGCCCTGCGCCTTCCCCTTGCGCTCTTCCCGCCAGGAGACCGTTCCCCGCGAATGCTTCCCGGCGGGGCGTGGGACGGGAGGGCGTCCGGCGGCCCTGGGCGGCTGGCGGGCCCGCGGGAAGCGGGCGGCGGATCAGAACCTTGCTCTGGCACGTGTTAAATTGGGGCTGTCTGCGGGATACCACGTGCGCCACTCAAGGAAGCAGCTGGAGGGGTGGGAACGGTATTCTTCCCCAGGAAACTGCCTCTGCGTTGACCAGAGGCGTTGAGAGGATTACGTGCGCTTATGCCTGGTAACTGCTGATAGGAAATCGTTTCTTCCCACGCCCACGGACACCGCCCCAGCCTTGGACGGGCATCAGCTCGGAGAGCAGCCAGGGCCGAGCAGAAGCACCTCGTGCGCGCCTGCGCACAAGCCCCAGAGGCGACTCGGCAGCCCGGCCCCCGCGGGGGCGTGGGCGTGGTAGGGGTGGAGCCGGGGCGGGGCATTTGGTGGGCGGAGCGAGGCGGAGCCTTGGGAGTTGGTGGGGGGCTGTGGCGGGGGCGGAGCCGGGGGTTGGTGGGGAGCCTGGGGTTGGTGGGGAGCCTGGGGTGGGCACCCCTGCCGCGAACTCACCCAGCGCGCAGTCCTGGCCCTCATAGCCCGAGGGGCAGCTGCAGATGTAGCTGCGGACGCTGTCCTGGCAGGACCCGTTGTTGAGGCAGGGCCGGGAGGCGCATGGGGAGCCTCCTGCGGGAGGGCGGAGCCTGACGTGGGCATTGCGGCCGCCCCGGAGGCCCCGCCCCTTGCCGAGTGGCCCGGTCCCGCCCTGAGCTGCAGTCCGGGTGGCGGTGGTCAGGGCGCCCCTCCGGCGCGGCACCGGCCTCCCCGAGCCTGGGAAGGGGCCGCTCAGGCCGGGGCACTCTGTGCTAACCAAGGTCCCACAGAAGCGTCGTCCTGACCCTGCCGGGCCGCGGCCCCCACCCTCGTTCACCCTCCTCGGGGATCGCCAGGCCCTGCCTCGGGTGGAGGCTGCGGGGTGGAACCCGGAGCTCACTGGCCTCCCCTTAGCAGCCCCCCAAGCCAACCGCCTCACCTGGTCTCAGGCAGGAGAGGAAACAATTCTCCCGGGGATGCGGGCAACCACTTACCCATATACCTTTTCCAAAACCCATCCTGTAAAATTAGAACATAAAAGCATTACAAATGGGACATTTTTCTGTTTGTCCTGTAGATGGATGAAGAAGATGAAATGTTGATTTTATCCACTTAATAGGAAAATGCTGTTTGAAACAAAGAATGAGAAATTTTTTACATGTACTCCGTCTCGTATTTAATAAATACCTAACACGCGCCCTCAGCGGGTTTACCGTCAGACCTTCTTGGGAGGGACGCAGCCGAGCGCCTCGCCCCTTGGCCCAGCTGAAAGCTCACAGTTAAACAGTGATTAAAAGATAACAGGTGTGGGGGTGGTGTTTGTGGGGGTGGGGGTGTTATCTAAAATTAGGACAAGTACTCAGATCTAAAGCCCGGAAGTTAAAATACAAGTAATCTCCCCAAATCATACTAGGGCCCTAACAACTTGTCATGTCACAAGCACTAGATTTCAGAACTCAATTTCTCTTTACCAAGAAGTTCACATTTCTCCTAGTTTTTTTAAAGATGGTCTATTTCAGAGTTTTCTTACAGATAGGCATTTAAGAAGCTATGATTTAAAAATAGGTTGACATTTTGCTGAAAATCAACTTTAAATACTACTTTTATACGTAAAACTGGGAAATCTCCACTTGATCTTTTACTGTTCTGACATATTTACACACAGATATTCAGTCTCTCAGGTTTGACTCACTGTCTTCTAACAATGATGTGTAATTAAGAGTGGCAAGTTCTTATCTGTATTATTTAGAGTACACATTTTAACCCAAATTATAGATTGCTGCTTAATTCAAATTATAATGGATTATGAGAGATTTTCTTAGCATGTAGGCATCTGAGGGAGGATTTCTGTGTTTTGAAATGTGTTTCTATATTGAATTAAGTATCTATTAAAAATACTAAATTCTGTCAGAGTCATGACAAGCTTCAGTGAGCAAATCGAGTCAGTGTGCTCACCTGACCTGCGGAGAGTCAGCACCCTGCTCCCCCATTCCTAGTGGGCAAAGCTACGTCACGTCCTTGCTCATCTGTAAAATCGGGATAAGTGAACCCCATGGGGAAGTGAACAGGTTAATTTAGCTGAATCTCAGAAATTCTGCTCTCTGCACCTGGAAGTTTGGGCAATGGGCACTGAGCTCGTGGTGGGGTACGTACAGTGTCTGCGTCGTTTTCAAACACTTCCCTTGCTTCTTCATAGACACAGATTTCTTCATAACATTCTTTTTCCAAATTTCCCTCAAAGAGCTCTTCCAAAAGATAGGAGCCAGCACGCTTCCATCTTACTAGGACTTCATTTGCATCTGAGGCCGGAACAAATACTGCAGAACAAAACGACGAATGGATGTAGGGCCGCCCACCTGGGACTCCCCAGGCCCACCTCCTGGGGCTCCGGGCGTGTGCTGCAGTTCCTACCTGGCATCTGCCTCTGGCCTGACCACCCCCTGTCCTTTCCTTGTGGATCAGGCACTTGAGACAGGGTCGTGACCCGTCTGCAGGGCCCACCCTCGTGTACACGTTGTGGGCACACTTCACTTCTGCTCACCCTGGTGAATCAGGCAGCTGCTAATGTTGTATAGAGAGGACCAGGACACAGTGACACTGGGCCTGAAAGTTTCCACAGCTGGTCTGGGGTCAGCATTAGCTTGACATGCCATTTGCCTACTCTCCCACTTACACCATGTTTCTCAGTGCCGCAAAAACCAAGTCTGATCCATGGTCTCATCCTGGACAGTCACAGACACTCTGGCGGCACCACAGGTTAAAAGCTTCAGTAGAATTAGAGCAAAGGGGTTGTGGATAAAATGAGAGTTCCTGTGGCCAGGATTCTCACCTGGCCCTGGTTGACTAGCTCACTGCATATTTGTGGGCAATACACAGCTGTTGCCTCTATGTAAAGAGCTCCACCCCATGCTCTGTGTGTGACATGGTAGCACAGCTGCAAGGCTGCAGGAGAGCAGAGCAGAGGCTGGAGTGATGGCAGCGCCAAGGACAGAGGCCCAGAGGACGGCTGTGCAGGATGACTGTGCAGGCAGAGAGGCCCAGAGGACGGCTGTGCAGACAGAGGGTCCCAGAGGCAGAGACCAGCTTGCTGCATGCAGACTCACTCTTAGTGAACAGGATTTTAGTGACTGACCTGCCACCGTGGAAATAAAGTTGGGTATAACCCTTTCACCCCAAGAACGTTTTGCTGTCAATTTCTTTGGTCACATTGAATCCACAGTGAACTTGCCTGGGGCTAAAACCCAGTGGCAAGACAGGGGTAAAGTCTGTGCAGAGCCTTCAGCATTGCAAAGTATGGCGAGGGAGCGACATGTGATGGGGCAGGAAGGGTGAGAGCGAGGGCAGCCTCCACTGTAGCAAGCGACCTATGTGAACTGCGTGCATGGAACCTGTGGATCCCGAAGGCACTGCGTGCCCTGCACACGTTACACGAAGCCCAGGCTCCTTACCTACGGTGGCCCACACCCCTCCCAGGCACTGCGTGCAGCCAGCCTGCAGGGGTGGAAAGTCAAGGGGCTGTGCAGAGGCTGCCCGCAGGACACCATTTGTGCTTTGGGGGAGGTGGTGCCATGGCCACAGGTGGCTTGGAGACGAAGCCCTGCCAAGCAGGTGCTTCTGGGCCATGTGCACCACATGACTGAGGGTGGACTTGCAAGGGTAGCTTTGGTGCCCAGCACAGAGTCATGTGGGGAAGCGGCAGGAGCTGGTTTGGTTAAAATCTTGGGTGTGTGGGAAGGAGCAGGGACTCGGGTGGGACATAAAGCTGGAAAGGCAGGTGGAGCCTTCTACACGCCAGGGGCCAGGGGTTCAGCAGGAAACCAGACAGCAGACAGGCCAGTCCCAGCCGTTGGGGTTGGGACCACACAGGAACTGGTGGGACAAATGACCATACGAGCAATGAGAAGATGACCGGCTGAGCAGGCGTGGACGTGTGAAAAGGCAGGGATCTGCAGAGACCCCATCAGACAGCAGGGGAATGTCACGAGCACATCACGGGCTGCAGGTCAGCAAGGGCATCCCCACAGAACCAGCTTTTGCACAGAGCGGCAAAGGGCGAGTAGGAGCTGGCTTAGGAAGGGGAGCATTTCAGACCGAGGCAAGGGTGGCTCTGTGCTGAGGGAGGCAAGAGCAGCCCCTGAGTTCATAGACCTGAACTGGACATGTGACGGGGTGGCAGCAGGCTCCAGAGTGTTGTCCCCAGTGGCGATCCTCTGTCATGGGACAAGAGCCCTGGTTTCTAGCTGGGCACGTGGCTTCCCAGAATAAAGACTGTACTGGTGCTCAGGGGGCCATGTGACTATGTGCTGGCTAAAAAGATGCAAACACAAGGGACAGCCCACAGCCCCTGGGAACTCCCGGAAAGACAGCTGGTGCAGCCCTGGGCTGTTCCTTTGCCCCTCCTTCCATCGTGCTGCCTGGGACACAGGTGTGATGGCTGGGGCTTTAAGCACTGCTCTGGAACATAAGTACTCAGCCACATCAGGAGGACTGAGGGGTGAGCACCTCGAAGGTCCAGGGCCTGCTGTAACCACGATGACCTCTTCTTGACTAAGTCCATCTGCAACTATCTATCTCCAAGTAAAGTCACATTCTGGGGTTCAGGGTGAACATGAAATTTGGGGGACCCTGCAGAGGTAGTGTCCTCAGATGTCTGCCCATGAGGAAGGTGCTGGGGACCGAGACGTCCTGGGCCAGCATCCTTAGTTTCCTCACTTACTACCACTGTGATGGCAGGAGAGCCCTCCCTCCGGGTCCGCTAGTCAGCTTCCGTGATAAAGGAGAGATTTCTGCCTCCTTTCTGATGATTTAATGGGTCCAACATCTGAGCTCATATATTTCCCACTTCTGAGGCTGCATTTGGTTCTTTCCACCTGTTTGTGAGCTCATTTCCCTTCCGTGTCTGGGCTCATGTCTCCTGCATGCCGGCCCTTACGTCATGTCCTTCACCTGCATGTGGAGGCTGCTGGGAGTGGGGTCTGCTTTTTCCCACAGGCTCCCCATTGTCTCATTTCCTCGTGTGTCTGGGGATGTTTCTCTTTGACTCATGAGGGCCTGTTGTCTTCGGAACAGTAGGGTTTGCATTCTGAGGCCAGGACGGAGGCGGCCTTCCCTGGCGAGGGGCACATCCCCTCCAGGGGACGGGGCCCAGATCACCCAGGCCTCCAGAGCAGTGGCCGACTCTCGAGAACGGCTTTCTTCCTGGATCCAGTGCCAATGGGCAGGGGACTTGTGCCTTGTTCCTGTGCCTGCTGGGGGCAGACAGGGGTGCAGAGGGGACCCACAGGCTGGCTCAGGTTTGCTCCTGGAAGGGCAGGGCCCCCAGCCAGCAGGGACCTCGGGCACTGGTCAGGGTGACGCTCACCCTTCCTCGTTTCAGTCTTTCGGTTCTGTGGTCTCCCCCTTTGCACCAGCCCAGAGGGCCATGTTTGTTAAAAACGGCAGAGCATTTAAGTATTTAATCTGCTTTCCGCTTCTACCAAGCAGGTTTTCCTGGGTGTCTGATCCACAGCACATGCTCAGATGCCCACCCTGGTGGAGCTGCGAAGACGGTTTCCTGCCGGGCAAGGCCACACACACGTGAATGGTGTCATGCCACCTGTGTGTCCCTTACAGACAAACCAAACTCTAACCAGCTCTACTCGTTAAGGGATCGAACTTTGTCCTAAAGGTGTTAACCGGCGGGGAGATGGCAGCCTCGAGTTCCCAAATCACCCATTTGCCGTGTGCGGGGCAGCCAGCTGGGGGCTCAGCTGCGGGGAGCGTAAGCGTCTTAGAGTCCCAGCTCCACATTGAAACACCAAGCCAGCAAGGTTGACTTTAATAATATGCTACCTTAACTCAGTAGATCCAAAATGTTATCATTTCAGCATGCAGTCTTTGTCGAAAACTGTCAACTGACCTTCCGGAAGTTCCTATTTCTGTGTTTTGGGCCCACTGCTGCTGAGCAGCGGGGCGGATGGGTGGGCTGGTCTGCTGTGCTGACAGAGCTGGGGGCACTGGGCTCAGCCCCATCTGGGCAGCACATGGAGGAGCTCGGAGGAGGTGGCAGACGGGCCACAGTCCAAGGCCTGGGACCCGGCGTGTCCCAGCAACTGGATAGGGCTCGTGGTTCCCCAGAGGACAAAGCCAAGCTGCTTGCTGCCCACCCCCAGGGCCCACAGCCAGGGACCCGTCCATGGAAAGCCTGTCCCTGCACCTCGAGCCACGCTGCCAGCTACCAGCCTAGTCCCATGTGGGCATCACCCTGGAAGGAGCCCAGGGGACACCATCATTCCCTACCAGCCACTGGGAGGGGTAAAGAGATTGGGAGCTCCGTCCAGGCCAGCTGTGCAGGGCCCTTGTGGGAGCCTCCACCCGCCGGGGCCATCAGCAAGGCTGCCTACCTGAGGACTCTGCCCCATGGGGCTCGAGGAAGAGGAGGAGGATGAAGAACAGCCGGACACAGGGCGCCATGCTGGCCTCTCCGACTGCTGCTGGCGGATGAGGTCTGAAAACAGGGCGAAGTCCACCTGGTGCTGGCTGGTCCGGCTGCTTAAACGAGCCCCAGCCTCAGCTGTGGGTCAGGTGGCCATTCCTTGGGTAAATTCTGCTTTCTGAATGCATGCTTCAGTTCTGCATTCTGCTGTTTAAGCCAAAGACAGGGAAGAAAAGGCAGAGAAATGAGAGCCAGGGCAAAGGGCATTGGCGGGGGCTTGAGGGACACAGAGTGGGATGGCTTCCTGGGAGTGAAGTCAGCAGACCCTGTCCTGTGCACACAGCCCCCAGGACAGCTCAGGGGCCGCGGCCATGGCCGGGTGACACAGCAGGGAGCAGGACAGAGGCCTGGAGCTGACATGCCAGGCACTGGGGGCCTGGGAGGGCTGGTAGAGGAGTAAGGCCACGTTTCAGGGTGGAGATGAGGAAAGCAGACGAGGCATGGAGTGGGGCCAGCCTCAGAGAAGCCAGTCCCGGGGGCTCCCTTTGGGAGGAGGGCTGGAGCCCAAGAAAAGCCCCTGGACTGAGGAGGACCCACAGGCCCCTGGAGGCCAGGCTCCCAAGCATGGCAAGGAGGCCAGCATGGCAGGGGGTCCCTGGGGCCCGAGGGCAGAGGGACACAGCCGGTGGGGACCAGGGGCAGAGAGCTTCTACAAAGGGCAGCAGGGACCAGCAGAGCCCAGCCTGCCCCTCACTCAGAACAGCTTGCTGGTTTCCTGCAGTGCCGAACACCTAGTGGAGGAGCTGACCCGGGGCATCCTGTGGGACCAGCGCGCCTTTGGACCTGGAATCACGCTCAGCTCCAAGCGGTGGCGAGGACAGCAGCCCCACCCCATACCCACAGGCCTGACCTCACACGCCGCGGCCGGCTGCCAGGGATGCAGGAGCTGCCTCTGCCCCATCTCTGTCTTCCTCTGTCTGTCTCTCTCTCTCTTTCTGTGTGTCTGTCTCTGAGTCTGTCTCTGTCTCCATCTCTCTGTCTTTCCCTGTTTCTATCTCTGACTCTCAGTCTGTCTATCTTCCTCTGCCTCTCTGTCTCTGTCTATATGTCTCTGTCTCTCAGTCTCTGTTGATCTCTGTCTCTGTGTCTGTCTGTCTCTCTGTTTATATGTCTCTGTCTCTCTCTGTCTCTGTCTCTGTCGATCTCTATGTCTCTCTCTGTCTCTGTCTCTCTCCTGCTTGCTGCCGGCCCCTCTGCCGTGGGGGCTGCCACTTAGATGATGTGCCCTGCAGTGTAAGCCTAGCCCGAGTCACTGTGTAGACAGGAGGCTTCACTGGCCTGGTTTTCCCATGGAGACAGGGCTACTGGGGGTGGGGTCCCTCTGGGATGCGCAGCCCTGGGCGGATCCCTCCACAAGGCCCAGCCACCGGCTGCTGCACAGAGCCAGTCAGGCCGCATTCTCTTCTGCCCCACAGCCTTGCTGCCCTGGACAGAGGCTGTGCCTCAGTTTCCCTCCCTCTCCGGCTCCAATGGCAGAGTGGCCGACAGTGAGAGATGCCAGCCCTAACAGTGAGGGTGGGCTTGTGACTTTCCCCCAGAGCTCAGTGGACCCCAAACGACCTTTGATCTCAGAACCAAAGACCTGAGTTTGCCCCTGGAAGGAGACCACCCAGCTCTGTGGGGAGCCCTGCCTCACCCCACCCCCGTGATGAGGTCTCCTGCAGGGGAGGAGGGGCCTCGGAGCCACACGGGGCTCACTCAGACTTGTGACCTCACCTCCACTCTCCTCACACAGTTTCTGGGAAACTTCACCCGAGCTGGCATTGATTTTCTAACTTTACACCATCTCTTGTTTACGAAACACTCTGTCCCACTAGTAGTGTTTTGGGGAGTTTCACACTGGAACTTTGAAACTTTGCCTGGGGAAGTTACACAAAACCTAAGCTGGGTCGGACAATGGGGCACACACTGGTAGGTCTGGTCTGGCATGACTATTTTCCAAAAGCACGTTTCCATGACCACTTACAGGGCCGGGGCTGCCGTGGGCTGCGGCGGGAAGGGCGGCGCTCGGCCCTCCGTCAGCAGGGACCCTCCTCCAGCCCCTGCGGCCTGAGGAGCTGCAGAAAGGCCCGGGGCCCGCACCCACCCAGAGACCCTGGCTCAAGTGCTCTGGGCTGGGGCCTGGGTGCAGGACTGCAGAGCCGCATCAGGGTGGCCAGGTGCGGCACATGTCAGCAGCACCCAGGTGATTCTGGGGTGAAGCCAGAGGGAGAACTGGTCCTTAGGCACACTTCAACGTGCCCCTGCCAAGGAGAGGCCCCTCTGACAGATCGTGCCTCTCATGGGACACTGGGGAAATGTTCCCACCTTGTCCCAGACCTGGGAGGTGAACGAGGGCCTCAGTGATCCTGGCACACATGGGGACCCCCACCCCGAGCCCGGGGAGAGACTGCCCAGTGGGCTGGCCCCAATCCTCTATGCCTCCTCTCTGGCCCCATGGCAGCATTTAGGGCAAGGAAGAACACACCAGGAACAGAAATGGCCCCCTATCACAGGGAGACCAGACGCCCATCCCATAAGGCATAGCATTTCCTGAAGCAATCTCCCAGCCAGGAGAGGCTTCCAAATGAAAATTAATTTCAATAGAGCAAGAAAAAAGTCGGGGTGAGGAATCAACACAGATCTAACCACAGCAGACACGAAACCTATTCCAGAGCTCAGCCTGTAGAAAGGCAGGTGTTAAGATGACACGAGACCCCAGGGCAGCCTGTGGGTCTTCGGTGGATGACCCCAGGGTCCCCGCTCAGACTTGTGCCCCAGCCCTGGCCTTCATGGACCGGTCAATCCACTTGAGGAAGTTGGTGACCTTGGTGTAGATCCCGTACTTCCCCTTCTTTGCGCAGCCTTCACCCCAGCTGACAATGCCAGTGACAAAGTAGGTGTCCTTGAACCGGGTGACATGGGGGCCCCCACTGTCCCCCTGGCAGGCATCCTCGGGCTTGGAGTCATAGCCGGCGCAGAACATGTTCTGGGTGATGGAGAAGCTGCTGGACAGCTTGCACGTGTTCCGGTCCACATAAGGCACCTCCAGCATCTTGAGGGTGCTGGACGGGCGGCCCTTCTCATGGGTCTTCCCAAAGCCACTCACGATGCCCGTCTTCTGAGTCATGAGCATGGACTCGGCCCAGTCCTTCTTGGGCAGGCAGGCCGGGGCCACGTTCATGCGGAACATGATGGGCGTCTTCAGCTTGACGACAGCGATGTCAAAGTCGTAGGTCTCCCGAACAAACCTGTTGTGCTTTATGATCATCTCCACCTCGTGGGCCGCCTCGTTGCCTTCTTCTGTCTCTGTGTTCCTTTCGCCTGGACAGGAGGTTACACAGTGGTGTCAGCTCGGTGTGGGCCATGCCTTCACACATCAGCCTTTACACAACAGTGAGTTACTTTTTAAAGTAGTATTTTCCCAATTAAAAAATGGTATATAGCCACTAGAAAATTTTAAAAATTATAGAAGAGTATAATGAGGCAAAAAAAAATGGTATATAGCCACTAGAAAATTTTAAAAATTATAGAAGAGTATAATGAGGCAAATAAAAATGACCTTGAGACCTTCATGACCCTGGGGAAGCCTTCAGTTATGTTTTTGTATATATGCTCAGCACTTCACAGACTTTCAGTTAATTCCCTCAGTGGGATTCCAGAATTCTATCTAGCATCTCCAATAAATGTGATCCATTCTAAGGGTCTCTGAAAATAAGGAAGTGACGGTGGGCCCTGCAGGGCAGCTGAGGGGTGAGGATGCCACTTACCTACCCTCACCTTGAATCTCTTGGCTTGGTAGAGGCAGTGCGCTGCGGTGAGGACGTAGTACTCATTCAGGATGGTGCCTCCACAGAACCCCTCATTTTCTTCATTGATGAGCAGAGCCTGCAATGAGAACACCAGGGCGGACAAGCCTGAGTCTGTTTCTGAGAAGAGGAATTCGAGATCCTTTAATTAAAAGGATCCTCTCCACCCCCGCCTGGTTTTGGGCCCCCACGTCCCCTGCATCAGGGCCCCCCACCTGGATCAGGCCCCCCCTTCCAGGTCAGGGCCCCCCACCTGAATCAGGGCCCCCCATCCTGCATCAGGGCCCCCCACCTGGATCAGGGCCCCCCATCCTGCATCAGGGCCCCCACCTGGATCAGGGCCCCCCATCCTGCATCAGGGCCCCCACCTGGATTAGGGCCCCCCAGCCTGCATCAGGGCCCCCACCTGGATCAGGGCCCCCCAGCCTGCATCAGGGCCCCCACCTGCATCAGGGCCCCACCTGGGATCAGCCCCCAGCCTGCATCAGGGCCCCACCCGGATCAGGGCCCCCAGCCTGCATCAGGGGCCCCCCAGCCTGCATCAGGGCCCCCACCTGAATCAGGGGCTCCCCAGCTCGGGTATCAGGGCTCTACCTGGACCAGCCCCCAGCCTGCATCAGGCCCCCACCACCCTCAGGCCCCCTCATCCTGCATCAGGGCCCCCACCTGGATCAGGGCCCCATCCTGCATCAGCCCCCACCTGATCAGGGCCCCCCAGCCTGCATCAGGGCCCCCACCTGGATCAGGCTCCCTTCCAGGTCAGGGCCCCCACCTGAATCAGGGCCCCCATCCTGCATCAGGGCCCCCACCTGGATCAGGGCCTCATCCTGCATCAGGGCCCCCACCTGGATCAGGGCCCCAGCCTGCATCAGGGCCCCCACCTGATCAGGGCCCCCATCCTGCATCAGGGCTCCCCATCCTGATCAGGGCCCCCACCTGGATCAGGGCCCCCATCCTGCATCAGGGCCCCCACTGCATCAGGCCCCACCTGGATCAGGCCCCCACCACTGTAGGGCCCCACCTGGATCAGGGCCCCCATCCTGCATCAGGGCCTCCCCACCTGGATCAGGGCCCCCAGCTTCCGCATCAGGCCCCCACCTGCATCAGGCCCCCACCCGGATCAGGGCCCCATCCCGCATCAGGGCCCCACCTGGATCAGGGCCCCCAGCCTGCATCAGGGCCCCACCTGCATCAGGGCCCCACCTGGATCAGGCCCCAGCCTGCATCAGGGGCTCTGACTTGGATCAGGGCTCCCTTCCAGGTCAGGGAATTTACTCAATCTGGGGTCCATCTCGTATCAGGCCCTACCTGATCAGGGCCTCTTATCTCGTATCAGGGGCTCTACCTGGATCAGGGCCTCTATCCTGCATCAGGGCCCCTACCTGATCAGGGGCCCCATCCTGCATCAGGGCCTCACCGACTAGCCTCTCATCCTCTGCATCAGGGCCCCCACCTGATCAGGCCATCCTACCGGCCCCCACTCCGATCAGGGGCCCCCAGCCTGCATCAGGGCCCCCACCTGGATCAGGGCCCCCATCCTGCATCAGGGCTCTACCTGGATCAGGGCTCCCCAGCCTGCATCAGGGCCCCCACCTGCATCAGGGCCCCCACCTGGATCAGGGCCCCCCAGCCTGCATCAGGGCCCCCACCTGGATCAGGCCCCCCTTCCAGGTCAGGGACCCCCACCTGAATCAGGGCCCCACCCACCACCTGGATCAGGCCTCCCTGGCCTGCACCGTCACTGCCCGTCCCCCTGCTGTGGGTCTCCCAATTGGAACAAGGCCCACACCAGTGCCCACCTGACCACGCAGGCTGCTGCCCAGCCCAGCTGACTGTGTGCCACCCTGACCACGCATCCCCTTGAATGTGTATCCTGTGCCTCTTCCTGACTGTCCCATGCCGGCACCTTGTTACAGTCCCCAAGAACCAGCTCATGGTTGACCCCTGGCACCCCCAGGTCCTTCTCCACCCATCCCCCTCATTCCAGGACCTGGGTTTGGCAGCATTTTTATGTCATTCAGTCTTTGCTTTGTGGCTGGCCAGCTGGTGGGCTCATTTTACTCAACAGACTTCTGGGGGCCTGCTAAGTGCCATGCTGCAGTTCCTCAGGGCAGCTCTGCCCCTCTGTGTGGTTCTCCTGCCCCGGGACGCTGATGCACTTCCACAGGGCTCAGCCTTTTATCTCTTGCCAACTTGTCAAACACTCTCTGAAGTGTCACGCGGGGAAAAACACCTCCCACTGTGGTGAAACCTTTGTTGTCCACATGGCTCTGAATTATACCCCCGACCATGCAGGTGCCAGTCTTTGGAGAAAACTCTTGCCTAAACTGGTGTGACTTCTGGTCTCTAGAATGGTTCGACTATTCAGACCCATCTCCCCTGGCCCATGGAATGCCACCATTCAAGGTTAATTTCTCCAGAATCCATGTGGTGACTCCTGTGATTTTCTCCTGGCATATTTAGGAGTGAGGAATAGTCCACCTGGGAATGAGACCAATGGGCAGGTGAGAGGCACCACAGACAATTCTCTTGTTTTCCATTTAGGAACTGGGCTTGCAAATCTGGAGACAGACCATTTTTGTTTTTCCTTTCTCTAGGGAACTCCACATCCCCTAAGCAGCAGTACTGGCTGGGGCTATGTGTCGGTTAATGAAACAATTACCAACATCAGGTTCTAAGAACATTCTTGGAGCCCCGTGGAAGTGCATTAGCGTCCCGGGGGGAGGAGGGCTGTGCAGAGTGGCAGAGCTGCCCCAAGGAGCTGCATGAAGTGGTAATCCTTTGCCTTTTCTTGCATAACTTAAGAACTGATGATTCTTGGGTGCTGAGTGAGGGAGAGCCATCTTTCTAGGACTCAGACAGCAACTGTCCTTCCTAAAGATGGAGATGAAGCAGCCCGCCGAGACGAGCCGTGAGAGCTGGGACTCCGAGTCTCAGCAGCTGGACCTGGGCCCCTGCCTGTGGCCCCACCAGAGACCCCTGGGGCTCCACGCTGCCACCTCTGCTCATCCCAGGGGCCTGCGTGGGGCTCCTGGGGCACCACTGGCCTGGCCAGCTTGAGTGGTGGTGATGTGGGTGGGCTTCACATCCACCCCATCATTCATGGGCCACACGTCAGGGCAGCAATGGACACGCCTGTGTCCCCCACACACAAAACCCCCTTCAGTGTCTGACATACAGTACATTCTCCGTGGCCAGGTAGGTGCCCATGAGTGATGGCTACATGCTGAAGCCTCCCCTTGGGCACTTGAGAATTCAGGCCTACGCGCACCTGTCACGCAGCCTGGAGGTGAGGGTGAACGGAGGGAATGCCTAGAGGTCACTGGTGGCTCTTGAACTTTCTGCTTGTAGGAGAAGCTGTTTTGGCTTTGGATGCTAAGAACTTAAAGCACAAGTTAGGACTGCCAGATAAAATAGAGGACACCAGTTAAACTCCAATGAAATAAATAGCTAATGACTTTTAGTAAAAGTATGCTGCATGCAATATTTGGACATACTTACATTAAAAATTCTTCATTGTTTGTTTGACTGAAATCCAAATTAAAGTGGAAGTCCTGTGATTTTATTTGCTAAATCTGGCAACCTTAGTGACAACTAGCGATTTCTCAGCTCTGACAACAAATGGATGTACTTTTCTCTAGGTAGCTCTTCCTCATTAGCATTTCCAGATTAGAAACAAAGAGGGTGAGTGAATCTTCCTGCCCAGCAAAGGAGGTGCACTGAGGCTCCTGTCCCCGGGGCAGCGGCCCCTCCCCGCAGTGCCCAGCAAACAGCTCTGCTTCCCGCATGGGCATGGCTCGGGACACCCATTATTTGAAGGGCTCAGCCTCCCTCTGTCCTTGCCCGGCGGGGACTCCTGGACATGCAGAGGGGACATCCCTCAGAGGGGAGGGCAGGGTGGGCAGGGCCCCCATGGCAGGCACAGGCCAGCCGCAGCCTCACCTGCCAGGGACACTCGCCGTCCTTGCAGTCCCGCCCGCCCACTATGCGGACCAGGCTGCTCTCTTCCTCCTCCTCTGTCTTGTTGAGGTCCAGCAGATGGAAGGCGCTCTCCGTGGGAGCCAGGTCTCCGGGGTCGTACTGCTCCAGTACACCAGCGCCAGAGGGCTTCTCGAAGCCAGAGGCAGCCTGGGCCCACCTCCTCCTGCGCCCCACAGTGAGTTTCCCACAGGGGAAGGGCTCTGAAGGGAACAAGGGGCTCTTCAGCAAAGCCAAGCAGAGGCCCCGGTGACAGGGCAGGGAAGGGGGAAGAACTTTGGTGGGTGGGGAGCTCCGTGTCCTCATAGGGGCTGGGTAACAGTGGGGGCCCCAAGGCCACAGCACAGTGATGTGCGCTTCACCGCGGTGCACCCCTCGGTCATTTACCTAAAGGGCAGCAGTGTGGACGCTGCCCTCTGGCTGGCCAGTGTGCTGAAGCAACCTACATGGAGATGCACCCTAAAACTGGGGTGGCTTGTGGCTGGACAAGGGCAGCTGGGTGGCAGACAGCAAGATGCCATTGGAGCCATGAGGTGTGTTGCTCACGGTAACACTGAGCATGGTAAACCCCTGCTGTGGGTTTGTGCCACTTCCTGATGAAGTGCCAAGAAAGGAAAGGGTTTTGAGGCAGAGGGCGCAAATGTGCGGGTCAGGCCCCGTGAGGAGGGCTAAAAATGAGAGCTGCCGAGAAGCACCAGCCCCGGGGGGCGGTCCACACAGGGAAGCCCCCTTCCACAGGATCAGCCGCTGGGGCACCAGGGCCGAGAGGGCCGGAGAGGGACAGAGGAAGGGGCGCGGAGGCCGGAGACGAGGCAGGAGCACAGCCTGTTGGAAAGGGGGTCTTGGTGCTTCTCTCCGCTGCTTTGTGTCCAAGATCAGGGGAGCAAGGCGTGGTTCTTGGAGAGTGGGAGATCCAGAGCTCTTTGCCCTACAGTGTGTTACTCTGTTAATATTGTAATCCTTGAAATTCTGAACTAGCCCTTCTGTGATGCAGAATAGGACTTTTTGCACTAGGAAGTAGTTTACCCCCATGATCATGTTCCCCAAGGGCTCAGGCACCGCCACTGGCCCTGTTTTTCAATGGTTCACGGAAGCAGCAACTCTGATTCCAAACCTCGCTGGCACAGGGTGCTCCCCGCCTGCTTGTGGGCACACGTGCCCTAGCTCGGGGAGCCCTGCAGGTGGCCCATGCTCCTCCTACCTGTGGACACGCAGGACTTGCCATTGTCGCCCAGGATGTAGCCGCTGGCACAAGAGCACACCACGGAGTTCTGCTCCTCGCTGCAGAACTGGTCACAGTCCCCATTGTCCAGGCTGCAGAGTTTCTGTGTAGCTGCAGGAGAGGCATGTTGGCCCTCAGAACAGGCTGGGGAAACTGAGGCTGTAGTGGTGGGGAGGCGGGATGGCCACCCAGCTAGTGCAACGGGCTGAGCCAGGCGCCCACACACATCAGCTGGTCCCGGTGCAGAGAGGCTGGGCCGCCGAGAGCAGGGCTGATAAGGGTACTGTGCCTCTGTGCATGGGGTCACCAGGTGTCGAGCGGGGGCGGCGAGTGACTGCAGAGCCTGGTTGCAGACTCCCAGAGGGCCCTGAAGGACCCTGTGCACACCAGCAGGCGCTGGAGGCTGGGGTCAAGTTCAGCCTAGGAAAGTGCACTATTCTCCGCATGGAGGCACAGACAGTATGGATGAGCTGTGGGCGGGCAGGCAGGCTCAGGGACCAGGGCCTGGCAGAGCTGGGCCCAACACTGGGGCCCACTGAGGTGGGAGGATTCCCGTGAGAGCAAGGGGCCTGGGCTGGCAGGAGACTGGGGTCAGGGCTCCAGTGTGGCAGGATGGACAGGTGGGTAGTGCACACATCCTGGACTCGGGCTGACCCGTGCTCCAAGTTGGCCCTTCCACCATGTTATTTCAGCCCCAGGGGCTCCAGTTCCCTCACTTGTGAAGTGGTGGAGGTCACGCCCCACCTGCAGGAGAGCTGGAGCCAGGGTACTTCGACCAATGCCAGGCTCCGGGACCTCAGTGCGGCCGAGTGACCCTCCAGTCAGCAGCCCTGACTGAGCCAGGAATGACCTCCTGCTTCCAGTACGTGCTGAATGTCAAACTCTAAACTCACATCAGTAATGCCAACTTATATTCTGCCATTTGGGTTTCGATGAAACAGTAATTACAGAGCAAAGATCAGCATTGATGGAACTTTGGAAAACATCCCCCATGGCCCTGGGGTCAGCCAAACAGAGTGTAGGAGACACAGCTCTGAACTGTGGGCGGAATGAGGCACAATTTTCCGGTTGGGGAAAATTCCCAAGTAATCCAACCTAAGAGCATGTTCTAAAGATTGCAAATTAAGCAATTTAAAAGAAATGGAAATCTTTCTCCTTAGGGAAAACTGGTCTAATACTAACCTAATTTTTATTAAAAATTAATCACCATATTAGGAAGACTCTTGACTTTTCCTTGTAGAATTAATTAAATATCTCAAATGTTTATAACTGACAATCTGAACATTCAGAATTGATGTTTTCACTAGCAAACGAAGTGAAGGTGGGGACTTGGACCCACTGCCCAGGGCCACAAGGAACATGAGCAGTGGGTCGATGAGGGCTGATCCCACTCCAAGGAGGAGTCAGGTCTCACTTTGTGCTAAGGGGACACCTGCTCCATGAACGTTCCATGAGCCTCTCTCAGAGGAGCAGAGAAGTGGCTGTGTGTCTGTCCTTGACTCGGAAGCCCAGCGGATTGCAGGACGCACCTGGGGCTTTTCCTTATCACCCATTACTCCTGTGGAGCCACATAATGCAGCCCAGACTCTCCATCAGCGGGGCCCAGGACTGTTTCAGTACATGTTTAGCTTCCTCCCTCTTCCCCGCTTTCCTCTTCAGGCTCACTCTGACCTGTAGGCACACCAACAGGAGGCACTCACGTAATTCACAGTTTTTGCCTTCAAACCCTTCCAGACAGGAGCAGGTGTACTCCCCAAGGCCATCTTTACATCCGCCCTGATTCTGGCAAGGATTGCTTTCACACTGGTCACCATCTGCAAAGGAAGGGTTTGGAAACCGAGGCTGGTGGGCAGTTCCCATCGTCAGGGAAACGATGGTGCTGTGTTGATATTGGCACTTGCCAGAAAACTTGAATGAACCTGGAATTCCTCCTGTTTGCCTGTAAACAATTTCCTATCTGGACTTCATTTTCTTCCCACTTCATGCGGTCCTGTGTATGTGACACCCTTATGTAACTGGATCGTTGATGAGCTTTCCAATGTTTGACAGTGTTTTTACATCAGGGTGAGGAGCTCTGGGCTGGGGGCCGTGTGTGGCCCGGCCCTTGTTTCTGGCCTCGGCACTCACAAGAGGGGTGGGAGGGTTCCTCTCTCCTCATGGCCTGGGGGTGAAATGAGGATGCAAAGACTGTCACCCAGAGCTGACACAGACCTTGGCATGTACAGAGGTAGTCCCATTGTCATTTTGAGCAATTTGAACACTGTTACCAGGATCAAAAGCAGTCATTGTGGTTAAACCATTTCAGGTGCTCTAAACATTAAATTAAGGTGGTTACCTTATTAGAGGACCTTATCTTTCAGACTCAATTTTCTTTTTTCTACCTAATAAACATGGATTAAAAAGATGATCATGGAATTTGGTATCCTTGAATGAGAATGAACTGATTTAAATCTATGTTTAAGTAAGTAACAGAGTACAATTAATATAAAGTTACTATGAATAAGAATTTTAAAATAACTATTATGGAAACGGGAAAAGTCTTAAAGAAGTCAGATTTAAACAGGAAATTTAGAAAGAAATTCAGAAAGTATTTCAAAATTCAAGTATAATCTCTCCCAATATAAATATTCTAATGAACCCTTCTCACTTAAGATTAAAATAGAAAACATCTCACCTTTGTATTTATTCCAGAATTCATTCTAAAAGAGAAAAAAAGATTTTAAAATACATTAGGGGGAAACACAGACAATTTACACTGATAACCTGAAGATGATATTTTCCCAAACAGAAGTCATTTTCTGGTACAAATTGCTCTAGAGCTACTCAATCTAAGGTTTTTCAGGTCTCCTGCCTCTGTAAAGATGTGGCCTTGTCATCTTAAATGCACTATCTCTGTTGAAAATTGAAAGTTGGTTTTCAAGTCAATCACCAAGAAGGATTGTACCAAAAGTAGTGTGCTCTGCTCGCCAACCCCAAGCTGACCAGTGAATGGTTTTTAGTTAAGATACTCAGGTCAAACATTCAACGAAGGGTCAGGTACTTCGTGAATAATCATTACGTTGATTATAAAAATGATAACTGGCAATTAGCTTAAAATAGGGCATCAAGAGCCTGCATTACACTAAACAATGTTCATAGTCTTAAAAAATTATTTTTCGCTCTCTTTGGTAGGTCGAATAGCGTCCCCTCAACCTCCAAATTCAGATGCAACATCAGAAAGTGACATTAACTGGAAATTGGGTCTTTGTAGATGTAATCAAGATATGGATCTAGAAGAGAGCAGACTGGATTAGGGTGGACCCTGAATCAATAGTACTGTCCTTATAAGAAACAGGAAAGGACACACAGAGCCACACAGAGGAGACCAGGTGAAGACAGAGGCTGGAGTGACGCTTCTACAGGCCTAGGAATGCCAAGGACTGCCGGCAGCCCCCAGAAGCTAGCAGAGACGCCTGGAACAGACTCTCCCTCGGAGCTTCTGGAAGGAGCCCACCTTGGTGACACCTTGATTTTGGACTTGTGGTCTTCACAACTGTGAGAGAATATATACTGTTGTTATAAGGCACCCAGTTGTGGCACTTTGTTACAGAAACCCTAAGAAAAAAATATACTGTCTCTTTAAAATTTTATTTTAAAATTCCCACACAGTAAAGTGGACTCAATTTTGGTGAAACCTAAACATCTATGAAATCCAACACATGTATGGAATTGTTTAACCACCACAACAGAGCCACACACACCTCCAAACCAAACTCCCCATGTTACCCTCCCCAGCTTGCCACCCCTGGCACCCTACCCTTGGTGTTGGTGTCTAGCACCACTAATCTGCTCTTCATCACCACAGAAGGACTTCTTGAGAAGGCCATATAAATGGAATCACACACCATATAACCTCATGAAACTAGCTTCTTTTATTCAGCACAATGCCTTAGAAATTCGTTCATGTCATTGTGTATTATCAATAGTTTGTTTTTATTGCTGGTGGAATTCCACTCTGTGGCTGTGCCACAGTTTATTTATCCATCCACCCAAGAACATTTGTACTATTTTGCTTTTGGCAATTATGAGTAGCGTTGCTATGAACATTCATGCACAGGTTTGTGTGTGAACAAGGTTTCATTTCCCTAAGGTGAATGTCCAGGAACGGGCCTGCTGAGTCACGTGGCAACTTCCCGTAACCTTCTGACAGGCTGTTGCCCTGTTGCTCAGATCTGCTTATGCACAGGCAGCAGAGAGATCCACCCACTCCATATCTTCACCAGCACTTGTTTTTGCCAGTGTTTTTAGTTCTGTAGTATGTAGTGGCACCTCATTGTGGTTTTAACTTGCATTTCTCTCTATTGTGGCTAATACTGTTGAATAGCTTCTCATGTGTTTATTTGCCACTCATGTATTCTCTTTGGTGAAGTGTCTGTTTGAATCCTTGTTCATTATATTTAATTGGGTTATTTTCTTCTGCTGGTTGTAGGAGTTCTTTATATATTCTTAATACAAATCCTTTGTCAGATGTGTGATTTACAAATATTTTGTCAACAGCTTGTACTTTCATTCTCTTAATATTTTGCACAGAGAAAAGTTTTAAATTTTGAATAAACCAAATTATCCTTTTTTAAAATGAATTGTGCTTTTGGTGTCATGTCTAAAAATTTTTGCCTAACTCCATGTCACGAAAATTTTTTCTTGTAAGATTTATGCTTTACCTTTAGATCTATGATCCATTTGAATAAACTTTTGTGTAGCTGAGATTTAGGTCAAAGTCGACCTTTTTTGCATATAGATATATAATGTTCTAATTTGTTGAAAAAGGTAATCCTTTCTCCATTAAATTATTTAAGCACATGTGTCAAAAATCAACTGGCCATATTTCAGTGAGTCTATTTATGGACTTTCTTTTCTGTTCCATTGATCTATGTTCCTGTTTATCAGCACCAGACATTAATACCTATGTGATTGATGTAGTTTTATAGCAAGTCTTTAAGTCAGGTAGTGTGATTCCTCCAGTGTTTTCAAAATTGTTTTAGCTATTCTAATTCTTTTGTTTTTCCATATTTCCAATGTTGGAGTTACCTTGTTTCTCTCTGATGGAATTTTTATTGACATTGCATTAAACCTATAGATAGAATTGGAGAGAATCAACATCTTAAGTCTCCCAATCCATGAATACTGCATGTCTGTTTATTTAGGTCTTCTTTAATTTCTTTCATTAGCATTTTTTAGATTTCAGCATACCAATCCTATGCCTGTTTTATCAGATTTACACAAAAATATTTAATTTTCTTTGGAGCAACAGTAAATGGTATTTAAAATATTTTTGGTTTCTAATTGTACATTGTTACAACATTGAAGTATGCTTGTGTGCTGACCTTTCATTCTGTGGCCTTGCTAGACTCTTTTTAAGTTTTTTGGAGTGTTTTTTTAGATTCTATGGAGTTTTCTATGTAGATGACTGTGCCATCTGCAAATAGGGATAATTTTATTTATTTTTCTTAACTTATTGTTAGGCCTTCCTTATGGCCAGGACTTTTAGTACAGTATTGAATTGGGAGTGTTGGGAATGGACACCCTACCTTGTCCCCAGTCTTGGGGGAAGCACTGCATTTCCACCATTAGGTATGGTACCAACTGTAGGTTCCTTGTATGCTCTTTACCAGGTAAAAGTTCCCTTTTATTCCTAGTGTACTGATAGGTACCTTATCATGAGTGGATATTGCTTTTTCTGCATCAGTTGGTAAGATTATGTGGATTCTCTTCTTCAACTGTTAATATGGTAGATTACATCCCTGATTTTCAAATATAGAGCCAGCCTTGTGGGCCCTAGATAAATCCCCTGGTCACTGTGTATTATTGTTTTTTATATTTGTGTTTAGTTTGCAAACATTTTGTTGCAGATTTGAGTGAGAGGGTCCAGAGAGATGTTACAATGCAGTTTCTTCCCTCCCTTTTTAACTGTCTTTAATGGCTCTGGCATCTGGGTGATGCTGGCCTAGGACAAACTGGGTAGTGTTCCCTCCTCTTTTCTAGAAGTTATATAGAGTGAGTATGATTTCTTCCTTTAATGTTTGGTAAAATCCACCAGTGAAACCATCTGGACATAGTTCTTTTTCAGGGTTTCTGACAAACTAAGAAACTGAATCTGAAGATTTCTTTCATATTGTATGTGTTTTGGTAGTTTGTAGTTTTGAGCAATTGTTCCATTTGATCCAAATCATCCAGATTTCATCCAAATATGTGTGTAGAGTTGTTCCTAGTGTTGTTTTAATGCCTGCAGGGTCTGTGGTGACATCTCTTCTTTCATTTCTGATATAGGTAATTTGTGGGGGTTTTTTTCTTGCCAATGTTGTTCTAAGTTTATTGGGTTTTATTGATTTTCTCTACTATTTTTCTGTCTTCAATTTCATCGATTTCAGTTTTTTTTTGAGTGTCTTGAGATGGAAGCTTATTGATTTGAGACTTTACTTTTCCAGTACAAATATTTAATGCTATAAATTTCCCTAAAGCACTACTTTGGCTGCATCCCACAGATTTTATGTTATATATTCATTTTTACTGAGTTGAAAATATTTCCTAATTTCTCTTAAGATGTCCTCTTTGCCCCATGGATTATTTAGAAGTGTGCTGTTTAATTTCCACATACTTGTAAACTTTCCATTTATTTTTGAAAATTCCGTTATGGTCAGATAACTTATTTTACATGATGTCAACATTTTAGATTTGTTGGTGTTTTATGACACAGGATATGGTCTATCTTGCACAGTGTTCCATGAGTGCTTGGAAAGAAAGTTTATTCTGCTGTTGTTGAGAACGCTGTACATATCAATTAGATTCAGGACAAGTGGTGTCCTGAACTGGAGGGAAAAAATGGTAAGTCACAGCCAGTTCTATGTACTTTCAATTCTAGTCTTCTTCAATACTACTATTTACTTTTTCAGGGACCTCAAATAGCTTCCCCCTGCATTTTAATCTGGTTTTGTAGCTGCATTCAGTGGGACAGGATGGAGTGTGCCTTCTCCATATCACTTGGAACCAGACTTTGCTGGTAACTTTTGATCCAGTAATCCTTCTCTAGAGCAGCTAGTCTTAGAAAACAACCCTGAAGAAATATACTTATGTGTATTCTCAAAATAGTAATATTAAAAATCACTTAAATGACCCAAACATGAGAAAGGTAAATGATCCACATGATAAAATACATTTTAGCTCTTTAAAATTATAAGTGTTTAGCTATTATAGGTCAGGAAGAGTGTTTGGGAAATGATGCTGAGGAAAAAGGTACTATGTGAGCTTGGACTGGCACTACAATTACTTTTATTATTTAAAACAACTACATATGTGTATGCAAATTAAAGAAACATTTAAAAATGAAAATAGTTCTTAAAACTATGAATGACTTTTTAGAGACAAATTATTTGGTATAAGGAGTAAAAATGAACTCTTAATTGCTGCTCTCTGTTCTGGTGGCTGAAGCGAACCGTGGCCACCAAACAGCACCACACAAGAACCCTTTGCAGACCTTCACCTTTCTCAGAAGTGCAAAAATGTCTGAACCACGTGATGTAGTTATTTTCTAGAGTGAAGTGCCACTTGTGGTGTTTTCCAGTGTATTAGTAGTTCCTACATTCTCCTTATCTTCAGGTTTCATGGCAAGAAACAGAAATAGTTCCTTGACCTGAATAGAGTCTGAGAAATGCCCATGGCCAGCTGAGGGGGGCAGCCTGTATTCCATGGCATCAGCAGCAGCTTTGGCCTGCTCCTTAGAAGCTGCTTGCTGCCATGTGGGACTATTCAACTCAGTGCAGGCACTGCATACACACTCCCTTCTTCATGACAAACTGTGACACCCAGAGGGGCCCATTTGGCTAAAAGGCTCTTTATCCCCAGGTGATGAATGTGGGACTGCTGCAAGTCACTTTCAGGAACCCCTGCCAGCTTATCCAGGAGTCTGGCTCTTGTCTCAGGTGGAAGACATTCAACAGCTTTTCCTGCATAGACATTACCAAGAATTTTTTTTATTTCTTCAGTTCTGTAAAGGTTCATTGCAGGCAGCTTCACTCCCAGGACTTTCTCAAGCTCTTCCACCATGCTGATTCGCTGGGAGGGTCGGGGAGAGGCCAACCTCATGGGCTTGGCCTCTTGGGCTCTCCGGATGGTGTTGTGGTCTGTGACTGCCTGTAAGCTGGCTCCCCAAGTTGTCTGCAGAGGCTGTGTAGAACCTGTACGTGGTGACGTCAAGTCACATCACCTGGAACTGGCCCCCCGTTTCACAAACCCAATCAGTCACAAACCACCAGCATCTTAGTGACCAGTTCTCAGGCAATTCTTATGTAAACTCACATCCAGCTTGTGGTAGGTGATAAAGCTTGGCCACAGCTCCCTCAGGAAGATACTCATTAGAATTTAAACTCACTTAAATTAAAATGAGTTAAATCCCAACTCACCCAAGAAACTTCCTTTGCATGTGGTAATCTCAGTGTGGATTATAAATACGTGCCTCCAGGTCCTCCAACATGTTGATGGTGCCATGTTTCCCTGTCTTTGAGGCCAAGGTGAGAATGCAGTGATGTACGCAGGCAAGGCGCCAGTCTGATTTCACGTTTCCTTCTTCCAGGATTCTCCTGGCCTCCAGTTACGTCCCTGAGCCAGCCTGTTAGGATATGGGTAAGTTTTCTGATTCAGCGGTCCTGCCGTGGACGGGCACAGGATGGGCTCGCGCAGAAGCTCTCCGGCGAGGCTGCGGCTGGCGCCAAGGCCGCTCCGTCAGGTGGTCCCCGGGCTGCTCAGCGAGGACCGTCCGCGTGGGGCGCTGGAGGGCCCGGTGTCGGCGGGCTGGGGTGGCCACGGCATAGCCACGCTCCTGCTGGGCCCCTCGGCTCGTGGGCTCCTCCACCCGTCCTCCCCGGCTCTGGCTGCCTGCCGTCTACACCCACCTCGCTGGCACCACATAGCTTGCCCTAGCGGCCTGATCCAAGCGGGTGACGCAGACAGCGACTTCCAGGGCAGAGTCCTAGACCCCGCCTCTTCCGGGCCAGGGGCGTACAAGTTCCGCTGGCTGCTGCCCGTGTTGCGGTCCGGCCTGCTCATGTCGCTGCGCAGGCGCGGTGCTGAGTTTAGCGGGCGTCTCCTCACGTGATGGACGGCGGATGTGGCGGCAGCCATGGAGCTGAGTGAAGCTCCCAAGGGATCGGGTCTCTCTCGGCGGCCAAGCAGGGCGGCGTTGGCCAAGGCCACGAATAATTTTTTGAGTAAACATCTTATGCCCTGGAACAGATTTAACAGCCCTTCGGAAGTTCTCACAACCCTTGCCACGGCCTGCGGGCCACACAGTGCCTGTTTTCCCCTCCGCGAAACAGGTTGGCGCTCGGCCCCTGGTGCGCGCGGCGAGAGCGCGAGGAGCCGCAGGCGGGGAGACCCCGGGCGCCTGCCTGCCGCTCGTACCCCGCCTCCCCGGGACCTTACCGTCCTGGACACGTCCTCGAATACTTCTCGGGCCTCTTCGAAAGAGCAGGTCTCCTCCATGCACTCCCGTTCGAGGTTTCCTTTCTTCATCTCTTCCAAAAATGAGTTCGCCCTCCGGATCCTCTCCAGGACTGTGTTGGCACGTGCCCGGTTAATGAACACTGGGGGACAGGGGGGACCCGGGCTTACACACCGGCGGTGTGGCCCGCCCTCCGCGTACCTGCAGAGCCCTGTCTGCCGGGCGCCGCGAAGGGCTGGGCTCGGCCCGCTCAGGCAGCCGGAAGGCAGGGCCACGTCCCTCCTGCCTCCCCCCGTGAGGGCGAGTCACCTGCCCCGCACCCCGCACGCCCTTGCTCTGGAGAAGGGCACGCATCCGCTCCCGCCAGTGCGCCGGCCTGCCCGCCCCGCCCCGCCGGCCACCCAGCCCTCTGCCTGCGGTCCTCTCACTCACCCACGCCTTGTCCTCTGCACTAGGATGGGGAGGCCCTCAGATTCTTTTCCTGGCCTCTGCATGCGTCTACCTTTCTTCCACTGAAGAACTTATTCTCCCCATAATAAAACGACTCTCCAGGTTGATATTTCTAGCCCCAGCCTTCAACCCTGAGCTCTATGGCTGCAGCTCTCTCACCCTGATGGATGTCTCCCCTTATCTTGGAACTCCAAACTATGCGTGTCCAGACCCCCAAACAGGACTGCAGAATCAAGCAGTCTTGACTCTGGAATACATCTTGGTCACCTCCTACTTAATGTTGGCGAGTGGGAATTACAATGCCTACTTCTTAGAGTTGTTTTACAGACTGTATCCAAATCCTTGTGTTCAGCGTGGTACACTCTAGGTTAGCTTCATTCCTACCTCAAATTACTTTTCCTTTCAAATTCCCCATTTCTCTTAGTGACATCAGTATCTCAACAATGCCAGACGCAAACATATTTGTGTCCCTCTGCATTACTCTGTCTGCTCCGCTACCAAGCACTTGGCTTTGAGACAACAACCTGTACACAGGTTTTCCCCTCCATCTTTCCCCTACACGGGTCTCTCCCTGTTCTGTTTTCCTCTTGCTGTTTTCCACTTTCTACCACCTACTCATCTCCCACACGCCTGGGCCCCTCTGCCAGCTCTTCAGTGTGCCTGTCCTTCCCTGATCCAAGACACATGCAGTCAGCCCCAGGCCCCCACCCCAGGCCTCCTGGCCCAGACGCCCCCCTCCAGGGCCACCCCCACCTCTACTTGCCCCTCTGCTGTTGCTCAGCCTCTCCCCTTTCTAACCCTGTTCTCCTTGGACAGGCCTGGGGGCCCTGGAAGGCCCAGAGCGCCTCCCTTAGCCAGCCTCAAACTGGGCAGCCCCTTCCCCTGGCTTGGCCAGCCCAAGGCTAGCGGTACTGCCTTCTCTTCATTCTCCCCCCACATGGAGGCTCCTTTCTGCCTGTGACCCCCTTTCCCCCACCCGGCGGCTTTGGCAGTGGAGGGGGAACTTTCTTTGTCTCTGCCTGCCTCCCGGCTCCAGCTTCCCCCCTCTGCTTCTCTGATTCTCTTTCTCTATTTCTCTCTCTGTCTCTGTCCCTCTGCCTGGCTTCCTCCTTCATTCTCTGGCCATGTTTCTGTCTCTCTTTGTGACTGCCGATCCACCGTTTGAGTCCCCGCCTGCAGAGAGGCACACCTGCCCCTAAAATACCCTTAGCTGAGACCACCAAGCCCAGTGGTCTCATGCCAGCACTTGACAGGAGACGGGGCCACTGTCCGCACTGCAGAGGGTTGAGGGCATCTCCTCACCCCCCTTCTCCCTCCTCCTTGCAGGGGCCACCTAGAGTGTAGGACGAGGGGTACTTACCACTGCCCCCCGGCAGCAGGAGGCCTGCCAAGGAGGTGCTGAGCAGGACGAGGCACAGCAGGCCCGCCATGGTGCGGTGAAGGACAGTGTCTCTGTCCCCACAGTGACAGGCCTCCAGGGCAAGGTTCACTCACCCTGGCTCGAGGGTGGCTGGCTGTCCTTCTGCTTATCACAGCCTCCTGATTGGAGCCTGAGCTGCTGGGGGCGGTCAGGGGCAGTGACCACACTAGAGCATGGTCACCGGCCTGTGTGGCTCTCGGGAGGTCCTGGCCACGCCTCGTCCTTGTCAGTAACCACGTCCAGTGGGACCTGCTGTGGGCATAAGGAGTTTTGTTCTGAGAGAGAATAAAAACGTCATCTTGTAGTTTTCAGACGTTTATGTCTGCTCTCATATCATCCTTACAACTAGGATAAAAGCTAAGGATCATTTTCTGCATCTTTTCTTCTGATGGCTGAGGTTCAGGGAGGGGTGAAGCCTGGCCCAAGGGCGGTGTGGCACATGTGGAGTCTGAACCCAGGGCTTCCTGCCCGCATCCTGCCCTTCCTGTCTGCAGCTGTCCTCCAGCATCCTCCAGCATCCTCCTTCAGGGCCCTCTCCAGAAGCGATCTGGCCCCACGGAGCACCTCCATCAGAGGGTCCTTGTGCCTGTGCTCACCACGTCACCTGTACCCCCAGCCACAAATTAAGGGGTCCCAGGACACAGGGTGTGTCTGTGACCCTTCTGTGCCATGTGGCCCCTTGTACACAGGTTCCTACATGCACTTCCAGGAGGACATCCCCCATGCCGCGAATGCTCTGCCAGGCCCCATTAGATCGAGGCTGGCACGGGATGAGGTGGCCCCCAGTCAGGAGGAGCTGCAGCTGTACCTCCCAGCCCCACAGCCACGCCATGGAGGTGCATGCAGGCGCGGGGCCTGCTCCCGATGGTGGCTTCCCTTCAGATACGCACTGGGGCTGGGCAGGGGCAGGAGGTGGACCCTGAGAGGCTGGAGCCCACTCTTCCTTTATGTGAAGGCCAGGCCAGGCCACCCGGGGGAGGGGGTGGGCCAAGAGCTAGGGCTGCACGTGGCTGTGTGGTCCAGTGCCCACCCCATGGCCAGTGCACGGACCCTCTGGTGGGGGCACCCAGTCCACACAGACCATCTGCACAGGAGGCAGGAGGCTCACCTGTTTGGCTCTTGTCCCGGGAGATTCCAGAGCCAGGGTCTACATCTCCTCACAACAGGCCCCAGGGAGGGGCAGTCACCTCATTTCTGAGGCTAAGCAGCTTCCCTGCCACAGGCTGTGGAGGGAGGCGTGCACCACACAGTAGGGGCACACAGGTGCCGGGGTCACTATCCCAGCCCAGAAACCTCCCAGAGCATTGGGCATGGGGATGCAGCTCCTGAGCTCCTCGGCTGACCACATGGGCTCCTGGTCTGGCCCCTTCAGGACCCCCTGCCTCCCACCTTTACTTCCTGGGAAGCAGAGTCCAGCCAGCTTTTGTTTCCAGAAAGAAATGAGATTCTCTGGGCTTGGGCCTGTGGAGACCTCAAGAGTTTCAGGAGTAGAACTCCCCCAGGCCTTTGCAGCTTGCAGTGTCGAGCTGGAGGACAGCTGGATGCTTGTGGATCAGCTTTACTGCCTCTGGCGACATGGTGTGCTCCCAGGCACCCCAGTATAGGCACACCGGTGTCATCCCTGTGGCGAGCATCCAGGCGGGCTCCCCCCACGGGGGGTAAGTGCCTTGGCCAAGAGCAGGAGGCAGAGGCGTGCTGACTGCCGGGGGCCTGGCCCCATCACTCTGTGAGTGCCCTGAAAATGGCAGCCTGATGGGCAGCCAACTTCTGTAAAGGCCCAGATGGTGAGCACGTTAGGCTCCGTTGGTCAGGCATCTCCTTGGCCAGACGTCTCTGTCCCACCTACTCAGCACTGCGGTTCCAGGTTGCCGTGGGTGATGCACAGAGGCATGGGCGTGTCCCAATAAAACGATTTGCAAAACCCAGCGGCTTGGACTCATCCCCATCATAGCTGGCCAAAGGGCTCTGGCGTGCTCAGTAGAGCAGGTGCCGGCTGCAGCTCCCAGATGGTCCAGGCACCGGGCCGGCCAGCTGTCCGGGAGAGGCTCGGGGGCCCGCTTCTGCGTGGGTGCCTCTGCTCCGACCGCTTGCCTCGTGTTCTTCCACACCAAGGCCTATGTCAGGTTCACTGTGCCCCACAATCACCTGATAGCAGTGTATCCCCCCACCTGCTGATCTGGGCAGGACCTGGGACCCTGCATTTTACGAGGCGGCCCTGACAGTTCTCAGGCAGGCCTTCCCTGGGCCTCCCTTGCAGGACTGTCACTCACGAGGGCCTTGGCAGGAGGAGGCCCAGTTGTGTGGGGCTTGGGGAACCCATCAGAGGCTCTCTGCGCTGAAGACCAGCCTCCGTACAAGGTGGTTTGTTTCAGTGAGGCTGGTGACCGTGAGAGGAGGGAGCTGGTGGGCGCCTGGGTCTCCGTGAAATGCCTGAGGACACGGAGCTCTTTGCCGTCGTGTGGAGGACGGCGGCAAATGGCATGTGGAGCACCGGCACCCTCCCATTGTGGGAAAGACACACATGCAGGAATTCTCCGGAGGGCAGCTGCCCAAGTGAACGGCTGGTGCCTCCACTTTGTCTGGAACAAGGATGGAATACTCGTGTGAGAAAGAAAAACTGGGAAGTTACGGGACAGCCCTCAGGAGGCAGCATGCCTCTCCGCCCTCAGACCCTGTGCCTCAGCCTGTGTCCGGGACAAGTCTGCCCTGGCCTCGGCAGGACACCCCGTCTCCCCCTGTCCCCGCTCTCCCCACTTTCCTCCTGTGTCTCCCTCTCGGGCTCTCCGTTCCTCCCCCTCCTCCTCCCTCCCTCCGCCCCAAGAGCTGCAGAGAATCTAGGGACTGGAAGCCAAGAGCAGCAACAGCTTTATTGGGCAGGAGAGGCGCTGGAGGGGGGGGACCGGAGGCGGCCCCCCGAGTGCGGCTTGGAGCCCGTGAGCCTGAGTAGCCACTGTGTGTACCGGGAGACCCTGGTGTACACCCCGAAGTGGCCCTCGGCCGCGCAGCCCTGACCCCAGCTTACGATGCCGGTCAGGTACCATGTGCCCTGGAACTCAGTGGCGTGCGGACCCCCACTGTCCCCCTTGCAGGCATCCTTGCTCCCGTCCAGGTAGCCGGCACAGAACATGTTCTCCGTGACCACCGGGGAGCCCGCCCTCCTGCGTGACTGCTCCTGGCAGTCCTGGGTCATCAGCCTGGGCACCTGGATGGCCATGAGCTCCCGGGCTGTGGCCCCCCTGTCCAGGAGCTGGCCCCAGCCGCTCACAGAGGAGAAGCGGACGAAGGCCAGCGTCCTCTCGGAGAAGGTCTTCTCAGGCAGGCAAAGGGGCACCACGTGGTCCGTGAAGGCCACGGGGTCCCGCAGGCGGAGCAGGGCAATATCGTGGTCTGTCCTGCCCGGGATGTACTTGGTGGGGACGGTGACCTGAGTGACGTGCCGCTCCTGCTCGCTGCCCTCCTCTTCACTGAGGTCATGCTCACCTGCAGGATGCCAGCCACGTTCAGCCCTCACCCCGCACCTTGGGCCGCCCCTTCCGGACCCTCAAATGGTTCAGAGCCTCCCCTGGGACAGAAGGGCCCATGTCCAACCCCAAGCCAGCTGAGCAGTGCCCCCAGGTGGCCTGTGCCAGGCTCTTCGCAGAATGTGGATGGGCCGGGCTGGCAGCTCTGGTGAGGGGATCCCTATCTTCCATTCTTCCCAGGTGGGGCCTGGCCCTCCCCAGGGTTCTCATTGTCCCACAGACTGGGTGGGCAGCAGCCTGTCCGTGGTGGGGCTGCGGCTCCCTTGGCGCTTTTGGCCCAAACAAAATGGATGGCACAGCACCCCCCCCACTTTATTTGGGGAGGGAAAGAGGCCGAGGGGGCAGCAGGCCTGCCCTGCAGGTTCTGGGGCCGCCCCTCTGCCCATCCTCTTTCTGAGAAGCTCGTCTGGTCATTCAAGGACCCTTCCCTCCTCAGAGGCGGCGACCACAAAACCCACCCAAAGCCACCGTCAGGTTCCTCCAGCTCTTGATCCTGTCGAAGCAGTGGGCCGCAGAGACCACCCAGGAGGCGTCGAGCAGGACACCGCCACACAGCAGGGCGCCGCCGAGCTTCAGCACAGCCTGACAAGGCACAGCAGGCGCTGGGAGGCACGTCGCCGTCCCCTCCCCGTGCAGCCTCCGTGCACACGGCCGCACTGCAGGGTCACGTCCGAAGGGCCAGCAGGCAGTTTCCTGCCCAGTTGAACGGTGCTGGCCCAACACTGGACGTGTGGGAGCTGGGCCCCTCTGCGCCTTCACGATTCTCACCCCAGTTGGACCTGACCCCTGATCTGCTCCAAGGGCCGGAGAGGAGCCCGTGAGACTCTGCGGGACGGCCCTGAGAACAGCGTGTGGGGGACGGTGCACCCGCGATAAAGGTTTCCTCGTTCCTTCTAGAAGCAAAGGGGGTGCTGAGCGGGTCCTTGAATGAATCGTAGGTGGAGACGTTTTCCCTGCCATGACACTTGCCCGGTGGGTGGAAGGAGTCAGGCTTTGGCCAGCCCAGCCTGCAGACAGGAGGCATTGCCAGGCCAAGGGCAGGCAGATGCTGTACGTGGCCCTGGTTTTCAGCAGCCATCACATGTTGTGGTGAACTCAGGTCAACCAGGGAGAGAAAAAACTGAAACTGGGGTGAGCTGGCCTGAAGCCGGGTCTCCAGCAGTGTGGGGACAAAGGCTTGGGGCTGCCCTCTCCTTACCCAAACTTGCAACTACCAGCTCTGCGGAGCAAAACCATGGCAAGGCTCTCCCATGGCGGTGGACGAAGAGAGCCCGCTGCAGGCTTGGGGCCACAGCCCCTGGCAGGTGCGGGAGGTGCAGCCTGGCCCTGACGTTGGCCTGGGTGACCATGGCCCTGGCTGACAGTGGCTCTGGGTGGTCCTTGCGAGCCCAGCCTGGGCGTCCAGGGCCAAGTCCCTGACGCAGGCAAGGCCTGTTTCCCTGCCTGACCACGGGGTGAGGTTCCACAGTCTGCAGGTTGTGGCAGGAATGATAATGAGACATGAGGTCCTGGCGGTGGGAGCTATGCCTGCTGCAGCCCCCTGTCCTCCCGGTACCCCTGCCGCACCCAGGCAGAAGCCCACTCGCCCCCCACCCCCAGCAGAGGTGCTGCCACGCATCTGGGGCCCTGTGGTGGGCACTCAGCCCCGGGTGGGTTTGTGTAGTGCCGGTGATCACTCTGAGCACCCAACACCAGGGTTCTGCATCGCCAGGGGGCACTCTGTGTGTGTCGGCGGGGGGGCACAGGGCTGCCCACTCAGCAACACAGCAGCTTCTGAGGCTGGTCTGGAAGCGCCCGAAGGCCGGGACCCTGGGCAAGACCAGCGGGGGCGCTGGTCTCCAATTTCCCTTACAGGGCTCTCCTGCGTTTACTGTTCTTTGTAAAATCTCCTGTTTTGTGTTTACTGTTCTTTGTAAAATCTCCTGTTTGATTGGTGTCCTAGCGCGACAGGCTCCAGGGGAGCGGGTTGGCTCAGCCCACATGGCAGGCCTCCTCCCACCAGAGCAACATCCCAGCTCCTGTGATTCCAACCCAGGGGGCTGGGGCGCCTAGGATTCTGCGTTCCCGTGGGGCCATGGGGAGGCGCTGGGCGGCAGAGGCTCTGCCTAGAGCATGTAAGTCCGGGATGGATGTGGGTGCGAGCAGGCATGGACTTCAAACACAGAGAAGGCCCCTGAAGGGCTGCTGGGACAGGGGCCTGGGGCCTGCAGCTGACTGCCCACTTTCCTTACCTGCCAGGGACACTGCCCTTTGGGGCACACCTTGCCACCCACAATTCGGCCTTGGGGATCGCTGCCATTTCTTTTTTCCAGAACAGGAATTTTTCCACACGGATATTCAACTGTATAAAACAGAAGTCAGCAAGATATGGAGATTTGTGACATGGACGTGCTGGTGAGGGAAGGTGGAGAGTCCTGGCCCCTGCCAGGCTGTGAGCCCCCGGCCGGCTGCGGGACTGGTGTTGCAGGAATGGCGGCCTGCTTCTTGAAACTGGACTCTGCTCATTTTTCCAGGGGGAAGAGGGTGCCCCGAGTTTACTGAAAGATGGGCCTTGTCCTGTTTATATGCTGAGCAGCATCTCAGACCCTTGTGCAGGTATGAGAGCCCCACTGTGGCCTCTCCAGTAAGTCCTGGGGCTGGGAAAGACAATTCAGAGCTGGCAGCTGAACCTCAGGCCTCTTAGCCCAGGCTGGCTCCATGTGCCTCTAAAGAGACGTGGGCCTTGGGGTGCCCCAGCCCTTCTGAGATTTCAGCCCTGTTCATTTGAAGCTGGTTTGGAGAAATTTTTCCATTACCCTAAAAGTGCTTGCCTTTCAAAAAGATTTGGAATTCAGAATTGTGCTGCGGTGAGTAGAGACCCTGGCATGTGATGTAGATCCGGGCAGGGGGAGCCGGAAGTGGGGCAGGCAGAGCCGCTCTGCTCCCCGGGCCTGCCTAGGGCAGGCAGGGGGCTGCACCCAGCGCTCTGCCCTCCCCGCTGCTCTGGCTTGCTCTCGGCAGGCAGGGGGCTGCACCCTGGCCTCCTTGCCTCACCAGCCACACCGAGTGGGTGCTCTCTCAGGCAGGCCACCCCTCTCATCCTTTAGCCAATAAGGTGGCTCAAGGCAGGGCAGGAGCTGGTGAAGTGAAGCAGTGCACAGCCCTGGAGCCTATCCCTGGGGATCTGTTACCTGTGGGCACGCAGGACACCCCGTCGGCCTGGAGCGTGTATCCCTCGTGGCAGCTGCAGGACCGCTGGCTCCCCACGTGGTCGCGGCAGTACTGTTGGCAGCCCCCGTTATCATTCACACAGACCAACTGGTCATTCTTGTCTGAGGAAGGAAGGTGATGGCCTGAAAGTGGCCTCTGCTGGTCCAGCCCCAGTGGCAGGCCCTCTCTGGGTGAGGGCCACTCAGCTGCTGGCTACAGAGACAAGCTGAGCTTTGCAGCCCGATCCCAAAGAGGGAGGCTGGAGTTTGGGGTCCCATGTCTGAGCAGCTGCACATGGGGGCTGCCATGCTATCCTCCCTCCCGCTGCTGGGAGCTGGGGAGGGCCTGGGGGTGGTAAAAGCATCTGACACAACTGGGGACCTGCCGGCAAGAGGCAACAGGGATGAGGCTGCTCCATAGCCTGGCACTGATGCCCCGGTGAGCCGGCCGGGCTGGCCGCTGCCTCAGACAGAGAGGAGGTGCACCCGCCTGACCCCGAAGGACAGCATCTTGGCGTGAGAAATGGTTGGCTTGCTGGACATGCCCAGTATCCCCGCAGGACAGCCTGTCCTGGGACCGAATCCGCCCTGGGCTGTGGAGCACCCAAGGCTGGCAGGGCTGTGGCTTTCTAATCCAGATAACGGGCAGGAGGCCTTAGTGTCCCCTTCACTCTCTGGCCTCTGTCCTGCTTGGCACAGAAAGCGGCTGTGGCCCAGGAGAGCTTGTGCAGTATCAGAGTGCAACGTGTGGCGGAGGACTAACTGACGAGAGGCCTGGCCTTTGCCCTCAACTCTGCGAGGTGACCTCTGCACTCTCTGAGTCGGGCACTTCAGCCTTCCTGACAAGAGCATGTTTCCCTGGGAGCCTGGGCCACCTTGATGGTCTGACAATGTGATTCATGTGGGGCCGTGTGGTGCCAGCTGACCTCTGGTGGGGCAGGAGATGGAGGTCAGCTGCATGGTGGTCAGCCAGGGCCACGTGACTGGGCCCTAATGCACCTCTGGACACAGAGGCTCAGGTGTGCTTCCGGGTCTGCTACAGTCTGTCTCATCACGGGTTGTTCTTGGAAGGTGGGAGGCTGTCCCTCAGGCCCACTGCTGGGGCACCTGGTCCCTGTGGCCTCTGACCTGTAATCTTCTGCCTGTGTGTCAGGTCTTCCTGGGCTCTGAGTCCTAGTGAATTACTGACCCTGAGGATGGTCTGGGCACCCTGAACTGTGCTATTCTTTAGTATCTGGAGGGTGAAAGCCTCTCATGCTGTCGTAGCAGCAGGCAGGGGAGGGTCCCCTGCAGTGCAGACAGGTGGGTACACGGAAGCCAGGCGCTGGGAGACCGACTCTCATCTGGGGCCTCTCCAGGGGAGTCAGAGTCCCTAGTGCTGGGAGCCCAGGGCCTTGTATCTCCCAGAAGGGGGGCAGGGGGCAGCCGGTTTGAAGTCAGCACCCTGGAAGCCCAGATCCAGCCTCGGAGGCTGGCAGGACCCCCAGGTCACCCAGACCAACTTCCCCCCTGGGGCCTGTCTGCAAGCGGTGGGAATGCTCACTCGTCTCACAGTTGCGGCCTTGGAAATCATCAGGGCAGAAGCAGATGTAGGACTGCAGTTGGTCCTCACAGGAGCCTCCGTTCTGGCACGGATTCGAGGCGCACTGGTTGCCATCTGGGGAGTGGCTCCGTGTTAGCGCACTGGGCAGGAGGCTGTGGGCGGGATCAAGCCCAGCGTTTCCGACTCACCATTGTAAGAAATCCAGAACTGCCTCTGGGGGAACAGAGAGGAAGCCTGAGACCCGTGCCCAGCCGGCGCATCCCCAGAGTCGGCAGCAAGCTGGGGGGGCGGAGCTCTGACCAGGGCCCTTGGCGATGGGCTCTGGAAGCCAGACTTTCATGGGGTGGGGTGCAGTCTCTTATCCCACCCCCTCCACCCTCTGGGTGGCTAAAACCAGCAGGGGTCACTGCTCGCCCCCGCCAGTGAGAATACCCAGTGCCAGCCCGACTCTGCCACCTCCAGGCAGAGAACCTGGGACAAGAGCATGTGCTCTCTGGGCCCTCATTACCCCCGTGCTGAGCGACTGTCCAGCATACGGCCCGTGGGAGGAGAGAGTCAGTAATGGAGAGAGGGCTCCATCACTGAAATTGATTCTGGATCTCTGGGCCTAAACTAAACTAAAACTAAACTAAACTAGAACTAAAACTTCTGGGGCCCTGGGGGGACAAAACAAGGTGAGGACTTTTGGAAATGCCTTGAAAATCAAGCGGTGCGCTCACACAGGTATGGCCATCCTGTGCGTACTGGAGAGGGTCACGTTGGCCTCTGCCTCAAAGAGCCCTGGTTCCTGTTGGGCGTGAGGTGTGTGCCCTGTGGTGTGAGGTGGGGTGTGCCCCGGCCTCCTCCTGGCCTGGCCCCGCTCCTGGCGAGTGTCCCGAGGGATGTGATGCAGTTAAATCCATGCTCCAGGTAGCGGAGTGGAAACGGGGACGCACGGTGCATAGTATGAGCCGGGCCGGAAGCCCTGTGTCCTTGCGTGGTTACCCTGAAAAGGCGCCCAAGGGCCGGTGCAGCAGGGGATGCTCGTCCAGGCCGGTTTCTCCCATGACCGCCCCATGGGCGGCACCGCCCTGAGGTGAGTACAGCCCTAGACCCGGGCCTTCCTTGCCAGGGCAGGGGCACAGCACCGCGTGCGCAGCTGCGAGGCTCGGGTGGTGTGCGTGGCAGCGGGCACGGGTGGCGCTGAGGAGTGGGCCCGGGAGGGAGGCCGGCGCGCTCCGGCACAGCGCCTCCAGCCATGCAGCCCTGCCCAGCAGCTACCCCGTCATGTCTACACCGCGCGGCGGCGCTGGGGCTCACCGCGCGCTCGCTGCTCTGGAAGATCTCCCGGGCCTCCTCGAAGGAGCACCGCTCCTCCTGGCACTCTCGCTCCAGGGAGCCGGGCCGCAGCTCCTCCAGCAGCCAGTTGGCACGCCTTCGCCTGTGCAGGATGCCGTGGGCTTCCCCCTGGGGGATGAAGACTGAGGGACAGTCCGGTGGAGCCCCGTGGCCACCCCCACCTGGCCTGCTCTCCTGTTGCCTTGTCCTGGTCCCCAGTCACATGTCTCCAGGCACCTGGCCTCTCCCAGCCAGTCCTGCTGTGAGCCTGGTGCACCTGCCCCTCTCAGTCACTGTCCCTTCGGAGGGACTGTGGGCAGAGCCGACTCTGGAGCAGGAGCGCTCTCCTTTGGGCACCTGTAGTGAACAGGGGGCAGCCCCATTCCTCGGGATTAGAAGGGCAGCATGACCAGGTTATAGGGGACGGTGATGGCACCTTGTTTCTCCCATGGCGGCTACTGGGTCTGGAAAGCCATGGCGAGGACATGTTTTGTCGCCATGTTTCCGCATTCAGACCCTCGGTGCCTTCGAGGTGGGGCTGGGGGCCGTCACAGCTGTGGTGGCAGGCGGCGCAGCCAGTGTCCACATGCCATCCCCGGGACCGGCGACCGAGAGCCCAGGGAGCAGGGCAAGAGGGAAGCACCCGCCCCTCGGCACCTGTGCGCCCAGATTCTGTGCGTTGCCCAAGCACACGGGGCGCGCCCCCACCGATGGCTGGTAGAGCACCGCCGGCTCCCAGATCTCTGAAAACAGTCGTGCCAGAGCGGCCCTTCCTCCAGCACTCACCAAGGGCCTGCGCACCTTTTTGGAAGAAAAGTGGATCCCATCTGAGCCCAGGGTCCATAACAAAGGCAAGGGCTGGGGGACCCTGATGCCCTCCTCAGGGGAAGGGGCAGAAGAAGGGGCGCCCCACAGCCTGACATACCTGCAGCCAGAGACCCCTGCAGGCCCAGCAGAAGGCAGAGGAGGGCTGGCCTGCCGGGCTGGAGAGCCATGCTGCGTCCCGGGGTCACTGCCTGTGTGTGGACGTTCCAGGTGGGGCAGGAGGCAAAGTTCTAGGCCTCAGAGTGCCGGGAGAGGGGTGGGGGAGGGAGGCCTGGGTCCGGAATAGCAGAACCCCCTGCCTGGTGATTGGAGACAGAAAGCCGGCCACGCCCAGGACGCTGAGCCCTGGAGCCTGCACAGCTGCAGGCCTGCAGGACGAGCTCCCTCTTCCCGGAACAGCTGTGCCAGGAGGTGCATCTGGCACATGTACCTCAAGAGCACAAGTTAGAACTCTGAGGCCCTCAGGACTTACGCCCGCACATTGGGAACAATCAAACCGCAGGAGGAAAGCCACACCCCCAGTAAGACCACAGGGTAGGGGAAAGCACATTTTGGGTGTGACTGTAAGTATTTTGAAGAGAACCACAGAGAAGACACACTTTCCTGGGAGCCCTGGCTTCTCATGTAAGACTGAGAGCCTGGTGCAGAGGCACCAGGAAGAGGGGTGACCGCCCCAGCTGGGCCCCCCACTCTTTCCAACTGCAGGTTTTATCCTTCCATGCCCTCCTGGGCCCAGGTGACAAGCTGCCCAGGGTCTGCTGGGAGGTCGGTTACCTGGCTCGGCCCTCAGGAAGTCATGTCCTCCCCGGAGTGGGGGACACCGGGGCCCTGGCTCTGTTCACTTCTCTTCTGAGCAGCAGCAACGCGATCCAACCGCTCTCAGATGAGGAATTAGTCCTTAGGGAACTCGTATTGATCACCTCTGGACTTTGTTACTATCAATAACCGCTTTGTTGTCCAGGAACTTAATGATACGGGAATTTATTCCCGGCTGAGGGACTGCACCCCCTGGTGGCCCCTCCCGGGCAGGCCGCGGGTGCAGCGGCTCTGGAGCCAGGGCAGGAAGCGCTGAGAACCCAGCCTCGGTTTCCTGGCGGGGGCTGACACCTCCACCGAGCCAGTGATGGTGCGGCCGGTCCCGCGGCTCCGCAAGCTGCTCCCGCCCGGCCCGCGGGTGCTGCACAGGCCGAGCTCGCTGCCTCTCAGACTGGGCGCAGCATCTTCATGGGCTCCCGTGTCCTCCCTGGTGGGGCCACGCTCCCTCTGAGCGCCGCCTCCTCCTCCAGGGGCCTTGCAGATGCGGCACCCCAACCTCTGCCTCGGCGGGCGCGTGGCCTACACCTGCGTGTGGGGCCCGATTGCCCTCTCCTTGTAGGGACACCAGCAGTTGGACCAGGGCCACCCTACCCCAGCGTGGACCTCATCCTAACCGATCACACCTGCAACAGCCCTGTTTCCCAGCCGGGCTGCTCTCTGGGGCTCCGTGCAGATGGGAATCCTGGGGGACACTCTCGGCCTGGTGCCCACAGTACCCCTTGAAAAAGGGTGGGGCTGGGTCTATTAGGTGCAACCTGAGAGTGACAAGGCCCAGCCGGGAGGAGAGCGGTGCGCCCTCTCCGATTCTCAAGGTGCCCCAGTGAAGCAGGGGTCCCTGGCCAGACAACAGAGCGCCAGCGGAAGTCAGACAACGCGCCAGACAGAAGCCCTCAAGTCCGAGGGCGATGAGGCCCCCAGGCAGGTAGGGGGACACTGCAGCCCAGCAGGGGACATGGCTTTTTGGACATTCCTGCCGATTCTCCCAAGTGGCCCTCTCAGTGGGATGGCCGAGCACGGCTATACGCACAGCCCGTTGCAGTCCTGCACTAGGAGCCCATGACAAGAGGGACTGAGGAGAAGGACGCACGGCAGCCGGCTGGAGAGAGGACAGAGGGATGTCCTCATGCAGTCCTGCAGCGCAGGCAGGCCACCGGGGAGCGGCGGGAGCCCACAGGCCCTTGGCCATCTCCTCAGTCCATGCTCACACCGGTCTGGCACCAAGTGGGGACATCCAGTGAGGGCCGACCCTGACGATGGCACCCAGTTTCCCATTTTAGCCTGAGGGCCACAGCCCTGTGGGGCCGTGGTGGGAGGGGCTTCAGCAGGACCCTGGGCTCCTGGGGGGCAGGCAGCCTCGCTCTGCCCACACCCCCTGCCCGAGGCCTGGAGGGGTCCTTGCTGCTCACACCTGCTGTCTGAGGGGCCCAAGGTCAGGGCAGGGGAGCTCTTGGGAAACCAGAGAGCAAACCAGCAGGCCAACGTGGCCAGTGGGAAAGGCCGGCTGTGGGCTGTCGCCCGGCCCCCTTGCTTCAGCGATGCCCGTCAGGACCCTGCGGCCCCGCTCTGGCCCTTCCACATTTGTTGACACTGTCCACTCTACAGTGTGAAATGCACTCCTCTGGTGTACAGTTCTGTGGGTTCTTTTTTTTTTTTATAATTTGTTTTATTATCATTAATCTACAATTACATGTGCAATATTATGGCTATCAAACTACCCCTTCTTCAGGTCCCCCCCACCAACCCCATTACAGTCACTGTCCATCAATGTAGTGAGATGCTATAGAATCACTACTTGTCTTCTCTGAGTTGTACTGCCCTCCCCGTGCCCCCCAACATTACATCTGCTAATCGTAATGCCCCTTTTTCCCTCTTATCCCTCCCTTCCCGCCCATTTTCCCCAGTCCCTTTCCCTTTGGTAACTATTAGTCCGTTCTTGGGTTCTGTGAGTCTGCTGCTGTTTTGTTCCTTCAGCATTTTTTCTTTGTTTTTATACTCCACATATGAGTGAAATCATTTGATACTTGTCTTTTTCGGTTTGGCTTATTTCACTGAGCATAATACCCTCTAGCTCCATCCATGTTGTTGCAAATGGTAGGATTTGTTTTCTTCTTATGGCTGAATAATATTCCATTGTGTATATGTACCACCTCTTCTTTATCCATTCATCTACTGATGGACACTTAGGTTGCTTCCATTTCTTGGCTATTGTAAATAGTGCTGCAATAAACATAGGGGTGCATCTGTCCTTTTCAAATTGGGCTGCTGCATTCTTAGGGTAAATTCCTAGGAGTGGAATTCCTGGGTCAAATGGTATTTCTATTTTGAGTTTTTTGAGGAACCTCCATACTGCTTTCCACAATGGTTGAACTAATTTGCAGTCCCACCAGCAGTGTAGGAGGGTTCCCTTTTCTCCACATCCTCGCCAACATTTGTTGTTGTTTGTGTTTTGGATGTTGGCCATCCTCACTGGTGTGAGGTGATATCTCATTGTGGTTTTAATCTGCATTTCTCTGATGATTAGCGATGTGGAGCATCTTTTCATGTGCCTGTTGGCCATCTGAATTTCTTCTTCAGAGAAGTGTCTATTCATGTCCTCTGCCCATTTCTTAATTGGATTATTTGCTTTCTGTTTGTTAAGGTGCATGAGTTCTTTATATATTTTGGATGTCAACCCTTTATCAGATACGTTTTTTATGAATATATTCTCCCATACTGTAGGATGTCTTTTTGTTCTACTGATGGTGTCCTTTGCTGTACAGAAGCTTTTCAGCTTTATATAGTCCCACTTGTTCATTTTTGCTTTTGTTTCCCTTGCCCGGGGAGATATGTTCATGAAGAAGTCGCTCATGTTTCTGTCCAAGAGATTTTTGCCTATGTTTTTTTCTAAGAGTTTTATGGTTTCATGACTTACATTCAGGTCTTTGATCCATCTTGAGTTTACCTTTGTGTATGGGGCTAGACAGTAGTCCAGTTTCATTCTCTTACATGTAGCTGTCCAGTTTTTCCAGCACCAGCTGCTGAACAGGCTGTCATCTCCCGTTGTATATCCAAGGCACTTTTATCAAATATTAATTGACTGTATATGTTTGGGTTAATGTTTGGATTTTCTATTCTGTTCCACTGGTCTGTGGGTCTGTTTTTGTGCCAATACCAAATTGTCTTGATTACTGTGGCTTTGTAGTAGAGCTTGAAGTCAGGGAGTGTAATTCCCCCTGTTTTATTCCTCCTTCTCAGGATTGCTTTGGCTATTCGGGGTCTTTTGTGGTTCCATATGAATTTTAGAATTATTTGTTCCAGTTCATTGAAGAAAGCTGTTGGTAGTTTGATAGGGATTGCATTGAATCTGTAGATTGCTTTAGGTAGTATAGCCATTTTGACAATATTTATTCTTCCTAGCCAAGAGCATGGGATGCATTTCCATTTGTTAGTGTCCTCTTTAATTTCTCTTAGGAGTGTCTTGTAGTTTTCAGAGTACAGGTCTTTCACTTCCTTCGTTAGGTTTATTCCTAGGTATTTTATTCTTTTTGATGCAATTGTGAATGGAATTGTTTTTCTGATTTCTCTTTCTGTTAGTTCATCATTAGTGTATAGGAAAGCAACAGATTTCTGTGTGTTAATTTTGTATCCTGCAACTTTGCTGAATTCAGATATTAGTTCTAGTAGTTTTGGAGTGGAGTCTTTAGGGTTTTTTATGTACAATATCATGTCATCTGCAAATAGTGACAATTTGACTTCTTCTTTACCAATCTGGATGCCTTGTATGTCTTTGTTTTGTCTGATTGCTGTGGCTAGGACCTCCAGTACTATGTTGAATAACAGTGGAGAGAGTGGGCATCCCTGTCTTGTTCCCGATCTTAGATGAAAAGCTTTCAGCGTCTCGCCGTTAAGTATGATGTTAGCTGTGGGTTTGTCATATATAGCCTTTATGATGTTGAGGTACTTGCCGTCTATACCCATTTTGTTGAGAGTTTTAATCATGAATGGATGCTGAATTTTGTCAAATGCTTTTTCAGCATCTATGGAGATGATCATGTGGTTTTTGTTCTTCTTTTTGTTGATGTGGTGGATGATGTTGATGGATTTTCGAATGTTGTACCATCCTTGCATCCCTGGGATGAATCCCACTTGATCATGGTGTATGATCCTCTTGATGTATTTTTGAATTCGGTTTGCTAATATTTTGTTGAGTATTTTTGCATCTACGTTCATCAGGGATATTGGTCTGTAATTTTCTTTTTTGGTGAGGTCTTTGCCCGGTTTTGGTATTAGAGTGATGCTGGCTTCATAGAATGAGTTTGGAAGTATTCCCTCCTCTTCTATTTTTTGGAAAACTTTAAGGAGAATGGGTGTTATTTCTTCTCTATAGGTCTGGTAGAATTCAGAGGTGAATCCATCAGGCCCGGGGGTTTTGTTCTTGGGTAGTTTTTTGATTACCGACTCAATATCATTGCTGGTGATTGGTCTGTTTAGTTTTTCTGTTTCTTGCTTGGTCAGTCTTGGAAGGTTGTATTTTTCTAAGAAGTTGTCCATTTCTTCTATGTTTTCCAGCTTGTTAGCATATAGATTCTCATAATATTCTCTTATGATTCTTTGTATTTCTGTGGGGTCCGTCGTGATTTTTCCTTTCTCATTTCTGATTGTGTTTATGTGTGTAGATTCTCTTTTTCTCTTAATGAGTCTGGCTAGGGGTTTATCTATTTTGTTTATTTTTTCAAAGCACCAGCTCTTGGTTTCATTGATTTTTTTCTATTGTTTTATTCTTCTCAATTTTATTTATTTCTTCTCTAATCTTTATTATGTCCCTCCTTCTGGTGACTTTGGGCCTCATTTGTTCTTCTTTTTCCAATTTCAGTAATTGTGTCTTTAGACTATTCATTTGGGAATGTTCTTCCTTCTTTAAATAGGCCTGGATTGCAATATACTTTCCTCTTAGAACTGCCTTTGCTGCGTCCCACAGAAGTTGTGGCTTTGTGTTGTTGTTGTCATTAGTCTCCATATATTCTTTGATTTCTGTTTTGATTTGGTCGTTAACCCATTGATTAATTAGGAGAGTGTTGTTAAGTCTCCATGTATTTGTGAGCCTTTTTGATTTCTTTCTAAAATTTATTTCTAGTTTTATACCTTGGTGATCTGAGAATTTGGTTGGTAGGATTTCAATATTTTTGAAATTACTGAGGTTCTTTTTGTGGCCTAGTATGTGGTCTATTCTGGAAAATGTTCCATGTGCACTTGAGAAGAATGTGTATCCTGTTGCTTTTGGGTGTAGAGTTCTGTAGATGTCTGTTAGGTCCATCTGTTCTAGTATGTTGTTCAGTGCCTCTGTGTCTTTACTTATTTTCTGTCTGGTTGATCTGTCCTCTGGAGTGAGTGGTGTGTTGAAGTCTCCTAAGATGAATGCATTGCTGTCTATTTCCTCCTTTAATTCTGTTAGTATTTGTCTCACATATGCTGGCGCTCCTGTGTTGGGTGCATATATATTTATAATGGTTATATCTTCTTGTTGGACTGACCCCTTTATCATTATGTAATGTCCTTTTTTATCTCTTGCTACTTTCTTCGTTTTGAAGTCTATTTTGTCTGATACCAGTACTGCCACACCTGCTTTTTTCTCTTTGTTGTTTGCATGAAATATCTTTTTCCATCCCTTCACTTTTAGTCTGTGTATATCTTTGGATTCGAGGTGAGTTTCTTGTAGGCAGCATATAGATGGGTCTTGCTTTTTTATCAATTCTGTTACTCTGTGTCTTTTGATTGGTGCATTCAGTCAATTTACATTTAGAGCGATTATCGATAGATATGTACTTATTGCCATTGCTGGCTTTAGATTCGTGGTTACCAAGAGTTCAAGGGTTGCTTCTTTACTATCTAACAATCTAACTTAACTTTCTTGTTAAGTTATTGTAAACACAGTCTGATGTTTCTTTATTTCTCTCCCTTCTTATTCCTCCTCCTCCATTCTTTCTATAATAGGTGTTTTATTCTTTGCCTTTAGTTAGTATTTGGATGGTCTGCTTTCTTTGCTATGATTTTATTTTCTCTGGTGACATCTTTTTAGCCTTAGGTGTGCTTCCATCTAGAGCAGTCCATTTAAGATATCCTGTAGTGGTGGTTTATGAGAGGCAAACTCTCTCAACTTTCGTTTGTCTGGAAATTGTTTAATCCCTCCATCATATTTAAATGATAATCGTGCTGGATACAATATTCTTGGTTCGAGGCCCTTCTGTTTCATAACGTTAAATATATCATGCCATTCTCTTCTGGCCTGTAAGGTTTCTGTTGAGAAGTCTGATGATAGTCTGATGGGTTTTCCTTTGTAGGTGATCTTTTTTCTCTCTCTAGCTGCCTTTAATACCCTGTCTTTATCTTTGATCTTTGCCATCTTAATTATTATGTGTCTTGGTGTTGTCTTCCTTGGGTCCCTTGTGTTGGGAGATCTGTGGGCTTCGGTGGACTGCGAGACTATTTCCTTCCCCAGCGAGGGAAAGTTTTCAGCAATTATTTCTTCAAAGACACTTTCTATCCCTTTTTCTCTCTCTTCTTCCTCTGGTACTCCTATAATGCGAATATTGTTCCATTTGGATTGGTCACACAGTTCTCTTAATATTCTTTCATTCCTAGAGATCCTTTTATCTGTCTCTGCCTCAGCTGCTCTGTATTCCTGTTCTCTGTTTTCTATTCCATTAACAGTCTCTCGCATCTCATCCATTCTGCTGTTAAGCCCCTCGATCACTTGTCTGATTTCTGCATTGTCTTTCCTCACTTCCCTCACTTCCTCCCTCAGCTCTTGCACATTTCTCTGTAGGTCCATCAGCATGGTTATGACTTTTATTCTGAATTCTTTTTCAGGAAGACTGTGCATTTCCATCCCTTCAGACTCCCTCTCTGGGGTTGTCTGGTTGATTTTGGTCTGAACCATATTCCTCTGTCTTTTCATGGCTATAGAATTGGTCACTGGTAGTTGCCACGTATGTCAGCTGGGCTCTTTAAGACTTTAAAAAGAGAAAAAAAAAGAAAAAAAAGAAGAAAAAAGAAAAAAAAAAAGAAAGAAAAGAAAAAAAAACAAAACAAAAAAACAAAAAAAAAAGCCCACTGGACGTAGATTCTGTGGGAATGCTGTAGATGGCGCTATTGCCCCACTATTCCGCAGCCGTGGCTGTGCCGCTCCGCAGGGCCCTTTATCGCTCTGGCAGGGGTGGGAATGAATAGGAGGCTGTTGATCTCAGTGAGAAGTGTAAGTATGGCTACGCTTCCTCAGTCGCCAGCTAAGGCGTCTGAAACTCCCCAGGACTCCCAGCCTGCTGGGCTGAGTGTGCTGGGGCGATCCGGCTCCTCCGCTGGGCTCCTGTCTCTTTAAGACCGCTGACGAAAGCGCACATTTTTTTTCCTTCCTGGGAGCCGGCTGCAAGCACCCTGGCGCGTTCCCCGCTCAGATCCTGCCCCTCTGTCTCTCCAATGTCCGCTGCACTGTGCAACGTGGGTCAGCGCTCCCCGCGCAGATCACCGGGGCTGGCTACTTCGCGGGGTGTACTTCCACTCCCTCCCGGCTCTGAATCCTCTCCTCCCACCGGTGCGCTGGGGTGGGGGAGTGCTCGGGTCCCGCCGGGTCACGGCTCCGTATCTTACCCGCCTCTTGGGGTGCCGAGTCCTCTCGGGTGTAGCTTCACGCTGTGCGCTTTCCTGTGTATTCTCGTCTCTCTTTTAGGAATAGATGTATTTGCTGTGTTTTCGTAGATAAATACAGTGTTGGGAGGAGATTTCTGCCGCCCTGCTCACACCGCCATCTTCCCGGAAGTTCAGTTCTGTGGGTTCTGACCCACGTCATGACCACAATCCAGCTACCAAACCTTCCACGGACCCCAGTCTCTCCAGGGCTGCCCCTCGGCAGGGAGCCTCTCCCCTCGCCCTTGGGCTCCGCCGGCTCTGCCCTGCAGTTTGGCCTGCCCCAGGGTGTCGAGTGAGTGGATCGTGCAGTCCTTTGGACCTGGATCCCAGCACTCAGCCTGACTCTCCTGTCTCCAGTGTTGTGAGGATCTCAAATGACCTTTCTGATACACGGGGCTGACTGGGAAACTGCCGTGTTCGCGTGGCATAGAGCATGAAGCCCAGCGCCTCTGACCTGCCTGCAGGCTCCCACGCCTCCCCTCAGCTCGCTGCTCCCCGCCACAGGGCCTTTGCACGACGCTGATCCGGCTACCCCACAGCTGGAGGGCAGCGAGTCCTTCCTTCACCGAGGCCCCGCCCAGAGCCACCCTCAAGGTGGCCCAGCCTCATTTACTTGCTCCCTGGCACTGATTGCCTCCTGACATCCTGTTGTTTATTTGCTGACCTGTGTTCACCAGGCAGAGTCCCCAGCAGGCACAGGTGGGAAATGTTTTTCCCTGGTTGCAGCCTTCCAAGCCCAGCTGAATCCCCCTCGCCCCTTGACAACATCTTTTAACTCTCCTGGGAATCTCAGGCTTCGAAACGGCTGCTCCGTCTGGGGTACAGCTCACAGCTGACTCGAATCTGACCCCTCCCGGGAAGAGGTGGATGGCGCCCTACCCTGAACCATTCTCCCAGAGGTGGAGGGGCTCCAGGTCAGAGGCGCTCAGCCCTGTCTGGGCATTGGCACAACATGGGCAACACAGATATATTTTGATTTTTAAATTTTCTTCTATCAATTGTACTAGGTCCTTTCTTTGGGTTATACTGGTCTTACTTTTCAGCTTCTTTAAATGTTTAACTCGTTTATTTTGCCATGGAAAAAGTTGTAGCTAGGCTATAACTACCAATCTAAACTATGCTTTAGCTGTACCCATGAGCTCTGGTCTGCATACTTCTGTCCAGTCCTAAATATATCTAAATTCCCAAGGACATTCCCTTTCTAATTCATGCATTAGAAATACACTTTCAAATTTCCAAATAACTTTTTAATTTTTTTTTGTAAATATCTATGTTCCCTGTGTGTTGGGAAATAATGCATATTTTTAGGGACAAGTGGGTATTAATTTCTGTGAGATAATTAAAATCTCACCCAGGACTGCTGCTTTTTGCTTTATTTTGAGCATACTTGCTAGATGCTTGTGAGTTCATGACAGTGTCCTTTTATGCTACCGGCCATCCTGGATTCCATTTTGTGTTATCAATATTGCTATCCCAGCTTCCTTTCACTTAGTGTTTGTTACACTATTTTTCTTTCTTTTATTTTCAACTTTTGTATAATTTGCTTTACAGGTTCTTTGAGCAGTTATTTGTTACATCTGATTTGATATTCTTTCAACGGGTCAGTGTAACATGGTTACATTTGTGACGATTGAGAAACATCTGGACCCATCCTTCCATTACATTCTGCTTTCTATTGGTCATGCTTTCCCCTTTCCACATCCCTGCCTTCTCTTACTGGATCCACAGACTTTTTTCTCTACCTTTCCAGTTTGAAGTTATCACTGTATTCTTATTCTGACATGGTGATCTTACATTTCTTTGGTTACCTTTACCTTGCACATAAGTTTGCTACTTTATCTTCATTCTCTGACAAAATAAAGCATATGGAACATCCTCTAGGTCATGCTTATTGCCTGCCTCATTTCTGTTTTAACACGGGCTTGCCATAGTGTGCACAGATGAGGAAAATAAAACCCTGCAGTGCTGGGGCCTGAAGACATGAGGCTTTCTCTGCTTTTTATGGGTGGAGGCAGACAGCAAGAGCTGCTGATGTTTATTCAGACTCCATCATACAATAAAGAACTTGGATTTTTCAATTCTCTTCACATCAGGAGTAAAAAAAAAAAACCTAAAAAACAAAAAACAAAAATCCATAACAAAAAAACAAAAAACCGAAGCATGAAGTTTTGAAGTGCCTTTATGAGGAAGAAATCACAAAAAATGGTGGGCAATCCCAGGTCGAGGCGGCAGGAACGGTGGCTGAACAGTCGCTATGTTAATTATGAGACACCCCGTTTTCAAATAACTTACACATCAGAGCGAAGGCTGCCGAGTCTTACATGTTCTCTGTTTTATTGACAGGCTCCAAGAGACCTGGCTAGCAATGGCCTTGCACGTGGCGGGAGGGAGGAAGCCTGCAGGCCTCGGGCTGCAGCAGGTGGGGACTCAGGGAGGGCTGTAAAGTGACACATTTCCAGCAGCATGGAGGCTATAAATAATCCCTCACATTGGATACATATGTACACACGCTGACACATATACCTACATGAAAAAATATCTGCCGCCCCAGATACAGAGTTCCCAAATAACAGAATCTGAAACACACACAGAAGGTAAAACAAGAGTCTTCTTTCCAGTTCTGCTTTGATTGGAATAAAATAAACCTGCATTCTGAACTTCTGCACTCAGGGTGATTATATACAGTTCACGCAGGCGAGTCACTCAGTGAGCAGGAGACGGTGGCTGCAGGGAGGGCAGAGGCGCAATACACTCAGGTTTTCATGAGCCTGTGGGACAGCGTTGGTTCAGATGACATCCTGCCAAACTGCATTTTTACTTATTCTTTAAAAACAATAAAAATATCCTAATTTGAAGCTAGTTAAAAAAAATTGAGTTCCCTCTTTTTTGTAGGAAAGAAGGTATTTTAAATTATAGCTTAAATTTTCTTTTGAAAATTCATCTACACAGGTAAAGGAATCTCCTTGGTTTCTCACTGCTTTTGCCTGTAGAAACGCTGCCTGATTTATGCAGGGTGGTGTTTCCCTTCCCCTGTGATCAGGTGGCTTTGGAAAGTGCCGTCGACATCCACCTGACAATCCTGCAAATCGGCCGGTGGTATAAACACATGCTGCGATGTAAACCCCAGTAACAAAAAATAGTTTTATATCAAATACAGTATCAAATTGTCATTTCATGTAAACACAGTGATTCTTGGTAAAGATTATAGAGGCCAAAGTATCACAAAAATGGCCATGGAATCAATCCCTGCTTTAAAAAAATCTGTAAAAGGTAAAATCTCCCCCAGCTGTTGGGTCAGTGAAATCGGTCACTCCCTTTGGGCGCAGCTCCACAGTCTGCAGTAAGCACCGGACCAGAAACGTTGGTTCCCAGAGCCGAGCGTGGGGTGACACCCAGGCACTGGCAGAGGCCAGAGGGCGGCCCTGCCTTGTTGCCCATCTGCACAGGCCCCAACCCCGACAACTCCCATTTTCTCAGGCCGTTCAGTGCACTGTGGTCTTCCTGGGGAACCAGCTCTGCACCCTGGCGAGGGGTCCTGGCACGGAGGCTGGAGGGCAGAATCTTCTGGAACCTTCACTCTAGATGCCCCCACATCCTGCACCACCAGGTTCCGTGGGCAGCAGGTGGCTCTGCATTCGGTTCTTGTCAGGGTCTTCCTTTTCCCGGTGTCTAGAGCACGGTCCCCTCACCAAACTAAGCAAGCCCAAGCAAAGGAAAACTTAAGAGGCTCACAGGTGGCTCTCGTGCCCCTGGGGCTGGTGCTACCCCTGCAGGTCGGAGAGGGGGCCCCCGCAGCTCTCGCTGCAGCTGGAGGAGTTGCTCAGCAGGGCCGACCCTGCGCTGGACTCTGCGGGAAGACCAGGCGAGAATGCTGCGGCTGGGGCCTGGTGCCACACTCAGGCCCTGCTTCTAAATAGGCTCGCAGACATGAAGGCCAGGGGTCTGGGGTGGCCAGTGTGCAGTGGGAGCCTTACCTGAGCTGCTCAGGCACTGGGCCGAGCTGGACTTGCCGAGGAGTGTGGACAGGCTGCCGGCTGGCACCCAGCTCTCCTGGCTGGAGGTCAGGTTTCTGACATACCTGTAAGGGGCAGTCATCAGGGCCCTGGCCCATGCTCCGGCGGGCTGTGGGCGTGAGTGTCCCGTGGGCGGCTTACCAAAGGCCCTCGTTGCCCTCCTGGACCACCTCCACCACGTCCCCACTTCTCACAGCCAGCATGTTGGGGCCTCCCTTATCCTCGTCCACCGTGACGGTGTACTTGCCTGGAGCCTAGTCAGGAGGGCACAGAGCACAGGCTCACAGAGTCCGCTGCCCTAGACCCTGGGGCCCTGCGGTGCCGTCCACCAGCAGCCCAAGCCCCACAGAGTGGGCCTCCCATGTCCAGCAACAAGAGAAAGGACATGCGCTTTGTCAGGGCCTGCCACCCTGGGGACTCTGGCGACCATCACCCCACCCGGGAGGGGCTCCTTGTGCGGGCAAGTGGGTCTCACACTCGGGCAGGCTAACAAAACTCGCCAACCCAAAGAAGGCCTCTGGGGGCTTGGCCTCTGCTCCAGCCGCACCAAGCTCTTGCTGGGCACAGACACCACACACAGCCCTCGGTGGCACAGGGCCCGCACCTGCTGCTGGCTCCTGCTTCAGGGCTCTCCCCTCCCTGGCCTGGCAGCTGAGATCTAACATGCTGTGTATTTTACTAGTGTTTGCCTCCCTGTGCGAAGGGGGAGTCTCCTCTCTTTTGTTCTGCTTTGTCCTCAGTTTCTAGACAGTGCCTGGCAGGCAAGAGATGCTCGGCTCGTTGGTGGACGGAGTTGTCATGAATGCTGGCCCGAGAGGAGGGGGCAGCTATGGAGTGTGGGGGACCTCAGCCTCACCCACTCAGGATGCAGTGTGGCAAAGATGCAGGGTCTGGAGGCTGGAGACGGGGGTGAGAGCCCTTTATCCCCACAGAGCAGCCATGCCTCTTGGGATGATGGGCCCCGAACAGCCGAGGTCACATCACCTGCCACCCTGAGAGTCCAGCCTCCACCTGGGCCTGCCCGCGTGCCACCGCCCACCAGCCTCGGTCTTCCCCCAGGCCTGCAGCCTCCCTGTGCCCCCGCATCCGGCACTGCTCACCCTCAGGCTGGCCTGACCACCCGGCACCGACTTCCCTGCACCTGCCCTCCCGCCCCTGAGCGCCTGCTCCCCAGCACCAGGGCGGTGTCTTCTGACTCTGCTGATTCAACCCCTGCTGCTGTCTTGCTCGGCATGCAAACCCACACTTTAAACGCCAATTCTCTTCAAGAGCGAGACAGAGGTACAGACACAGCTACAGAGGGCTCCTCACAGCCTACTTATCTGAGGGCAAACTGGGCTGTGCCCCGCTCTGCTTGCAGCCAGGCACCTGGAAGAAGCCCCTGGAGCTCTCCCTCCCGGGGCCCAGCAGGGCCCGATGACCGCCCGGGGCCATGGTTACCAGCTTCCAGGGGCCCCCTCTGCCGTCTTCCTCAGCGTCTGAGGAATTAACCAGCTCCTCAGCGCTCGACCAGCCGTCGTTGTCCGCCGGGGCCTCCAAGGGGTGAGAGGCTCTGCTCCAACCTGAGGGACAACAGGCCCCAGTGAGGCCAGCCTCAACAACACGCCTGCCCAAAGGTGTCCACAGTGTCTGTGACCCCCAAAACGTGCCGCCTGGCAGGGCCTGTCTGCCTCCCAGGAGCTCGGTTAGACAGCACAACACTCTGCAGGCTTCCGAAACACCCAACACATTTGCCTCAACTGTGTGAACGGCCCAGGGAGACTGGGTCCCCAGTACCTGCTTCCATCCCCAGGCTGACCAGACCCAGAAACTACTTTTCAGACCCTCCCTGTATGGCCGCTGGTGAATGTGGCAGGTCCTGGAGCTTCAGGAGACATCACCACCCATCTGTGTTGAGCAAACACCGTCAAAGGGAAGGCATTTTCAATTAGCGGTGGTAAGCTTCCACACCCAGCGGAGGGCAAGGCGCATGGCCGCACGCAAATGGCTGAGGCCTGTCGAGGGGGCCCTAGAGCTGTGAGGTGAGGAAGCTCGACCCCAGGGCACGCTGACACCACACTGACACCGATCACGTCTCTGGGCCTTCTGGGAGCCGGGGTTCCGGCCCCACGGCCTGGCTCTCTGCTTCCTAAAGCGTGCACGCTCCTCATTGGCATTCTACCGTGTGCATCTCCGAGGAGCAACCTCCCACGGTGGGGGACAATGCCAGTTAGGTGTGGGGAGGTGGGAGATGGAGAATCCCTACTGAACAAGTGCAGTACGTGACAGCAATAGCGCAGCCGCCGGAGCCGCACGCACTCTGCGTCAGAGCACGGCCATCACACTGCATTTCAACAAAGAGAAAGTGGTGCTGGGAAACAAGCAGGCTGCCGCTCGCCGGGCCTGCGTTTGGGTACAGCCAGTCCCAGCCTGTGTTTGCTGTGGCTGGAAGCGGGCTTCCCGAGCCGGGACCCTGAGCTCGCCGCCAGCCAGTGGAGGACGCGCATCTGCACGAGTCCTGAGCACCACGGGGAGGCCGGTGGCCGCCAGCCCGGGCCGGGGGCTCCGAGCTCTGCCCTCCTGGGATGCTCCCAAGGGTCCAGGCCTGGCCGCGCAGCTGGGAGTGTCCCGCTGCATCCCCGTCGGGGCTGGCACAGCGGGGACCCTCCCGCCGGCGGGCGGAGGGCCTAAGCGTGTCTGGGGCAGGGGCCAGGAGGATGGAGACAGTCCCTCCGGCAGCTCCGCAGCCGCGTCTGGGCGACGCGCTGGCTCTGGGCGCGGGAAGCCCGCCACCAACGCAGGCGGCACTGCAGGGATCGCTTCCCCGCGTGGGGCCAGGGGACCCTCTGCACCGGCACCAGCGGGGGTGCGGCCGCCGGCGGGCGGAGAGCAGACACGGCGACCTTAACGGCCGTGGCAGCCCCGCGCGACAGGGAAACCCGTGTTTGGCAGCATAAATGCCACAGGTCGGGGCGGCGTCCCTCCATCTGGGGAGCATGTAGGGACTGTGCGGGGTCCTGCCACCTGCCCTTGTAAAATAGCCCCTGGGGTTGCTGAGTAACACAGCACCGAGGAGCTTTTCAGGAAGGGAGCACTAGGCGTATACAAGACACCTGCTGGGAGACCCGGGGGAGGGAGGGGAGAGGGGAGGGAAAAGACGGGGGAGAGGAAGGGATGGGGCCCTGGCGGTGCCAGGCGCTGTGCCCAGGGCACGCCCATCGCTGCGTCACAGGGGGGTCTCACATTCATCTTAGCGGCGCAGACACAACCGGCTAAGAGGCCCCTGCCCCGCATTGGAGCTGCTGTGGCCAGGCTCAGGCCCGCCGGCTGCTGCCCCATCAGCTCCCCACAGCAGTCTCCACGCCTTGGAGGAAGACAGGGAGATGCCTTGGGTGACCAATGGGCGATGGGGAATAAAAGCCCCTCCCGAGACGCTGTCCACGGGGAAATGATGCATCTCCGCAAGGCCTGAGAACCGAGCAGCCTCAGCCGCAGGCCCTGGCCTCTCAGCTGCTGTGCTCTGGGGCCACAGGAAGGCTACGGCCTGGGTCCTGGGGTGCAGGCTGTCAGAGGCCAGAGTGGCCATGGGTGACCCTGGAGTGGTCTTGGGGTGGGGGTGTTGGGATGCCGGTTCAGCAGACACCCCTTCACAACGGATGGAAAATCAGGAAGATTCAGGGAGTGAAATCCTTTCTGTGAACCTGAGACACTCACTGGGGCCACAGGCACCTGGGTTTCCCCAGTGGAGGGCTTTCCCCTGGGAATATGGGGGACAAGTAGGAGGGGCCAGAGCTGCAGTACGGAGCTGACCCCGTCTGTATGACTTGTTGCCCCCGTCAGATAAGGTGACAGGATCCTGGCGGCTGCTCTGTCCTGTGCTTCGAGCAGGAAGAGCTAGGACAAAGTGGGCAGGCAGACGAGGGGCCCGTGCAGCCGGCACAGCCGGAGTACAGAGCCCGGCCCTGCCCTTCCTGGACGCCAGCAGGTGTCGGCAGCCTCCAGCTAGAGGCCAGCAGGTAACTCGGTGGGTTCTGGCAGGTCGGGTGTGGGGTCACCGAGAAGCAGGACGCCCTCACAGCATCCTGGCCAGGGGATCATGCCTCTGAACAAAGCAGCCACTTCACTTCTGACGAGCAGAGACCTGTTTGCTTTGCATCTTAGGTGGCAGTAATGGAAGACAGACAGCATCCCTAACCGGACAGGAAAACAGCTACATCCAGAAGGTTGGGCCACTCTACCTCGTAAACCAAGAGGTGTTGGATCGCTCTTTACTTCGTGTCGCTTAGCTTTTTTGTCAGGACTGGTAGGAGAAGCTGCAGAAGGAGGAAGAGGCACAAACATGACAGGAGAGAGCGTGAGGACGCACGGCACAGCGCCAAAGGGGCGGCGAGAAACAGTCCACACTGGGAGGGATGCGGACGTCCAAAGGGCTGGTTCCCACTGCCTCGGAACACTTCCTGTGAACATGGCTAAGCTGGCAGGGGAGGCCAGGAGGGAGGCCCGAGTACAGCTGGCTGGCAGCTGGTACGGTTTTCAGGGGCCGCCTCTATGCACTGTTTCGTAGCTTTGCAAAAATATATGCAGATTGCATACTTGCCATATTTAGCAAAACATATGGTCAGAATTGGTCCTTCCTTTTTTTTTTTTTTAAGTTTGAGGCCAACTTAAAAGCATTTTAGAAACTGGAAGAAAACCATAACCCCTCCAATTGTCTGGACCAGTGAAAGAACCTTGGGCAACACTGGCTGTCAGCACCAGGCAGGGTCCTCTAACAACCCGCCTGGCACGGCAGGTGTGTTGGGTGTGCCACGTCACCGTACTTCCCTCCCGTCCAGTTCCTTGCCAAGGAGCACTGGTCTATGCGTAGAGCTCACCCCCAGAGGGGCTCTGCCTGCCCTGTGCGTGGGCCAGTGCCTGGCTGATAGTGGACACCAGCATTCTAGCCCCAGCGGGAAAGGTTAGTGCCCACGAGATGGGGCAGAAAGGCAAGAAACAGGGAGAGCGCCACGGGAGGAGCCGCACCAATGAGCCTGTGACACTCCAGTTTCCGAGGGGCCTTCCTGGAGCAAGCTCACCTCCATCTTGTCAAAGAAAAGCCCCCGAAAAGAACTTTGGCTGCATGGGTAACAGACATTCCAGCTCAGCAAACAGAGGGATGCAGAGCAGCAATGATCGGATGGCTGCCTTGGCGAAGGGGGCAGATGGCCCCCAAGACCACCTGCACAAATGAGCACCGCACGACGACAGACACCATGGTGGGAGACACACCCAGAGCGCGGGTTTCCGCTGGGTGCCTTTTACCTTTTTGCCCTTTGAGGTTAGCAAAGCCCTGCAGGGTAAAGCGCTTTTTGGAAAGCGCAGAGCTTTCCGAGGTAGAGCTAGTGACCGCGTCGTCTACAAAGGAAGAGAAAGGGACAGCGTGGGGGGCTCACGTCAGGTCACCCCAGGCACTTCCCTGTGGTGGGTGTGCCAGACACAGCACACGCCGCCCGTGAGCAAGGGGTTCTCTGGGTGAGGCACCGTGACCCCAGGCTCTGTCCTAACGAGACGGTCCCGGATGCACCCCGGACACTCGAGGTAGCTCCCCGTACAGCCCACGCAGACACCCACCTTTCCCCTTTTCGGGAGACTTTGGCAATGATGTTGAGCTCACATATCCTTCCAGGCTTAGGGGGTCAGTTTTTCTTTCTTCCAACTTTTTGACATTTCTTGTGTTGCCTTTCGAGGGACTGATGGCATTAGACATGTAGGAAAGGAAGTCGCATGTTGCCCGGTTAGTTTTTCAAGCCCTCCCCGAGACTCTGAGGTGCAGGGGCTGAGCTCTTTCCTCTCTGGGCCCGGGAGCACCGCGCACTGCTGCTGAGCGGGCTGGCACCTCCACGCTGAGCTCAGACCGAACCAGGCAGGGACAAACGCCACCTTCCTTGCCATTAAGTAGGTTTTTGGTGGACTGTGTTTCTCTTGAAACTATTTTTCTATGGGCTGTTTGTTTAGACTGTATTCTGCTCCATGAGTGATTAGATGTGCTTTATGTAAGAAACAGGAAAAGTAACGTGAAGAGAACCAAGTGAGTGAATAAAGTAACAAAGAAAAATAAGGAGAGAGATGAAAACTGAGGCTGTGTGGGGCTGGCGTGCGCCCTGCGCCCTTGTGCCCGTGAGGTGATGCCATCCTCAGATGGTCGTGATTAGCTGTTATCTGGGCCGGCACACACCATGTGTGACAGTGACGGGAAGTGATCCCCAGAGAAAACAAGCAGGTGACAGGGACTGGTCTTGGCCTGGCAGTAGGGCCATGGGCTTGAAGCTGACCCACCACCATGTGGTCCCAGAGGACAAGGCTGGAGGGGCGTTGGGCCAGAGTAACTTAGGAACCCCAAGAGGAGCTTCTGGTGGCCCCACCAACTTGGTGGCGTGTGCAAACCCCTGCTCGGTACTCTTCCCAGTTCAGTGGCGTTGGGGGCGTGCGCAGCCCTTACCTCGTGCTGGACAGCGTGGGCAGGGGCAGGCTCTGAGACTGCTCCAGCGCTCTGTGCTGGCTGGCTTCTGCAGCAGGGACACAAACAAACCCTCGCGGTGAAGGGCAAACCGAGTGCCTTCCCTCTAAAGGCTACAGAACCTCAGCTGTGAGTCTGGGGACCTCTTACCTCTGCAAGCCTGCAGCTGGCTGGTCAGCACCTTCCGGATCTCATTCACCCATGCTGCTTTAATTTCGGGAGTTGGTGCCTACACCGCAAAGACATGTATGGAAGTGACGGCCCCCATTCCCTAGAGACACACACTCTGGTACCTACTCTTGAAGCTTCCAAGGACAACCATAGCCATCGTGAGAAAGAAGGGGATTGATTAACAGGGGCCTTCCCCCTTGCCTTGGGACACCCGCAAGGGCACCAGGGCTGCGGAGAGGTCCCTACGGGTGGTGCCTGCTCCCAGGCCACTGCAGCGTGGCTGGCAGACTGACCGCCAGGCCAACACACCTTTGCACACTCGCCGAGGTCTGACTCAGAAAATCGGCCCTCGAAATAAGCTTCTCCCAGAGCAGACAGGAAGCAAGAAGCAGCCTGACACGGTTTTAGGTGATGGGGGTAGGGGGATCTGAATTCCCACAAGTAGGCTCTCAACTTCCAGCACGAGGGACGCAGGAGCTGGAGCAGCTACCGGGACACTGTCCAGCCACAGTGCAGCACAAGGCTGGGGTCATGCAGGCCTGTGGCGGGCAGGGTCAGCTGCCTGGCTGCTCCTGGGGGAGCCCGAGGCCCATCAGGGCCTGCCTTCTCACCTCAGCTCTGTGGGACCCTCAGGCTTGGCCATGCTGGTGTGGGTGTTGTAAGTCGTGGACACTAAGTGCCCTGTGCTGCTGTGGTCCCTGCATCCCCACAGGGTGGCCTGTAGCCCAGGACACACCACCAAGCGTGTCAAGGGCGGATCCCATTGGCTGGCCTCGCCATAGGGTCTTGCTTGGGCTCACAGATGCCCTCACAGTCCCACCACCCCCTGCCCTCGCCAGTGCCGTGAGGCCTGGACACCCTCCTGCCCGCAGAGCTGGGAAGACTAGCCACGCTACCCTGCACTGTCCAGAAATAGGAGCTGGGCTGCAGGGCCCAGCAGGGCACCTAGAGCAGCCCTACCTTGTCGGTTTCCCTGTACTTCGTCCTGGGTCAGCTCAGGTTCGGGTCGGCCCAGGACAGCGCCCTGAAGTGAACAGGCAACAGACTCCATGGGAGACTCGAGACCCCAGCTCTCAGCAGAAGCCCTCCGGTGGCGGCCCCAAGTCCCCAGTGCCGCCTGAGTGAGTGCAGAGCCTACCTGGACGATGTACACCTCCTCCCTGGCGTTGTACCAGATCTCGAACTTCTTCAGGTCACCTTTCACGTTCTCCGTTATGCCGACCGCCATCATCTGAAAGCGAAGGACAGCAGGCAGGGGTCAGCGGGCACGCTGATGGCCCCACCTCGCCTCAGAAATGCGTTGGTGCATGCGTGGGATGACGGGGGTCATCATGGGTGGGGGGTAAGGACACAGAGACCCCGACGCCCACACCTGGAGGTGAGAGGTGCGTGCCAGAGCTGGGCGTGGAGCGGGTCAGCCTGTGGGTGCCGGCGCGGGGGCTCCGCAGCTGCTGAAAACAAGCCTTACTCACGTTCAGGGACTGCTTGTAGCTGTAGGAAGGGGCTTTCTCGTACCCGTCCCCGTTCTCCTCCCTCTTTTTGCAGAAGAGCACAGCCTTCTCGTGCAGGAACAAGTGCCTCTGCATGGGCTTGAAGCGGGCCAGGTCCTTCACCTTGGCGTGGCCCCTCTTGTGGTCCGTCCACACGCTGAAGGAGCCCTGCATCAGCAGCTTCCCCAGCTGGCTCAGGTTCCCCTAGGACGCACGGCCACAGGAGGAGCATTAAGACCCAGGATGACCACGGAGGCCCCGTGGGCGTGTTGCCCATCTGGAAAGGCTGCAGCCCATCGGACTCCGCCTGCATAAGGCAGAACCAGACACGGGAGGCAGACAGGGCGCCCAGGTGGGGAGCAGGGACCGTGGGGCCGGGGCTCCAGGGACACGGAACGCTCCGTGACGCTGCAGTGGAGGGTGCAGGCCTCCATGCCCCTGTTTGGACCCACAGGACGGACAACAGCGAGCACCGCGCAAAGGCACACTACCAACTCTGGGCGATGACGTGACACGTGGGTATTCGACCGTGGCAAGTGTCGCTGCTGGTGGGGGTCTGGCAGTGCATGTGTGGGGCAGGGGGTCTACGGGAACCCTCTGTACCTTCCCTCATTTTGCTGTGAACCTAAGACGGCTCTAGGAATAAATCCCAGTAAGTTTAATCTTAAAAAACCTGAGAATGAGCACTGAATGGACTTATATGGGCAAAAGACCAGCGAGGTAGCCTGTGCAGAGGAGGGCACAGAAGTCCGACTGCTACACCCGCCAGCCTACATACTGGCCCACTGCGAGCCGGAGAGTTGTACTGTGCCCACGCGACGCCTGTGCGACGCCAGCACAACGCCCATGCAGGCAAAGGCCTGGCGCCAAGTTTCGGAGCTGTATCTATGCAGAGATGCATCTCCAGGCGAGGCATCCTGGCCTGTTCTGCACAGGCGGGCCCTGTGGCCTGCAGACTGGGAGCTCGCTCGTCTGGGGCCACCCCAGGTCCCCAAGTCAGACCAGCTCTGCAGACCCCAGGTGATACACTTGCACATGGGAGCTCTGCGGCACAGTGCCGTGGGTGTGCGGCGCCCGGCTCCAGGTTGTCTCTGCTGCAGGGTCCTTACGTCATAGCCTGTGATGGCGATGAGGTGCATGGAGTCGTTCACGGCCTTGAGGATGCCCAGGATGGAGCTGAGCGCCTCCTGAAGGTCCTCTGCTCCCTCACAGCTCTTGCTGTATTTCAGCATCTCCTGGAAGGACGAGCATGTGTTCACATACTGTCTGACACTGAGCCCACCGCTGTCTGGAGAGCTTGGGATGCCCGTGCTGTCCCAGAAGTGCAGCCCCGGGCAGCCCCCAGCGCTGGCCCTAGGACACATGGTGTGGAGCCCACAAGGGGCAAGACCATGCACGCACACGGACGTGCAGACCCACCCTGCACAGCGACCTTGGGGATCCTGGCCTGGAGCAGCTCAGGAGGCTGCCTGCCCCATACCTGTAGGCCTGCAACCCACCTGGCCCAACACCCAGAGACGCTGCAAAGCAGGACATCCCCTAAGCTGCACACTGAGCCAGGCCTGGCAGGTGCGGGCCCCATTGGCGCCTCCAGGGTGCACACCCTTGTGCAGCTCACCTCTCCCCACTTCTACACCCGTTGCTTTTTCCTTCCAAGTGTGATGCCCAAGCAAACATCTGAGGGTTAGAGGGTGGTCTCCACACCTCGCTCGCTCAGGCCTTGCGGAGCCGCAGACAGCCAGCCCCAGAGGGCCTCTTCACAGACCCCTAGAGCCTGTGCTCTGTGGGCGGGATTCGCCTGCCTGTTCCCCTCTGGGTCCCGGGCTCCCAACCATGGCTGGCACACAGCAGGCCCTGCAAAGGGGTCTCTGAGGAGCCAGGGACCCGCAGAGGCAGGACGAAGGCAGCTCTGAGGCTACGGCGCTCGGGTCACCTTGAGCAGCAGCTGGTACTTGGTGATTCTCTGGACTGGCTTTAGCAGGTAGGAGTCCAGGCTCAGCTTGTGGTCGAGCTTCTTCTGGCATTCCTGTAACCACCAGACCCGGGTTTAGGTGGTTCCATTACTCGCTGTGATACAGGGAGTGACACTGAGCAGGGCCCGAACATACCTGGAAGAAGGGGCAGGTGGAGCATTGTCTCCACAGGCCCTCGGAGCGCGGCTTGTTCTGGCAGTACTTCTCGTAGATCTGGAGCTCCTCCATCTGCCAGGGCGGGGACAGGTAGCGGAGTGCCTCCCGGGGAGAGCCCAGTCCCGGCTGCCCTGCCCTCTGGGCCACTGTGGCGCCTCCCGGAGCCCAGGTCCCCTCTCGCATCTCAGGGGCCACATCCCTCATTGTGGGGCGCAGGGAACACCCCCACCAGAAGGCCCCTCAGCTGTGAGTCCTGTACCTCTGTCACCCAGGTTAGCTCGGCTGGCAGGCCTGCGCCCTAGGAATAGCACAGGGCCAAGGCAGCCCAGCCGCCAGCAGGCTCGCTAAAACGCAGCCGCGCTGCAGGCGCTGACTCGGCAGGTGGGACCGGAGAACCTGCACTTCTGGTAGCATCCTGGACCCGCAGCATGACTGTCCGCTCCCCATTCCCAAATGGCAGCGAGGAGCACCCGCCCGCCCCAGGGGAGTCGGGACAAACATGGCTCCCTCCTCTCCTCCCTTCTGCCCTTGACACCAACTCCGTGGTGAAGTCTCAGCTCTGGCCTGTTTCGCTCTCCTGCCATTAGGGAGCTGCACTTCCCGGGTTGGCAGCTAGTGGTTTATCGAGAGCAACATAAATGAGCGGATCACGTGGGGCTGTGTGGCAAGGCAGTGGCCCTGCACCCCGCAGCCCCTTCCGCCCCCCAAGCCCCCACGTTAGCCGACTCTCCCAGGCCTGGAAGGACGCGGGCGCCTGCTATTTCTAAGACAGCCAAATAAGGGTCAGAGAGCATCCAGTGAGCGAGGGAACCGTAGCCAGGGCAAGACCACACCCCCAACGAACGCCAGCATGACGGTGTTCAGTCTCACCTGACACTTGTAAGCTACTGTTTGGCTGTTTTCCTCTCCTTTGAACTAATTGCTGAGCTTTAGAAGAATCATGCTCTTTTGGCCCTACTAAAAAGTGTAAGACACAGCAAAGTATACATTTAAAAAAACACATACCCTTCCTAGGAAACACCTCCCAACCAGCTCCGGGCAGTCTGTGTAGTTTTCTAGCTCCCTCAGGAATATTCTAGACAAACAAGAGTTTGCATTAGGTTGTAGAACAAACAACCCAAATGAGATGGTATTTGTAACACATTAATAGACGTCATCTTCTGGACTATCATTCCTAATTCTGGACAGATCAGGAGATTCTGTAGGCAAGCACAACCACCCGACTCCAGCAGCCTGCAGCCCACAGCGGACACTCCTGGGGCCTGACTGCCCAGTCACGCGGCTGTGAGCCTGCTTTGTTCCTGGCGTTCGTGTTCACACTCCTTTTTTATCAGCAGACGTGGGATGAGGCAAATCAAAAGGAGGCTTCCAGAGGCTCCAAAAGCCCAGCCCGAGCCTGTGGAGCTCTGTGGGCTTTGTGCAGATGTACCGGGGGTCTTGGCTTTGCCCCAGGGACCCACCCCACGCAGCACTGCCCCTGAGCCTGGGTGCTGGGCTTTCCCCTCTGCATTTCTGACTTGCATTTGTCCATCGAGGTAAATGCCCCCAGGAAGGGAAGTCCCCTGTGGGTCAGTTCCCTGGTACTGCATCTTAGAGCCGCCGGGAGCCCGGTGCCTGAGGACTGCCTAGACCCCAGCCCAGAGCCAGGAATGCCGGGGGTCGAGGCCACTTGCTCATTTTAATTCCCAAGTTCTGTGCAGCCCCTGTGGAAAGGGAGGCTTTGCCTGCGTTCCGGGCAGGGCTCAGCTGCAAGCCTGGTGCCTCCTTTATGAGGGGGTGAAGGAGGTGCCGATGACAGGGCAGAAGCATGCAGTGGGACTCAGGTCCTGAGGAGCCCCTGACGTCCAGAGGTGGCCCGAGCTGGCCTCTTCTCTGGGCATGCAGGCACGTGTCATCTGGCCGGCTTCTTCCCTTTGCACCTCCTTATCTCCTTCCCCACGAGCTCCTGCCATCTCAAGAAGGAGTTGAGGCTGAGCCCCGCTCAAGGACCATCTACACGTTTCCCAGAGCTGCAGAGAGGCCCTGGACAGCTGTCTGAGGAGTGGGACTTCGGCTGGCCCAGCAGGACAGGGAGAAGGCAGGGCAGGGGCACCGACAAGGCTCAGAGGCGTCTGCCCCTGGGGTGGGCAGCCCCTGTGTAACTCACCCCGGCTCAAATACTCACCTGGGCATGGCCCACCCGAGCCCGCGGCTCAGTCTGAGGCCCCCTGAGAGCTTGTCCCCGCTGAAAGCAGGGGCTGGACCGTGTATGCCAGCAGAGCGCAGCCCGGGGCCACCTGGGTTTTGGCTCGCCAAGGCGGCTCCCCGGGCGTGCACGTGGTCTGGAAGGCGCACCTGTTATGGAAGTGGTAGATTTCCTCCATGTTCCCGAACAGGACGTCCTTCTTGTTTTGAAGGCCAGCTGACAGGAGATGTGCCATCAAAGGGTTTTCCATCTCGGTGGCATAGCCCTGGGGAAGTGGACAGTGGTCAGGCGGGATCCGGCCCCACAGCTGCCACACCGTGGGGCCGGTGCTGAGCTGCCCATCGGAGGCCCAGGCTCACATGGGCTGAGCTGGCACGTGGCCTCTCCGGTTCTGGAGGCAAATGTACCCGCTGTCCACTCACTGGCCACCCCAGTGATGGTCGTGACGGCAGCACCAGCCCTGGGAGGCGCCAGGCGCCACCCTCCTTCTGACCGACGTAATTCAGTGACTCCCATGAGGAGCACAGACCTCTCGTGAGCACCTGATGAATTACTGAATGTCTCCAGACTGTAACCACTTCCCCGCTGTAGCCACGGGGTCAGGGCACAGAACATTCTGGCGGGCAGAAGCCCCTGGCCTCCCAGGCACCCGGCCATCCCAGGGGCTCCGGGTCCCAGTGTTCCCACACAAGGGGCCGTGCTCCGCCTGACGCCCTGCGGCTAGGCTTCCGAGGGTCCCCACGGCTACGTGTGATGGTGGCTGGCAGGCTCCCACCGCCATGAACACCATCCCCGAGCAAATCCACCCCAGTGCACTCGGCCTCCTCCCACCAATGGACACTCAGTCCACTTCCATTTGGGGGCTGTCGCCGGTATAGCTGTCTACCCCAGGCAGATACGAGATCTCTGCGGGCGAGCCCAGCCCACGAGCCACCTGCAGGCTCACCTCCAGGACGCAGAGCAGCTCCTCCACGTAGACGCGCTCCGTGTCCAGGAGCTCGTTCATCACGTGCCTGTGAGCGGGAGGGGTGCGGAGACGACAGAGAAGGCGTGAGGGGCTGAAGCGGCGGCACAGGGGGGCCTTTGTAGACAAGAAGCCACCATGTCCGGAGCAAAGGACAAGCCCTATCTCTTCCAGGCCGCCTGCGGGTCCCCCCCCCCGACTCAGTCCTGCCTTCTGCCCAGCCATCCCTCCTGGGCCTTCGCACAGCCGCCCAGTGTCCATCACCAGCTCGCTGCACAATGGGTGCAGTGATAACTGGACAAATCCTTGTCATGTTATGGTGCCCAGAAGGGGCAAGGCTTGCAAACCGCTGCTCAGACTTCATTTTACAGATGAGGACCACCTCTTAAGTGCCTACAACCAAGCTTCCCACTCTGACACACGGCACATGGAACCCAGGGGGGCCCTGGCTGGGAGCACTGTGGTGCTCAGTTCCAGATCACCTGCTGGCCTCAGCGAGGCCCTGCTGCAGCTTAGGGTCTGTGCTCCTAAACAGGGCGGCAGGGGGAGAGAGGCCCGGGCCCCCTCACCAGGGGCTGGACGTGAGTGTTCCTGCCTGGGGGCAACGGATGCAGTGCGAGCACCCAGGGAGGACGCCCAGCGGGAGGGCTGAGGGCCGGGCAGCGTGCAGGCGCCCTGTGTGCCCGTCTCAGAGTGTGGACACGATCGTGGCTGCCTCTGTGCAACGGCGAGCAGGCAGCCCAGAGGGAAGGCAGTCCCATGGGGACGGGCCGCCGGCCCTGGAGGACACTCCCGCCGGCCCTGGAGGACACTCCCGCCAGCCCTGGAGCTCAGACCCATCAGCACTTCGTGCAGGGACGGTTGCAGCCCCGGCCATTCTTGGGAAGGGGTGGACTGTGCAAGGAGCCCAGTGGATGGGCCGTAAGAGCCTCAGAAGGGCTGGGGATGTGTGACGAGGGAAGCAACAGCCCAGGGGCCACGAGGGTCCCGTGGAGGCACCGAGCCTGCCCAGGACGGGGAGCAGCCCAGGTTTCTGGTGGGGCCTGCATGTGAGCCCACAGCCTGTGCAGGGCTGAACACGCTACCTTCCCACCTGGGGCTCAGGAGGTGAGGGAGGCCCCACCCATCTCAAATCACCAGTGTCACACCCAAGGACCCAGCAAAATGTGGCTTTTCTAAGGAAAACACATCTTGTTTCAGGACAGGCATATTCACTCTTCTCTATATAGTGCACGATGCACGCACGTGTGTGCACACCACATGTCAGCTTTGCTCCTGCTCTGTGGCTTTCAGGTGGAAGCTGATGAATCACCGACTTTGGCTTGTTTATATTCAGATTCTGTGACCAAGGCTGGGCTCTGGGAGGGACACTGGTCATGCCTGGACCAGAGCCTCTCTGTGCCGCCTGGAATGCTGGAAACCCACCTCCGCAGGACGGCCAGGCTCTCCTCCTCGTCCCCCGTGGAGCTGCTCCGGCCCTGCCGGCTCTCACTCGTTTCACTCTGGGAAGAGACAAGCACATGGCACGTGGGGCTTCCCGGGTGGAGGCGCAGCCGATGCCCTGGCTTCAGGCTCGTAGCCATGTCGGTTCCCGCAGGACGCCAGGTGAGGAAGGGCGGGAGAGCCGTGTGCAGGGCCTGACGCTCACGGGGTGCTGGCTGTGCGGGAGAGGCTGGCGCAAGGCGTGGGGTGACCTCACCTTGGCCCTCCTGTAGGGCCCTCTCCGGAGTGCCCCGCCCTCGGAACTGGAGTTCTCAGAACCTCTCCGGATGCCTGGTTTGGAGAGAAGTGGGAGGGGAAGGTGTGACTTTACATCTTGTGGCCAGGGTAGAGAAACAGGGCCCCAGGAGTGCCCAGAATTGATTTTAATTCAGACAAAAGCAAGCAGCCCCGTGAAGGGTGAGGATTTCCCAGGGAAAACAGGGAGGAGGCTGGGACGGAGCTGGGTGTGAGCCGCCCGGGCCGGCCAGGGGTCAGCCCCAGCCCCAGAGCATGGGAGGAGCTGCAGGCCGGGTGCCTGGCCCAGAGAGGAGCCTGTCCTGAGACCCCGCAGGGGTCAGGGGCCTCCGGGAAACGGTGTGGCATCGGCTTGACCTCAGAGGAGGAGTGTGAGGGGCCGAGGCTGAGGTATGGGGTCAGAGCTGGGGGCAAACAGCCCAGGAAAGTCCCTCAGTGGTTGCTGGCATTCCAGGCCCATGGGCACACACTCTTTGCTGCAACCATTCAACACGTGGGAGACTGAATGAATGAGTGGGCCGTACGCCAATAAAACTTTATTTACAAAAATGGGTGCCGGCCCCTGGACTAGGCCTGCTGGGGAAGGGGAGGCTCCAGCGGGGGCTGCAAATACCTGGGGAGGGGCAGGGCGACTTCGTGAGCGCTTCCGGCCGGGGGGCCACTGGCTGCACAGGCCGCGCCTGCTTGGCGGCCAGCTTCTTCAGGCTGGCCTGCCTCCGGTGGAACATCTCTTCCATGCTCTCTTGCTTCTGGAAGACCTTCTGCACGTGTTCCTAAAGGGACAGGGAGGACGGGGCCGCCTGCACAGACCCGGCGTGGCAGCGCGGACTCGGCTTTACGTGCTCAGGATGCGGTGCCGGCCCCCAGGGCGGCCGTCCTGCTCTGCTCTGTGGGTGGGGGGATGGGGGTCCCCCGTGGGAGGAGGGGTGCAGGGCGGGGTGGGAAGACCACTGTGCACGGGAGGTGTGGACTGCGCTGAAGGGAAAGTTGAGCTACATGACCTCCATTCTGTCTCTCTCAAATGCCCAGAGCCCTCGAAGGGTCACTAAACCAGGCTTTCCAACACCATGGGAGCAACTCCCTGCCACTCGGGGCAGGTGACCTGCTGGAGAAAAGCCCAGGCCTGCTTACCATCAGGTCTTGGGTGAGGATGGATTCATAGTCCTGGTAAATTCTACTGAGCTCCGGGATCTTATTTTCTGCGCCAGTCTCCAGAAACTTCTCAATCTCCTGGAGAGCCGCCTGGGCGCCGTCCTGGGACTGGCACTTGTCCACAGGCTGAGAGGCCAGCAGGTAAATCCCCTCGTCACACCACTTCATGGACTGGGCATGGGAAGCATGGCCGAGGGAGAGAGCAGGCCATTAGCTGCTGAGTCTAGGTGTCGGTGCTCAGCGTGCTCGGCTGGGCCCTGTGGCTGCCTCGCGCGCGGTCCAGGGACGGCCACGTGCCTGGGAATGTCAGCACCGCTCATCTTCCCGCCTCTGCGCCCCACGTCTGCTCTGCAGAGAGCACCGCGACCCACCGCCAAGCACAGCCCCCAGGCTGCTCATCCAGGCAGAGGAGGACGAGCTAAGTGTGGGGCTGGCTTGGTGGCAAGTTGCTGGTTCTTTTAAAGAAATTGTTAGTCGTGGCAAATGAGCTGTGACTGTCCGGGCCACCAGGAAGGCCCTCGGACAGGAGGGCGTGGGGCACGGAGGGCCTGCCGGGGGCGCGGGGCCGGGCCTACCGCCTCCAGGAGGCTGTGCAGCTCCAGGGCCTTGGCGAGCAGCGCCCTCCTCCTCCCGACCTCCGCCGCAAACTGGTCGCACAGGTGTTGGAGCTCGTGGCACTTGGGGCGGATGGAGTCCACGGCGTAGTGCTTGTCATCGATGAGCCGCTCACCCTGCAGGGACAGGGCGCGGGCCCGCTCCACGGCTGCCTGCAGAGAGAGCCCCCCGAAAGCAGCTCGGCTGGTGTTCCTCAGAGCAAGTAGGCTGCGATTTTCCGTGGGGTCTGTGGGGACGAGGGTCGGGAGGGCGCGGGTGGGTGGCGGGGTGGGTTGGGGGGAGGGTGCAGGTAGGGGTGGGCCAGGCGCCAGCCCTCCACCCGCGGACGTCACTCGGGCCGGAGCCTCCGCTTGTCTGGGGGAAAAACACGACTCCCGCGCCTTCCTGCCCAGCCTTGCTGGCGCGGCAAGCACCGCCTCCAGGCTGTCTCCTGCCCACACCGGTCCATGCCCTGTGCTTACACTGGACTTCTCCTCGAAGCTGGCGAGGCCCTTCATGAGGTGCCCCACGTGTGCCAGACTGTTGCCCACATCAGTGAAGGTTGCTATCTTCTGCACCAACGCGTCTAAGGCGGCTTTGACCTGAAACAGAGGAGGGGTGGGAGTTCCGGGCCCACGTCAGGACAGCCGGCTGAGGGAGATGGCATGGAGACAGTGGCACGGGAATGGAGGGGCTTAGGGGAAGCCCAGCTCTCCTCCCGGAAAATTGGGCCGTAGGAACAGCCCCTCAGTGGGTCTGAGCTTGCACAGCAGCCCTGCAGCCAGCACTACAGGGGTAACAGGGAAAAGCGATGCCCTTAGCCTAGGGTGGTGGCAGGGCTGGGACGCCCACTTCCAATGCTGTTGGCAGAAACAATAAAAAGTCAGGGTGTACAGACGAGAAGGGGGAGCTCAGGCTGAGCCCGTCTGCCCATGGCCTGACCGTGGACAGGAGCCCACGACGCCACACAACAAAGCCTAGAACACGTGAGCTCAGTGAGGCTCCAAGAAACAAGATGAACATACAAAAACAAATTTTATTTCTATATGTGGCAATGAATACACAGATGCTAAAATTAAAAATACAGCACCACTTACAATTGCTTAAGAAATGAAATATGTGAGCGTAAATCAGCATGTACTGACGGGGTCTTCTGAAAACTACCCGACGTTGATGAAGGAAATCTGAGAATATCTAGATAAATGGTGAGAGCGGTGTGTTTGCTGACTGAGAGACTCAGTTCCGTAAAGATGCTGGCTTTCCCCAAAACACAGGTTTAAAACAAATTCCTATGAAAACCCCAGAAATATCTTTTGTAGACATAGGTGAGATTATTTCGAAGCCTTCAAAAAGGAGCCAGAAAGCTAAAGCAATCTTGAAAAAGAACAAAGCGGGAAGAGTCCAGGCACCCGATACACCACAGTGGGGAAGGTCGTGCACAGACCCCAGACTGGCCCACCCAGCACGCCCGGCATCTCCGACAGAGTGGAACAGCAAAGCGACCTCACAAATGACGCCAGGGCACTGATGTCCAGAGATTAAAAAGTGCCATGAACTATTTCTCACAGCTCACACAGAAATGAACTCGAACATATATGTAAAACTGTAAAAGTTTTAGGGAAAAAGCTTAGGGGAACCTAGGTTTTAGGACTGACACCAGGAGTACCATACTTAAAAGGAAAAACAGAAAAATTGGATGCCATCAAAATTACAAGCTTTGTTCTGCGGAAAATCCTGTGAAGAGGAGAAAAAGGCAATAGCAGACGCAGATAAAGTATTTTCAAACCACGCATCTGACAGAAGGCCAGCGCCTGAAGTACACACAGAATTCTCAACACGAACGGTGAGCAGCCTAAACCCACAGCCCTGTGAGCAAACAGAGAGGTTACGCCCACGGCACAAGCCCATGGAAGGTGCCCAGTGCCGCCAGCCATCGGGAATGCACACGGCACCCCGGGATGCCACCACGCACATATCCAGAAATGCGCATAAGATAAACAGCCATGCCCGCCAAACCCCGGGGAGGATGCGGAGGACCCGGGTCCCCCACCCACTGCTGGTGGGAATGTAAGCAGTACTCCTGCCAGGTAACCAGTCAGCAGTTTCTTAAAAAGCTAGATGTGCAGCTACCGTGCGATTCGGCACTCATGCTCCTGAGCAATTATCTTTGAGAAATGAGAACTCATGTCCTGCAGAAGCTGTGCAGGGGCGTTTCTATTAGTTTTCCTCATGGTCGCCAAAATGGAGGAACGCCAACATCCTTCAGTGGGCGAGTGGTTAAACAAACTGGTCCATCCACACCATGGAACACTGCTGACTACTCAGCAATAACACGAGCAAGCTGCTGGAGCTTGCAGCAACCCGCGTGAATCCCCAGCGTCGGGCGAATGCAAAGAGCCACCTCCAAAGGTCACCCCTGCATGATCCCGCATATGGGGCGTTCTAGCTATGAAAGGCTGTGGGGATGGACAGCAGTCGTTGTTCAGGAGGGGACGTGGGTGGCATGTCTATGAAAGGGAAATAAGTCTTTGTGGTGATGGGGACGCCCCGTGTGTCGACTGTCCACATCAGTGTCTGCACTGTGACATCGTGCTGTCGGTTTGCAAGATGGAGCCACCAGAGGCATCTGGGGAGAGGGGACATGGGATCCTGCACGCGAATCTCCAGCTGTCTCTAAGTAAGAAGTCAGACCGTCCCCACAGACACAAGGAGCTCAGGTCCGCCTCGATGGGCTGCCGTGGCTGCTTGCGCCAGCTCGTAGGGGTCACCCCTCTGGTCCGAGTCAGGGAGATGGGCTCACTTGCCCTCCTGAGCAAACTCCACAGTGCTCAGTGAAAAGCTGAATGAAACCCCACATTCTGCAAAGGGAGACATCTCGGGATGCTGAGGGACCTAGAGTTGCAGGTGGTCCCCACGGCTCACCTGGCACCTGCACGCTGCCCCACAGCTTATCTTTGCGTGCCCACGCGCACAGCAGGCACGTCTTGGAGGAAAGAACATACAAATGGTGATAATGCACAAGACGTCCTGACTAGTTCACACATAATGCAGAAGGAAGCACAGCGACAGGCATCTGGCCCTGGTCTCTGCAGGCAGTGATGTGCTGTCAGTCGAGGCTTAGTTTGCCTTGATCCGGATCACACACACCCCGTGGCCTGTGCCGTGGTCATCTGGATGTCAACTCTCGGCATCCGGCTGCCCAGGCCACCCCACTTCCTGCAGCCAGAACACCAGGCACTACTCACCCACCGTGCTCTCCATGCCCTGGGACACTCACCTCTCGGAAATCCTGCTCAAAGTGCCGGAGCCGCAGACACTGCTCAAGTCTCTGCTGGTGCTTTGCCCAAAACTCATCGAAGGCAGCCTCGGTTTCATGCAGCTGGGCCAGGAGCCTGGGGAAGAGGGTGGACGGAGTGGCACCCGGGACCTTGTGAGCTGCAGCCTGCAGCAAGCGGCAGGGCAGGGCTCGGTCTACATGCAGCCTTCCCAAGACCCTGGCTCCTCGTATCCCATCAGGACGAGGGGACGGAGGCGCTGAGAGGCGACGAGCCAGAGTGGGGGCCGCTTGCTTCCACCCGCAGCCCAGGGCCCTCACCTCTGCACGGTGGCCTGGCTGTCCAGCTGGTTCTGGTTCAGGCCCTGCTCTGTGCTCTTGGCTAGGGGCTCCCTGATAGTCTCCAAGATGCTCTGCCCCTCGTCCACCGCCAGCCGCATACCCTCCTGCAGGAAGGGACCAGGCCAGAGGGCAGCGGACTCTGGGCATCCCCCCGTGGGGCGGGCACAGGACCAGCCCTGATGAATTTCCGTGCCCCTCCTGTGCTGACCATGTGCTCCTGAGTTTCAGAGAACTCAGGGAGATGGCCCCCGCTTGCAGCGAGGGCAGGGCTAGGGCCCCAGGTAACTTGGGGCAGCGGGGGAGGACAAGAGGATAACAGGAAACCAGCCCTCCGTGTGCCTCCACGGCCATCCTCTCCGCCAGGAGCCAAGGGCGCCAGGTTCTTTGGGCAGGGCAGCCCCTGAAGACCATCAGTGGTCGTGGTCACAGCGTCCAGTGGCCAGAGGTGCACTTTCCCCAGAACATACCAAGCCGGACGCAACAGTAAATCCTCGCAGACGGTGGCTACCCTAATTTTGACCTCTCCAAGCCACCCACACCTGCCCCTGCTGTCTCCAGGACCCTGGGGCAGAGGCCTGTCTGCGTTGCACTAAAGCAGAAGAAAGCCCTGGGGAGAGGGCCCTGCAGACAGACGGCTAGGGACTCATCCAGACGAGGTGCCCGGGGCCTTCTTATTCAGGCGCCAACACCATGGGGTGTCTTGCGGCCTGCATTTCAGTGTCCTTCACGCTGCTTTATTGGGAGCACATTTCAGTTCTCCGCCCAGAGATCTCCCAGGGATTATGCCCTGTGGATGTCCGCCGGCTCTCTCCCCACCGTGTTGCGTGTAGGCACGAGGCCCCACAGCAGGGCACCTACCTTTGCTCTGTCCTTCTTCTCCGTGTGTGTGCAGAGCACCAAGCTTGTGGACTGGACGTCATTGGGCAGCTCTGTTTCAGCGAGCTCGGTCCCGAAGCACTGCAGTGTGTCAGCTGTCTGCTTGACCATGACAGCAAAGCTCTCGATTGCCTTCGGAGGAGGGAAAGTGCCTTAGAGCTTTGCACACACGAGCAGGCGTCCCGCTTGGAGACGGGGCACCTTCAGAGAGCAGTACAGGGACAGAGCAAGCCTGAGCCGCACACATAAGGACTGCCCTGCCGCTGCCTTGGCCCTGTGGCTGCTTCAGAAACACTCCAGGCACTCTCTGCGGTGCTTCCTTGCCCTGGCGTCATGCTAAGGGCAGGCCTCTCTCGTCAGGAGGAGTGCTGCGGCCACCAGCACAAGGGCTTTTCTCTCTTTTCTGTCTCTGAGTTGGGAGAAAACCACTCCCAAACTTATTACTCTTGTTATTTCTTTAGACGATTGAGGTCCACTAAGACCGTCTCCTCATTCTTGGGTAAGAAAACTTGAGTCAAGGGGAACATGTCCTTAGAAAACGCAGTGTAATGCGACACAATTCTGTGGATCAGCTGGGGATTCACGAGAACGACAGCTCATGGCCAACACCCCTGGGGAGGAGCCAGAGGGACTCACTGTGCGGTCACACAGCCACCTGGGGTGGCAGTAATCCAGGGTCCCGCCCAGGTCCTCCGTCAGCTGGGACTTGTCGATGTAACCGTGTAATTCTGGCACTGAGCTCAGCATTATGATCTGGAGGAGGAAGAAGGTCACCCATCACCCGACGGCAGGGACCGAGGCAGGGGAACACTGGAAAATGTCTGTAGACACTTTGATTGCCATGATGTGGGGGTGCTGGCATCGACGGGTGGGGGGTTGGGGCACGCTAACTCCCACCATGCACAGGAGCCCCACCCCCCAGCAATTCTGCCCAAACTGTCAGCTTTGAGAGTCTCTGACCAAAGCATCATCTTCTTTTTAAAAAAGGCTGAAATGGCGATTTAAGGCAGAAAGTGACTGGCTCTCTCTGCTCCTTGAGGGAAGCACCCACATGCTGCCCAGCAGCCCTGATTCGTGACCAGTATGACCAGGACTGGCCGATGGCGACCTAGGGATTAAGTCACCTCTCTCTGCGATTTCAGTGCTTCACAAACACCTGTCTAGGCTTCGTACACATTTAACCATGACAAGCCCACATACCCACCCAGCCACAGCCCAGCGGTCAGAGGTCAGTGTCCAGCACTGAGACGCAACATTTCGTTAAAATGTACTTTAACAAAGGCCTCCTCAGATGAGCTTTCCATGAATCTAAGGAATGACCTGACACAGGCCAGCAAGAGGAAGACGCTGCCGATGATTTCTGTGAAACCCATTTTTGAGAACCCACTGATTTGGCCCAATAGGGCCATTTTTGAGAAGGCCAGAGACACCGTTGTCAACTCTGATACATTTTCACAGAGATCTGTCATTAACATGGTTTACTTGCCAACTATGAGTATAAGAACAGACACACCAATGTCACTGTCCCCAGGGCCATGAGGCGTCACTGCCCAGAGGTGGCGGTCTCTGGAGAACACGGGGTGCTGTCCCTTGTGTGTCCCTTCACTCCAAACAAATGAAGTCCCCCCTGGGGGCACACGGTCTGGCGGCCCCACCCAGTGCCGCTCAGAGCAGCAGGCAGGACAGTGGCTGGGCCAGGCCTCACTGAAACAGGCTTCGTCCCGTAGCACAGGTTTTACAGACCTCCATGCAGATTCTGTTTTTACAGGACAAATGGCCAAGGCCAGGGAGTGCCCCTTTCCAGAGGCTGTGCCCGGGGTGAGGACACGAGGTGGAGCTGGTCCTCTGGGCCCCGCTGGCAGCTCAGGGGACACTCATACTCCCTTCCCTGGCCCCTGCCTTGCGCTGGGCGCCGGCAGAGCTGGACTGCTCCTCACTGGGAGGCGGGCAGTGGCTCTCAGCCTATCGGGGACTGTTGTTCTTCAGCCTGACCCACTGTAAGAATGTTCTAGGCTCGCGCTCTGACCAAGCACATGCACGTGTACAGTGGCGCATCTAAGGCTGCGCTTTGCATGGACTGCGTGTCAACTGTGGGGAGCGGGCAGAGGAAGCCCTGCAGCTCCCACCAGCACCCAGGCGCGGCTCTGGCTCAGTGGTTCGGGGCTGCCTCTGCACCTTGAGCATTTCTGGGATCACACACGGGCCAAGAATGCAGTCAGGCCCCTTCTGCCTACGGAGCTGAAGCAGTGTGCTTACCGGTACCTTCATCTTAAAGTCATCTCTGTTGAACTTGAAGGCGAGGTCACAGAGAGTCCTTTGGAAAAATCCCGTTGGGCGCAGGACAAGCACGAGCTGGAGGTTTGCCGGGAAGGATGCCTGCAAGAGAGCAGAAGGGCTGTGGGGACGTCTGTGGGCAGCGCAGGGCCGAGCCCGGGGCCTCTGCACACCCTCAGCCAGCAGCGCCGTCCAGGCACAGGACACAGCTTACCGGCCAGGCAGTTTCAACACATCACCACTGTGTTAAGATAGAGATGGTAACAGATGCTGACTCTCAGAGGCGTCACTGTTTCTTAAAAGGAAGGGAAAAAAACCGCCCTGCTTGTACAGCTCTGTCGCGATGCGTGTGAACATGAGTCAGAGACTTGTGCACTTGTCGCGGCTGCACCCGAGACCCAACCGCAGCACCCCATGTGACTGCAATGGAGACAGGGCCTCTGCAGAGGTACCTGGGTGCAGGTGAGGGCGTCAGGGCAGGCCCCGATGCACCATGCCTGGGGTCCTGATGAAAGGGGCCACTGGGACAGACACATGGAGAAAGCCGTGGGAAAGGGGACGCAGAGCGGAAGCCAGGGGTCCCTGGTTGCCAGCGTCACCAGCAGCTGGGGGCTGGGCTTTGCCCCCAGAGCCGCAGAAGGAAGCCGACCTGGTGACACAGGAGCCTACACTTCCAGCTGCCAGGCTGACAGTAAATCCCTGTTGTGTAAGCCGCCCAGTCTGCGAATTTTGTTATGATGGCCCCAGGGAACCAAGACATTGTCAAATAAAAAGAGCAAACAGACACATACATGTATGACTTAAAAATTAAATTAAACTGACAGATTTCTGGGAAGATGGCGACGTGAGCAGGGCAGCGGAAATTTCCTCCCAAAACCATATGTATTTATGAAAATACAACAAGTACAACTATTCCTAAAAAAGAGACCAGAAGATACAGGACAGCACACAGCGTGCAGCTACACCTGAGAGGACTTGGCACCCCGCGAGGGGACGGAGCTGCGACCCAGGGGGACCCGAGCACTCCCCCACCCCAGCGTACCAGCGGGAGGAAAAGATTCAGAGCCGGGAGGGAGTGGAAGCACAGGCCTGCCAAATAACCAGCCCTGCTGATCTGCGCGGGGAGTGCTGACACACATCACGCAGTGTAGCGGAGATTGGAGAGACAGAGGGTGCAGGATCTGAGCGGGGAACGCGCCAGGGTGCTTGCAGCCGGCTCCCGGGAAGGAAAAAAAAAAAGGGAAACCGCGTGCTTTTTTCAGCGGTATTAAAGAGACAGGAGCCCAGCAGAGGAGCCGGATCTCCCCAGCACACTCAGCCCCGCAGGCTGGGAGTCCTGGGGAGTTTCAGACGCCTTAGCTGGCGACTGGGGAAGCGTAGCCATACTTACACTTTTCGCTGAGATCAACAGCCTCCCATTCGTTTCCACCCCGGCCAGAGCTATAAAGGGCCCTGCGGAGCGGCGCGGCCATGGCTGCGGAATAGTGGAGCAACAGTGCCACCTACAGCATCTCCACAGAATCTACTCCCGGAGGGCATTTTTCTTTTTTTTTTTGTTCTTTTTTATTTTAGTTTTGTTTTTTGTTTTTTGTTTTTTCTTATTTTTCCTTTCTTTTTTTTCTTTTTGAAGTCTTAAAGAGCCCAGCTGACATACGTGGCAACTACCAGCAACCACTTCTATAGCCATGAAAAGGCAGAGGAATATGGTCCAGACTAAAATCAACCAGACAACCCCAGAGAGGGAGCCTGAAAGGATGGAAATGCACAGTCTTCCTGAAAAAGAATTCAGAATAAAAGTCATAACCATGCTGATGGACCTACAGAGAAATGTGCAAGAGCTGAGGGAGGAAGTGAGGGAAGTGAAGAAAGACAATGCAGAAATCAGACAAGCGATCGACGGGCTTAACAGCAGACCGGATGAGATGCAAGAGACTGTTAATGGAATACAAATCAGAGAACAGGAATACAGAGAAGCTGAGGCAGAGACAGATAAAAGGATCTCTAGGAATGAAAGAATATTAAGAGAACTGTGTGACCAATCCAAATGAACAATATAAGCATTATATGAGTACCAGAGGAAGAAGAGAGAGAAAAAGGGATAGAAAGTGTCTTTGAAGAAATAATTGTTGAAAACTTTCCCTCGCTGGGGAAGGAAATAGTCTCACAGTCCACCGAAGCCCACATATCTCCCAACACAAGGGAACCAAGGAAGACAACGCCAAGACACATAATAATTAAGATGGCAAAGATCAAAGATAAAGACAGGGTATTAAAGGCAGCTAGAGAAAGGAAAAAGATCACCTACAAAGGAAAACCCATCAGACTATCATCAGACTTCTCAAAACAGAAACCTTATAGGCCAGAAGAGAATGACATGATATATTTAACGTAATGAAACAGAAGGGCCTTGAACCAAGAATATTGTATCCAGCACAATTATCATTTAAATATGACTGAAGGATTAAACAATTTCCAGACAAACGAAAGTTGAGAGACTTTGCCTCTCATAAACCACCACTACAGGATATCTTAAATGGACTGCTCTAGAGGGAAGCACACCTAAGGCTAAAAAGATGTCACCAGGGAAAATAAAATCATAGCAAAGAAAGCAGACCATCCAAATACTAACTAAAGACAAAGAATAAAACACCTAGTATATAAAGAATGGAGGAGGAAGAATAAGAAGGGAGAGAAATAAAGAAACATAAGACGGTGTTTACAATAACTTAACAAGAAAGTTAGGTGAGATAGATAGTAAAGAAGCAACCCTTGAACCTTTGGTAACCATGAATCTAAAGCCAGCAATGGCAATAAGTACATATCTATCGATAATCACCCTAAATGTAAATGGACTGACTGCCCCAATCAAAAGACAGAGAGTAACAGAATGGATAAATAAGCAAGACCCATCTATATGCTGCCTACAAGAAACTCACCTCAAATCCAAAGATATACACAGACTAAAAGTGAAGGGATGGAAAAAGATATTTCATGCAAACAACAAAGAGAAAAAAGCAGGTGTTGCAGTACTTGTATCAGACAAAATAGACTTCAAAACGAAGAAAGTAGCAAGAGATAAAGAAGGACATTACATAATGATAAAGGGGTCAATCCAACAAGAGGATACAACCATTATAAATATATGTGCACCCAATACGGGAGCGCCGGCATATGTGAAACAAATACTAACAGAATTAAAGGAGGAAAAAGACAGCAATGCATTCATTTAGGAGACTTCAACACACCACTCACTCCAAAGGACAGATCAACCAGACAGAAAATAAGTAAAGACACAGAGGCACTGAACAACACACTAGAACAGATGGACCTAACAGACATCTACAGAACTCTACACCCAAAAGCAACAGGATACACATTCTTCTCAAGTGCACATGGAACATTTTCCAGAATAGACCACATACTAGGCCACAAAAAGAACCTCAGTAAATTCAAAAATATTGAAATCCTACCAACCAACTTCTCAGATCACCAAGGTATAAAACTAGAAATAAATTTTAGAAAGAAATCAAAAAGGCTCACAAATACATGGAGACTTAACAACATTCTCCTAATTAATCAATGGGTTAACGACCAAATCAAAACAGAAATCAAAGAATATATGGAGACTAATGACAACAACACAAAGCCACAACTTCTCTGGGACGCAGCAAAGGCAGTTCTAAGAGGAAAGTATGTTGCAATCCAGGCCTCTTTAAAGAAGGAAGAACATTCCCAAATGAATAGTCTAAAGTCACAATTATTGAAATTGGAAAAAGAAGAACAAATGAGGCCCAAAGTCACCAAAGGAGGGACATAATAAAGATCAGAGAAGAAATAAATAAAATTGAGAAGAATAAAATAGAAAAAAATCAATGAAACCAAGAGCTGGTTCTTTGAAAAAATAAACAAAATAGATAAACCCCTAGCCAGACTCATTAAGAGAAAAAGAGAATCTACACACATAAACAGAATCAGAAATGAGAAAGGAAAAATAACAATGGACCCACAGAAATACAAAGAATTATAAGAGAATATTATGAGAATCTATATGCTAACAAGCTGGAAAACCTAGAAGAAATGGACAACTTCTTAGAAAAATACAACCTTCCAAGACAGACCAAGCAAGAAACAGAAAAACTAAACAGACCAATCACCAGCAATGATATTGAGTCGGTAATCAAAAAACTACCCAAGAACAAAACCCCCAGGCCTGATGGATTCACCTCTGAATTCTACCAGACATATAGAGAAGAAATAACACCCATTCTCCTTAAAGTTTTCCAAAAAATAGAAGAGGAGGGAATACTTCCAAACTCATTCTATGAAGCCAGCATCACTCTAATACCAAAACCGGGCAAAGACCTCACCAAAAAAGAAAATTACAGACCAATATCCCTGATGAACGTAGATGCAAAAATACTCAACAAAATATTAGCAAACCGAATTCAAAAATACATCAAGAGGATCATACACCATGATCAAGTGGGATTCATCCCAGGGATGCAAGGATGGTACAACATTCGAAAATCCATCAACATCATCCACCACATCAACAAAAAGAAGAACAAAAACCACATGATCATCTCCATAGATGCTGAAAAAGCATTTGACAAAATTCAGCATCTATTCCTGATTAAAACTCTCAACAAAATGGGTATAGATGGCAAGTACCTCAACATCATAAATGCCATATATGACAAACCCACAGCTAACATCATACTTAACAGCGAGAAGCTGAAAGCTTTTCATCTAAGATCGGTAACAAGACAGGGATGCCCACTCTCTCCACTGTTATTCAACATAGTACTGGAGGTCCTAGCCACGGCAATCAGACAAAACAAAGACATACAAGCCATCCAGATTGGTAAAGAAGAAGTCAAATTGTCACTATTTGCAGATGACATGATATTGTACATAAAAAACCCTAAAGACCCCATTCCAAAACTACTAGAACTAATATCTGAATTCAGCAAAGTTGCAGGATACAAAATTAACACACAGAAATCTGTTGCTTTCCTATACACTAATGATGAACTAACAGAAAGAGAAATCAGAAAAACAGTTCCATTCACAATTGCATCAAAAAGAATAAAATACCTAGGAATAAACCTAACGAAGGAAGTGAAAGACCTGTACTCTGAAAACTACAAGACACGCCTAAGAGAAATTAAAGAGGACACTAACAAATGGAAATGCATCCCATGCTCTTGGCTAGGAAGAATAAATATTGTCAAAATGGCTATACTACCTAAAGCAATCTACAGATTCAATGCAATCTCTATCAAACTACCAACAGCTTTCTTCAATGAACTCGAACAAATAATTCTAAAATTCATATGAAACCACAAAGGACCCCGAATAGGCAAAGCAATCCTGAGAAGGAGGAATAAAACAGGGGGAATTAAGATCCCTGACTTCAAGCTCTATTACAAAGTCACAGTAATCAAGACAATTTGGTATTGGCACAAAAACAGACCCACAGACCAGTGGAACAGAATAGAAAATCCAAACATTAACCCAAACATATACAGTCAATTAATATTTGATAAAGGAGCCTTGGATATACAATGGGGAGATGACAGCCTCTTCAGCAGCTGGTGTTGGAAAAACTGGACAGCTACATGTAAGAGAATGAAACTGGACTACTGTCTAGCCCCATACACAAAGGTAAACTCAAGGTGGATCAAAGACCTGAATGTAAGTCATGAAACCATAAAAGTCTTAGAAAAAAACATAGGCAAAAATCTCTTGGACAAAAACATGAGCGACTTCTTCAGGAACATATCTCCCCGGCCAAGGGAAACAAAAGCAAAAATGACCAAGTGGGACTATATCAAGCTGAAAAGCTTCTGTACAGCAAAGGACACCATCAGTAGAACAAAAAGAGATCCTACAGTATGGGACAATATATTCATAAATGACGTATCCGATAAGGGGTTGACATCCAAAATATATAAAGAACTCATGCACCTTAACAAACAAAAAGCAAATAATCCAATTAAGAAATGGGCAGAGGACATGAATAGACACTTCTCTAAAGAAGAAATTCAGATGGCCAAGAGGCACATGAAAAGATGCTCCACATCACTAATCATCAGAGAAATGCAGATTGAAACCACAATGAGATATCACCTCACACCAGTGAGGATGGCCAACATCCAAAACACAAACAACAACAAATGTTGGCGAGGATGTGGAGAAAAGGGAACCCTCCTACACTGCTGGTGGGAATGCAAATTAGTTCAACCTCTGTGGAAAGCAGTATGGAGGTTCCTCAAAAAACTCAAAATAGAAATACCATTTGACCCAGGAATTCCACTCCTAGGAATTTACCCTAAGAATGCAGCAGCCCAGTTTGAAAAGACAGATGCACCCCTATGTTTATTGCAGCACTATTTACAATAGCCAAGAAATGGAAGCAACCTAAGTGTCCATCAGTAGATGAATGGATAAAGAAGAGGTGGTACATATACACAATGGAATATTATTCAGCCATAAGAAGAAAACAAATCCTACCATTTGCAACAACATGGATGGAGCTAGAGGGTATTATGCTCAGTGAAATAAGCCAAGCCGAAAAAGACAAGTATCAAATGATTTCACTCATATGTGGAGTATAAGAACAAAGAAAAAAACTGAAGGAACAAACCAGCCGCAGACTCACAGAACCCAAGAACGGACTAATAGTTACCAAAGGGAAAGGGACTGGGGAGGATGGGTGGCAAGGGAGGGACAAAGGGGAAAAAGGGGCATTAAGATTAGCAGATGTAATGTTGGGGGGGCATGGGGAGGGTTGTGCAACTCAGAGAAGACAAGTAGTGACTCTATAGCATCTCACTACGCTGATGGACAGTGACTGTAATGGGGTTGGTGGGGGGGACCTGATGAAGGGGGTAGTTTAATAACCATAATATTGCACATGTAATTGTAGATTAATGATACCAAAATAAATTATTTTAAAAAAGGAAAAAAAAAGAATACATATGGGAAAGCTGGGATTCCAAGGCAGACAGTCAGGCTGCGGGACCCAAATCTTTTAATCACACCAAGAATCCAAAGCCAGCTGGATGTTAGAAATCATGCCTGCTATAATATTTTGTGTCAATTATTCCTCAGAAAAAGACAGGCAGGCAGTAAGGAAGAAAGGAGGAGGGGAAGGAAGGATTGGGAAGCATCATTTCCCAGTGGAGTACAGGGAGACCCAGGAAGGTGAAGTTCCAAAGTCACTCAGTTTGAATGGGAAAGTTAGGTAAGAATCCAGATTTCCTAACTGCTAGGCCAACCCCCAGATCTCCCGTGAAAGTGACTAGATGAAGTGACCAAGTGAGACTTCATATTAACATATCTGTAATACCTTGATAATAATTGGTGTTTTAAAAAAATAAAATAAAGGCATTGACAGACAAAAAAAAATTAATGTAAGCTTATCCCAGGCACACACACCTCCCCTACCCCCCAACAGTGATAGGAGCAGACTCTGTTACCAGCTCTGCTTACAGGTGCATGACCTCAGGCAACTCAATTAACCTCTCTGTGCCTCAGTTTCCCCTCTGTAAACCAGGGATAACAAAGTGCCTTCCCCACACAGTCTCTTGAGGGTTAAATGACCTCATGGTGCACACTCAGGAAAAGGCTGCTGTGGTGCCAGACTGCTTCCAGATGCTGAAATCCAGGAGGCCCCATTAATAAAAAGAGAAATTTTGAAGCTATCAAGGTTGATTTCTGGGTGAGTAGGCTAATAAAGTCTGACATACAGCAAAGCATGGCACAGCCCCGAGGCCTGAGGTGGACGCGGCCTTGTGGAGTGGAAGTGGGGAAACCCTCTTGCCTGGAGGTCCTGGCTGAGAGGCTGTCCCTGGTCACCCCAGCACCCCAGCACCCCAGCTGGTCTCTGCAGGATGGCAGAAGCGAGCCCACGGAGTGCAGAGGGGCAGCCCCACGTCTGGGTGAGGCCAGGCGGTGCGTCTCGCTGGCAGGGGGGGTTACCTGGCCGTCTCCTCCCGACCGTGATGGCAGGCATCCCGGGACCCTGTGTCCCCAGGTGCTAACAGGACTCTGGGAAGGTGGGTTACTGACTGGGGCCTCACTCAGGATCACGAACACACTCAAAGTCTGCACGAGGCTGGGGGCAGTGCTAGTCATGGGACCACACCTCAGGCTCGCCTACTTCCTGGGAGGCATTAGGTCTTAGTATCCTTTCCTGCCCATGGCAGGAGAGGATGGTTCAGTCAGATTTACTCTGAGCCCTGCCCTTGGGAGGCCCAGCCCAGCAGCCTGAAGCCCTGCAGAAGGTACAGCCAGGATCCCACAGGCTGGTCAGCCAGTCTTGGGCCCTCCGAACTTCTGACTCAGTCGGTCTCAGGGGCAGGAGCGCCCAGGAGCTGATGCCTAGGAGGGGACATAGAGACAGCGCTGCTCAGGCCCTGGCCTCCGGGGAACCGTGTCCCTGCAGCTTGCTCAAATAGCTGGCAGCAGGGTGCTGGCCTTGCACAAGGGCCCTGCGGCCTGGACTGCATCAAGCCCTGGGGCCTCCGATGTCCCATCACCTCCCACTGAGAGCAAGTCCTCCAAGTAGGAGAAAAGTGAAGAGAAAGAAGGGCACCAGGACAGCCATCAGGCCCAGGTGCGCCCACCTCCCAGTGGCCGGGTGCGGGAGGGCGGTGTTGGCCTGGGGCACAGCCCACAGCCAAAGCTGCCGTCCGCCAGGCAACCCCAGGCTGGCGACCCGCCCAAGCCTAGCGAACTGCCCGAGCTCAGCCCAGGCCAGGGCTGTCCTGACTGCCCTTTCTCTTACTCCACAGGCAGTCCTAAATTCCATCTGGGCACCCTGGAGATTTTGTCCAGAGCCCCCCCGACACACACACTTTTCCTGGGCTCTCGGCCCTGGACCACTGCCCATGGCCCTGCTCTCCACCCAGGTGCCATGAGCCACCGTGGCCCTTTTAAGACATGAGCTGTGTCATGGCAGCAAGGCTCCTCCACACCTCAAAGAAACCCAGAGCGCTGAGCACGGCCGTGGGAGCCTCCCAGACCTCTGCCCCTCGGCCTCTGTCCTCAGGGTTCCTGCCATCCTGCCCCGCCCCAGCTCCCCCACTGCCCTCTGACCCCAAGCCCGTGAACGTGCCACCAAGAGGCTCCCGGCCCTGCCCGGGCCCCTCTGTCCAGACCTCACGCCCGCCACAAAGCCCTCTGACCTGAGGCCACCATCCCTCGCCCCAGCACGGCCCTGGCCCCAGTCCACCTGGCACTGGCGGGATGTCCCCATGCCTGGGATGGAAGCTCCCCATGCTGGGGGCTCTGCCTTGGGCTCTGCACGCCTTTGGGCTTCTCCCCGCTCCCCCTGGCCTGTCTGCACTGGCACCTCCACCCACATCTGCTGCCTCGCCCCGGTTTACCGCTGCTCCCGCTCACAGGAGGCTCTGCACCCCACTGGTGGGCTGGCCATGTCCTCCCGGGGCCTTGAGGGTGGCGCTCAAGCTCAGTGACCTTCTGTCATGGGGGTGGGGGCAGGGTGGGGCCTGTCCTGCTGCAGCGCCCAGGCACGGCCCCCATGGGTCCCCACAGGTTTGCGAGCTGCTGCCACAGCCCCGCAGGACAGGCCCCTGCACCCTCGGCGGCCGGCACCTGCATGGATGCGACTGCTGTGGCTCTTGCGGGGCACCATCTTCCCCGCCGTGGCCACTGCCTGTCACCCAGGGCCACCCACTGGACCCGCCGCTGGGCCTCGGCAGTGTTGTCTTGAGGCAGACGGGGCCCCGCTCAGCCTGGGTCCTGTGTCCCACCGCCCCCTCTGCTGGGAGCTCCAAGCATCAGCCCAGGAGGGAGGGTCTCCCAGCACCCGGCGGTGGCCACCTCCCCATGGCGCCCGGTCCTGCTGGCCTGGGCAGGGACGCACAGTCTGGCTCCTCTGAGCAGAAAGGAAACTCAGGGACACGGCACCATAGGTCGCAGGCCCAAGGGCGGCTCTGGGTTGCTTGCAGCAAGTGGACTGCAGACCTGTCACCTCCGTCTGTGATATTGGCCACCACTATTTAAGGAAAACCTCCCTACAAAGCCTCTTTCTGGACGTGATGGTGAGTCATCGTTTCTAAATTTCAAAATAGTTTTTATCGCCCTAATTCCCTCGTCACGGCAGACAGGCCCTGTAAGGAGGAGAGTGGAGCCTGCAAGTTGAACCCATGCCCTTGTCCTTCGGCTGTTCCACGTAACTCAATCCCATGGCGGGGGACACTCCCGCTGCACCCTGAGATGCGGTGCCCGCCTGGCTACGCCCATCACTGGGGGGGGCGTTGCCATGGGAGACAGTCACTGTCCCCCTTCTCTCTGCTTTAAGTTATGGAATGTAAATTACAGAGGGTAATGGAGATCCTTGCCAAGGCAGAGGTATTGATGACACGTACAATCACATATTTCAAATACCAATAGCTGTAAATTAAATTTTCTCTGGGTTGGAGCTGGGCGCACACAGGCTACCAAACAAACCCATTGTTTTAACTGCAGGGACAGCCGGAAAGAGGGTCTGGGCTGGAGGCTCCTCCTGGGGCAGGCAGACCCCCACCCCCCACACGACCATGGGCAGCTCGTCCCTCAGAAGCCCAGCTTCTTGGGCAGTGCAGGGATGCCCGGAAGCTTCTGCAACAGCGTCAGGGGCTGGAGGCACCTCCCGGGCGGGCTCAGCATGTGCCCCTTCTGCTCGGCCACACTTGTTGCACAAAGTGGACATGTTCTGAGGAAGCTCAGCAGCCCCTCGGGCCCCTTGGTGAGGGCACAGCCATGGCACGACCCCCTCCCAGGCACCTGTGCTCCTCGCCGCACCCCAGGCCCCCGGGCCTCCCACCTTTGCTCATGCGTCCCGAGGGGCCTGCTCGTCACCCCCTCTGCGGACAACTCCTTCCCCTTCCGGCTCTTCACCAGGTGTCGCCCTGCAAGGAAGTCCCCCCGGCACTCCCGCTGCTCCTGCCCCCACCTCCACTGGGGGCTCACCGCCCTGTGCTGAGACGCCTAGTGACTTGCACACAGTAGGAACTCACCAGCATTGTTTACACAACACTATTTTGCCATGTGTATAAAATTTACTGGATGACCTAAAAATCCGGATTCTCTCAGATCATATTCTAACTTTTCTGCACACACAGGCGGCGCTGGCTTTACACACAAAAGCCACAGCTCTGCCCCTGTAGATGAAGAATGACTTTAACTGCAATGTGCTAGAGTAGCATGCTCTAGGGTATCGATAGGCTATACACATGAACACATGGACTCTGTCACAACACCCAGATGCTGACACACACACACTGCACGCAGTACAGGAGACGGGCTTAAAATTATAAATGGAATCCTAAGAGAGTGTACTTAGGTGTTTATAGAAGACACATCCACCCAGGGACAGTCCAGACTTTGAACCAACCAGGCAAAGAGCCTGAATGCTCGGCCTGCCCCTGCCTTTGGCCCCCTGCTGTGACCACGACCTGTGGCAGGGACACCGGCACAGCCCCCGGGCCCCCAAGCTGGCTCGGCCCTGCTCACGGCACAGCAGGTCTGATCTAGGAACTCTGGACTCTGCCTCCCCCAGTGCCAGCTGAGGCGTCCACGACAGAGAAGGAACGCCCCAAACAAGGAGGGCTCAGCTCAGGAGGTGGCACACATGGTCCGGCTAAAATGAGGCCGGGACGAGGGTGTTACGTAAGCTGCGAGGCTGACTCGGGCGGCCACGCGACCACAGAGCCTCTGTTGCCGGCTGGCTGCTGTGGCACTCGTGGGCCGGGCTGGCGGAGTCGTGCACGAGGCAGTGCCAGCGCAGGAGTGGGCATCCCCTTGGGGGTGCTGGCCCGCCTGACGCCAGGTGGTAGCCTCCCTGAAGCCCCCTGGCTCAAAGCACAGGCTCGCAGGAGCTGGCGGTCTGGGTGAGTGAGGCAGAGCCCTGCTCCCCTGCATGGGGACAGCTGTGCCAGCAGTGACTCCCATCTGCCACCCCCACCGCAGAACCAGGGTGGAGATGAGACCCTATGCCCTGGCTCAGAGAAGGGCACGTGCGTGGAGAGGCCCCGGCGCCTGGCTTGCAGTGCCCTGCCTCCCCAAGGGGGCTCTCCGTCCAGGCTCAGGCCCCTGTGTGTTTGTCTGGCATCTCGGGTCACAGCCCGTACCCCTGCCGGCTGTCTGCGCCCCGCTCTACACCTCTGGCTCATGGCTCCTTAGATCCCCAAGACCTCATACAGTGTGCCAGACACACACTAGAGTGCCAGTACGGGGGCTGAATACGGGCTTCGAAGTTTTGGCATTACTATGATCAATCGATTTTTACAACAAAAAGCACTGGAGTTCAAAAGCAATATTTGACAGTTCTGCTGAGAAATGCTAACTTCTGGGATTTCTGAACCCATACCGGGGAACCCCGAGACTTATAGGAAAAAGGATAGAAAAACCTGTATTTTCATTGTGTGAGAGTCAGTGCCAACATATTTAACACAGACGCCAACTTTTCAGTGATGATCTTCATAAGACAGTTTTAAAGAATAGCCAGCATGTTTCAGAAACTCGTTTGGCCATAAACTCAGGGATAAGGAAAAGGGCGACTGTGCTGGGTAGCCCAAGAGCTTGACGCCCGTGGGCAGGTCTGCCCTGGACCGCGTCATGGAATTGGTGGGTGATCCCGCAGGCCTGGCTCAGGCTTTAACAATAAGTCATCATTTCACAGAAAGCACTCCTGTATTTGGGAGTGCTTCCATCTAACCAGGAGTGACTGGTGAACTTGAGGGAGCTTTATGGGAAACCTGTCTCCCACTCTCTGGGCTGGGCACCGCCACCCAAATACAGACAGCGTTTGCTTGACTTGAGGGAACCACAGCATGCAAACAAGCATGACTGGGTATTTCCACGAAGTCCAGGCAAAGCAGGGGCTGCTCTGCAGGGAGGCCAGGGGAGGGGTGCAGAAAGATGAGAAGCTGATGGGGTTCCGAGGGAGGGCGTTCCAGGGACAGGTGTGTGTGCAAAGGGGCAGAGAAGCACTTTCCCCAAGGCTGGGAGGGCTGGCCCCCCAGGGGACACCATGGCCAAGAGGTGGCCGCTGTCCCCATGCCACACAGTGTCAGGCCTGAGCGGTTATTTAAATCCACGGTGAGAGATACAAAAGAACTGGTTAGATTATTCAGATTTTAAAATTGGTGTTATTAAAACAGTGTTACCCTTTTAAAGAACAACTTGACTGGAGCTTCTTGTATCCAGACACGGTGACTTACGATTTAAGTAATGTCTGTTATAAGTCCAGTGTACACCTGACCTAGAGATGCTAACAATTTAATTCTTATTTAGCCTGCCATGTGACATTGCACATAAATTTATTTTCAAGTTTAAAATAATGAAATGGACACACTGGCTATTAACTGGCAATGGCATATCAAAAGTATTTTATAATTTTTGAGAAATTTAAACCTTAGGAAAGCTGATTACATGTCTACTTTTGAAACATTCTAACATGTTTTAATTTGTTTCAGGTAAATGATGGCATGAGGCCAGAGAAAAGGGGATGCCTCAGGTGGCCCCACAGGCTGGGAACAGGGTTGCACAGAGTGTGTGGGCTGTAACAGCAGAGCAGACATGGAGCCTTTATGCTGAGTGAAGTAGTGAGGCCACCTGCGTGGGGAACCGGTCCTTCCATGGCACCCGGCCCGCAGCACGGAGGCCGCTCAGGAAACAGCAGCCAAAGATGGTTTGAACGCAAGACCCTGAAAAGGAGGTTAGGAGAATTTCACTCCATCAGGGGATTAAATTTTAAGAGATGCTTGGGAGCAGCGGGGCCACCACAGCCAAGGACCCCAGGCACGGTCCCTCCGGGTCACCCTGCTGGCAGACAATCAAATGCCGCAGTGAGGCGAGTGTGGGCTGCACTTGGCCGCCACAGACGCTGCAGTGGTGACTGACTCCCTGGCAGCCAGGGTCTCTAAATGCAGGAATGAGTCACCAGGAAGGCTGGGGATCCTGACTTAGTCATAAAACGCAAGAAAGAATAGCCCATTTGGGAAGAAGAAAGTCACTTAGAAAAGCTCTTCAATACAATTTTGAACTTGTAGCTTGCAAGATTCTCAGGACACACTCACCCTCCAGCTTGTCGGGGCCTCGTGCCCGGTCGCAGGTGAAGACGAGGGGTCCTGAGCACCTCACATGCTCAGTGGTCAGAAACAAACCAGTGAAATCGCTTTCAGACCTTGACAGGCACCCCAGGAGCTACCCACCTGAGAGTGACATGCACACATGTGCCCTAGACCCCCCACTGCCCCTCGGCCCTGCTCAGGCCACTGACGGCTGGGGCTGCAAGCTGGCCGCACACCGTGGCTCTGTGCCCCACGCAGGCAGACAGGTCTCCAGGAGAGAGAAGCTGCCGTCACCCCACCCGGGAGAAGAGTAGGCGTGGGCATCACAGAGCCCGGGCACCACCACTTACTGCTATTCGCAGGACAGTCGCCTTCACCGAGGTCCATTTGTCCTGCCTTCGGTCTATGACCAGGATGAACCCGATGCCAGCATCTTGTGAGCTGAAAGGGAGAGGAGAGTGTCTGTGATCGGCATGTGCAACAGGATGTGCTTCAGTGTGTCTCTAAGGAAACCCTGTAATAAAACGATTCCTCCTAAAATCCTTATGGCACTTCTGCACCGCAAGGTAGGGCGCATGCCAAGTAAGGTCTGACAGACTGCGGCATCTCTACCACCCTCACCAGACAATTCCCGGGCTTGGTCTTATCTGAAGACAGACAGATATTTCCTGTGTGTTCCTTACTTCCCAGCCCAGCACCAACTGCCTCACAGAGCAAAGGCCCAGGCAGACCCCTCCTGGAGCTCAGCCAGTCGTCTTCCTTTGCAGGTCGATCAGCTGGCTAAGCCCCCAAAGCAAGCTTTATGGCCCATACATCCTGTTAGTCCCAGCCTCCGGGGCCCCGTGCACGTCCACGCTATGAAATCGCTCTTGAGGGCACTGCTACGACTTGGGGAGGAGCTCCCGGGGCGTCTGGAGGCTCCAGCGCATGCTGGAAACGGGACACGCGCTCTGGCTCCTGGCAGCAGCACACGTGACGGGTCACAGTCTGTGGTGACAAGCTCCGTCCGGGCTCAGCCTCCCATGGAGCCCGAGCCGCTGTGCAGACGCAAGGGCTGCTCTCGCTGGATGACTGCACCTCTGAGCCAACTGTGTGGTGCCAGCAGCCGCTGCCAGCCAATCCACGCGGAAGTGAGTGGGACAGAGACGCAGAGGCTTGGACAGAAATCGCTAATTTGCAAGTCTCTGAACACGTCCGAGGGAGCCACTTCTGGCTTTAAATGAAAATCGCAATTACATGGAATGTACACAGATTAGCCTACGTGTGACATGCTCTGCTGGCTGCAAGCATCATGTAATGAAGCCAGACTGTTAACACCTGAAGTCCTCTCTGACCCTCGGGTTTAACGACAGTGACACAAAGCACAGGGGCTCTGGGTTCTGTCCCCACTTGATAATGTCTGTAAATAACAACAGCAAATGCACAAACACTCTCCAGACCCCCTCACAGCAGCTTCCCTCCTGCTGGGACTGGTGCCCACCTGTGCATTGATAGGGTGGCAGGTTGCTCCAGGCCCACTCTCTATGCAGCTTGGTTTTCTGGAGGGCTGGCCTGGCACCTGAAGTTTCGGTGCCAGGAGCCAGGATTCCGGGCATTTGCTGCACTGCCACCCAGCAGTGCACTGGGCGCAGGCTGGCGTGACGAGGGCCGGGCTGCCAGGTGTGGGGTCGGGATGGAACAGAAACCCTAGCGGCTGCTTGGCTCCGTGCAGCCGTGGCTTTCTTCCCGGTGGCCCGAAGGACTCTCTGCTTAAGTCTGCCGGGGCCTTGCTGCCAGTGTGGGCGGCCTCCCCGCCCACGGCCTGTCCCCGTCCCCCGCCCCGGGTCACCTCCCGTGCGAGGCGGGGCACGGGGATTCGCAGGGATTGCACCAAACGAGCCTCCAGCTCCAAACTGAGAAATGCGCTGGCCGGCGGCGCCCTCTTGTGCTCGAAAGTGAGTACTGCATGCGGCCTGGCGGCCAGGGGGCTGGGAATGTGGGATCAGCGCTGTCCTTGGGGAGCCGCAGCTCCGGGAACCCAGCACCCTCTGCCCAGACACGGCTCAGGGTCCAGCCGCCTAAGCCTGCCTGACCCCAGCCCCGTGACCTTGATGGGCGCGGAGGTGGGCTTCAAGGAACGTGCTGCTCCAGCAGCTTTGCATTTCTGGGCAGGAGCAGCAGGACAACGGGCCGTCCTCAGACAGCCCTGCTTTGGGCTCACCCCTCAGTGCGGGGCCTTTTCCTTCTGAGCGTGTGGCCGACTCCCGCTCAGTCCAGGCTGGAGGCTCCCGGGAGTCGGCAGCATCCAGGCAGCTTCCCCGCCAGGCCTCTGCACACCTCCTGGGCTGCGGCCCCTCTGCGAGCCTGGGTGAGCTCCCGCACCCCCTGCTGCCCAGCGGATGGCCACGTGCTGCTCAAAGTTAGCCGGTACTGAGGTTCAGTGGGCTTGGAAGCCACTGCTCGCCTTCTCCCGGGCTGACGGGGGGCTGCTCAGGGAGACACCACGGTGAGCGCCGGTACAGAGAGACCTCGGGCTCAACTCTGTTTCTCTTTGAAGTTAGGAATTAGTGATCCAACCGCTTGAAAGAGCTCAGAGATGATCACTTAGCCCTCTCTCGGAGCCCAGAGGTGGGCCTTGCCCTGGGGTCTGAGCTGGTTGGAGTCTTCCAAGAAGGCCCACCCAATTATGCCAGTGGCTTCATCCCTCTGGTGCCCAGGGAGGAGCTTTCGTCACGTCAGGTCTCCGGTGGCCACAATCAGCCTGTTGCTGCAGAAACTCTGAGCGCAGGGAGCCGTCCTCATGCAGGGGTCTGCTCGCAGGGCTCCACCGGATCCCATCCATCTCCTGGTGCCTGGCCCAGAGCCAGCACCCGGCCCCCCCATGTGTGAGCTCAACTTGGGACGTGGGGAAAGTGCCAGCCCCCTGTGCACAGGGCATCTGTTCTTGTCTTGCCCAACCTGGAAAAGCAGCAAGCCGCTGCCCCGTCCCAGACTCCCCTGTGCACCCAGGATAGCTCTGCATTCTGGCTCAAGTGCTGAGAACCCCCAGCTGAGGCCACCGGCCCTGCCCAGGGCTTACTGCCTCCCGTTTGTGCCCTCAGGCAGCACACAGCCCTCCCCTCCCACTTCCTTCCACCAGGAGCACAGCTGTCTTCTTAATCGTGGTTACAACCCCCCTTTAATGAAGTCAAACCACCTACTGCCTCAAGGTTGAGCACACAAGACAGACAATGACCAGGCCACCTATAAAACCAGACCTCTGACCTGTGATCTGCAGCAGCCGGCCCAGAAAACTGAACCCTGTGTCCTCCCCAGTCAGGCAGCTGGCCTGTATGCAGAAATCACACCTGCCGGAAGCTGATGCTGGTTGGCCCAGAAGCCAGACCACCACCCTGCGGCCATCTGCCTGCTGGCCAGGGGTGCCCAATAACCGACAGCTTCCTCAACTATTGCCCCTAACTCCAGGCCAGCCAGAGGAAGCCAAATGCACCCCCCAACCAGCCACATGCAACACCCGGTCCTGGTTAGCTGGCCCAGCACCCCCCGTCCACCACCATCAGGGCACCTGTGAGCTGACTCCTCCCCACCTGCTGAGTCTCCGCCACACACAAGCGACGGTGGCCAGCACCCCACTACCGTGAGCTCTGAGCCGCCAGCCCCCGCTGTCCTCCTGGAGGCCGTCCCAGCTCATCTCCGCACCTCTAACGCAGCAGAATGGATGTATCTGCCCTGAGCGACCTCTCACCCAGAGCAGCACCTCCGCCAGGGCCCTGTCCTCGCTTGGGGCCCCCAGTCAGGGGCTGCAGGGATGTGCAAGTGAGGAGCCCGGCCTCCCCACCTTGGAGCTGAGCGCTCCCAGGGGCCCCGCTCCGGTCCCTGCATGTCTACCCTCAGGGCCCCGAACAGCCCAGCCACGCCGGGTCTGTGGTCCTGGGTGTAGACTTCAACAGGTCACAGCAAGCCAGGCAGGCTTCCCCACAGCCTGATTCCGGGGAGAGGAGGAAGACATCGGTTTTAAAGAGCAAGAACCAGACAGGTCATGTCTCTGTCTATGGCTCCAGCAGAGCCTCACCCGCCCTCAGCCCAGGCTCAGGCCTCACAGCTGAAGGCAGTGAAGAGGCCTCTCAGGGTCTGAAAGGCTCATGGCCACTCTGCACACCTCGCTGGTGCCAGGGATGGGTGGAGGGGAGCATTCTCAGAGCCACCTCTAATGAGGTCCACTTAGCCCCGCGCTGGACCACAGGAGACAAGGCCAGTGGGGGCAGCAGGGCAGTGGCTCTCACAGGCGGCTGTCCAGGCTGGCATCTGCTCAGACTGGCCCGGCCAGGGATGTTGGGACAGGCATCAGGAGGAGCTGGTCCGTCCGTCCCAGGCTCCTTCTGCAGGGCCCTGGCTGAGTGAGCGGGCCCTGGGGCTGGGCCTCCCTGGGGGGCAGGGAAGAGGCAAAGCAGCTTGGTAGGACGCCGCGGTGGGGGAGGACGGGTGGGCACCTGTGGCCCCACACAGAACACAACACAGGGCCTGGCTTTGGGGCCACCCCTTTCCCGAGCCCCCACCTCATGAGTCTAGGCCTCGTTCGTCCCAAGTGACTGGCCTGCCCAGGTGCACACACCATGACCTTGACAGCATTCCATGAGCCTGCAGTCCGGAACCTTCCCTTTCTCTCTCCTTGGGATTCAAAGTTACCCAGGTACAATACCATTCGTGAACGTGTTTATCTTAACACTGGTCAGCTTTTCATCCCAGAAATCAAACTGGCAACAGAATCACCAAATGCTTTCTAAAAACTCCCCCACACGGCATCACATCCATTCCCAAAGTCACCCGCAGCCCTGTTACAGGGCCAATGGAGGCAGAGAGTGGCACGGTCCCTTTGCACAAAGCAGTGGCCTCATCTCCCCTTGGCAACCCAAAGGAACATTCCATTAAAAAAAAAATGAACACCCACAGAAATACAAAGAATTATAAGAGAATATTATGAGAATCTATATGCTAACAAGCTGGAAAACCTAGAAGAAATGGACAACTTCTTAGAAAAATATAACCTTCAAGACTGACCAAGCAAGAAAAAGAAAAACGAAACAGACCAATCACCAGCAATGAAATTGAATCAGTAATCAAAATACCACCCAAGAACAACCCCCGGACCAGATGGATTCAGCTCTGAATTCTACCAGACATATAGAGAAGAAATAACACCCATTCTCCTTAAAGTTTTCCAAAAAATAGAAGAGGAGGGAATACTTCCAAACTCATTCTATGAAGCCAGCATCACTCTAATACCAAAACCTGGCAAAGACCTCACCAAAAAAGAAAATTACAGACCAATATCCCTGATGAACGTAGATGCAAAAATACTCAACAAAATATTAGCAAACCGAATCCAAAAATACATCAAGAGGATCATACACCATGATCAAGTGGGATTCATCCCAGGGATGCAAGGATGGTACAACATTCGAAAATCCATCAACATCATCCACCACATCAACAAAAAGAAGAACAAAAACCACATGATCATCTCCATAGATGCTGAAAAAGCATTTGACAAAATTCAGCATCCATTCCTGATTAAAACTCTCAACAAAATGGGTATAGATGGCAAGTACCTCAACATCATAAATGCCATATATGACAAACCCACAGCTAACATCATACTTAACGGCGAGAAGCTGAAAGCTTTTCATCTAAGATCGGGAACAAGACAGGGATGCCCACTCTCTCCACTGTTATTCAACATAGTACTGGAGGTCCTAGCCACAGCAATCAGACAAAACAAAGACATACAAGGCATCAAGATTGGTAAAGAAGAAGTCAAATTGTCACTATTTGCAGATGACATGATATTGTACAGAAAAAACCCTAAAGACACCACTCCAAAACTACCAGAACTAATATGAATTCAGCAAAGTTGCAGGATACAAAATTAACACACAGAAATCTGTTGCTTTCCTATACACTAATGATGAACTAACAGAAAGAGAAATCAGAAAAACAATTCCATTCACAATTGCATCAAAAAGAATAAAATACCTAGGAATAAACCTAACGAAGGAAGTGAAAGACCTGTACTCTGAAAACTACAAGACACTCCTAAGAGAAATTAAAGAGGACACTAACAAATGGAAATGCATCCCATGCTCTTGGCTAGGAAGAATAAATATTGTCAAAATGGCTATACTACCCAAAGCAATCTACAGATTCAACACAATCCCTATCAAACTACCAACAGCTTTCTTCAATGACCTGGAACAAATAATTCTAAAATTCATATGGAACCACAAAAGACCCCGAATAGGCAAAGCAATCCTGAGAAGGAGGACTAAAACAGGGGGAATTAAGATCCCTGACTTCAAGCTCTATTACAAAGCCACAGTAACCAAGACAATTTGGTATTGGCACAAAAACAGACCCACAGACCAGTGGAACAGAATAGAAAATCCAAACATTAACCCAAACATATACAGTCAATTAATATTTGATAAAGGAGCCTTGGATATACAATGGGGAGATGACAGCCTCTTCAGCAGCTGGTGTTGGAAAAACTGGACAGCTACATGTAAGAGAATGAAACTGGACTACTGTCTAGCCCCATACACAAAGGTAAACTCAAGGTGGATCAAAGACCTGAATGTAAGTCATGAAACCATAAAAGTCTTAGAAAAAAACATAGGCAAAAATCTCTTGGACAAAAACATGAGCGACTTCTTCAGGAACATATCTCCCCGGGCAAGGGAAACAAAAGCAAAAATGACCAAGTGGGACTATATCAAGCTGAAAAGCTTCTGTACAGCAAAGGACACCATCAGTAGAACAAAAAGAGATCCTACAGTATGGGACAATATATTCATAAATGACGTATCCGATAAGGGGTTGACATCCAAAATATATAAAGAACTCATGCACCTTAACAAACAAAAAGCAAATAATCCAATTAAGAAATGGGCAGAGGACATGAATAGACACTTCTCTAAAGAAGAAATTCAGATGGCCAAGAGGCACATGAAAAGATGCTCCACATCACTAATCATCAGAGAAATGCAGATTGAAACCACAATGAGATATCACCTCACACCAGTGAGGATGGCCAACATCCAAAACACAAACAACAACAAATGTTGGCGAGGATGTGGAGAAAAGGGAACCCTCCTACACTGCTGGTGGGAATGCAAATTAGTTCAACCATTGTGGAAAGCAGTATGGAGGTTCCTCAAAAAACTCAAAATAGAAATACCATTTGACCCAGGAATTCCACTCCTAGGAATTTACCCTAAGAATGCAGCAGCCCAGTTTGAAAAAGACAGATGCACCCCTATGTTTATCGCAGCACTATTTACAATAGCCAAGAAATGGAAGCAACCTAAGTGTCCATCAGTAGATGAATGGATAAAGAAGAGGTGGTACATATACACAATGGAATATTATTCAGCCATAAGAAGAAAACAAATCCTACCATTTGCAACAACATGGATGGAGCTAGAGGGTATTATGCTCAGTGAAATAAGCCAAGCCGAAAAAGACAAGTATCAAATGATTTCACTCATATGTGGAGTATAAGAACAAAGAAAAAAACTGAAGGAACAAACCAGCCGCAGACTCACAGAACCCAAGAACGGACTAATAGTTACCAAAGGGAAAGGGACTGGGGAGGATGGGTGGCAAGGGAGGGACAAAGGGGAAAAAGGGGCATTAAGATTAGCAGATGTAATGTTGGGGGGGCATGGGGAGGGCTGTACAACTCAGAGAAGACAAGTAGTGACTCTATAGCATCTCACTACACTGATGGACAGTGACTGTAATGGGGTTGGTGGGGGGGACTTGATGAAGGGGGTAGTTTAATAACCATAATATTGCACATGTAATTGTAGATTAATGATACCAAATAAATTATTTAAAAAAATGATGTGCATTAATAGTACCCAGCTTGGTTCAGGTTTAAAGAAAGCGTGACATATGAAAATGAGTCTGTGAAACTGATTAATTAGGGCCTAATTATTTACATGTCTGAAAAATATAATATACAAATCCCTTTTTAAAGACATTTCCCCAGACTTATAAAATGATGTTACACAGAATTGCAGGAACACTTCTGGAAGGGTTAGGCTCATGTTACTCCTGGGTAAGACTCCTGAATTTCATTAAATGACTATCCATGTGCTAAAAAGCAGTTATTTTTGTCGCAGTAGAAAAAGAAATTGGGATCTACTAACTGCTCTTTCTCTTTTTTTGCCAGATGTAGAAATGGCTGTGGCATAATATTGCACATGTAATTGTAGATTAATGATCCGAAATAAATTATTAAAAATAAAATAAATAATAAAAGAAAAAAACGAACAAAGAACCCCGACGCTCTGAGGTCCAGGGGACTCGTCACGAACGTGCCTGGGACCAGTGTGAACCGGTGAGTGGGCAGCAGGAGCAGGAGAGCGGGACCGGCACGTGGCCCTGCGTCCTGGCCACGCAGGCCCACACAGCGGTGTCTTCTCCGTTTTTCACAGATTGATTTCTGGCCTAGCTCAAACCACAGATGGATACATGAACAAGACCCAGTCCATTGGTGCAATGGGGCATCACTCAGCCCTAAACAGGAAGGCGGTTCTGACCCAGGGCCCGGGACTCAGGCGTGGGGAGGTCGGGTCCACGGTGCAGGTGGGTCCAACCTGGTGCCCTGCTCTTCTCTCTGCCAGCCCCCTGCTGCGTGGGGTGCTGGGGGCACCGGGAACCCTGCACTTGCAGCTCAAAGGCCGCAGTGCTCCCGGGATTCCTGCAGCACGAATGCTGCTTTCGGTCGCCTCTTGTCTCACCACCGCACACCCTCCCAGACAGCAGACCCGTCTCTGCGCCCTTGGTGGCAGAATCCTGAGAGTGGTGTCTGCCCCCTCTGCCCCAGACCCCTCCCCTCCCACTTCTAGTAAATTTACTCCAGTGAACGTTTGGGTCCCAGTCCCCCACGAAGCTGTCTCCGTGGCCTGTATGCTGTGCCTGCCCGCTGCACTTCATGGGCATGAAAGGGACACTTGATGGAAGCCGCGCCTGGACTAGCCAAAGGTGCAGCAAGGCGCCCACCTAGGACCTTCCCACCTGCGGAGCCCCGGCCTACAGGCCCTGACCCTCCCCCTCGGCTGGAAGCCTGGGGGTCCCTTCTCTTACCCCACCCACTGCCCAAGACCCTTGCATCCACGGCTTGGGGCGCGGCTCCTGAGCTCCAGACGCCACCGCAAGGCACCGCCTGCGCCGCAGGGGCCCCTCCGCCCCCCGCGCTCACTCGGCTCCTGCGCTCCCAGGTGGCCGCCCCACAGTCTCCCTGCCTCCACCTGCAGGTCCATGGGCCTCTCCATCAGACAAGCCCCGGGTTCCATTTGCCACCCTCACTGCCACCTCGGGAGACCCCCGCTCCCCGGACCACGGCGCCGCCTCCCACTTTCCCCGCCTCCAGCGCACGCAAGTCAGCTCCGGCCCCTGCGCCCCCTTCCCGGAGGGCAAGCCTGCCCCGCCTCCTCATCCGGTCACGCCCACCCGCGCTGGTCACGCCCACCTACCCCTCCCGCTCCGTCCCCGCCCCGCCCCAACCTGCACGCCCAGGTGGGGCCCCCCATTTCCCCTTGCACTTACAACTTGCGCGACTGAGGACGTGAGCAGCCTGACTTCGTCCACCTTGGGGTCCCCAGTGTGTCCAGAACCCAGAGTTGCTGGAGGACACTGACCGCCTGGCCGACCGGGGCCTCTCCCCGGCTGGCTGGGGGAGGTCACTGGGCCACCCTCAGGCCAGGGCCTGCAGCCGCTGTCACTGGCCCCGGGGCTGGCCCGACCCAGGCCAGGCCAGGTAGTGAATGAGCACACTGCAAATTGCAAGGGTTGCAGGAATTTGAGCAGCAAAACTCAGCCCTCAACCAAGGAGAGCGGAGGGGCACCCTGCAGAGGGGCCCCTGCTGGCCGGCACCAGCCCAACGCTGGCTGGTAAATTCTGAGGCACTTCCAGGGACATGCTTCCTGTTTACGCGTGTCTGACACCGCCGGGCAAGCCAGCCCATTTCAATGCAACATCTCAAACTGACCAGTAACTGTTATCAGACAACGGGCTGAGACTGGGGCTCCAGTCATTGCATTGGTAACAGGAGAGCTGAAATCACGTATTTCCTTAAAGGATCAAAATAAAGCTTGGCTTCAACACGGGAGGACTCGCTTCCAGAGCAGCAGTGTACTCATCCCGCAGGCCCCTTGGAAGCGCACAGCGGGCTCTCACCTGCACTGGAGGACAGTGGAGACAACCTGCTGGAGGGAGGGGGAGGCCCGACTGCAGTCAGGTTAGGATAGAGGCGCCCAGCAGCGTCCTGGGCGTGGCGGTCCCCCCAGGGGAGGCAAGGGATTGCCCCGCACTGTGCGGCTCCTGCATGGTCTGTATCAGTGTCTTCCCGCAGGACCGAGAGGGACCCTCCCCTGAGGGCATGGACGCAGGGCACCCTTGCTTTACCTGCAGACACTTTCTCCCAGTTTTTAACGTGCACTGAGTTTTCTGGAAAAGCATCTGCCCCGTGAGCTGATGGGGGATTGAGGTTTCCCTTTCTTTAGAACTTCACCAAAACTGATTCCCTTAAGTGCCCCTCCCAGGGTACCATGGCGACAGCACATGGAGCCAGGCGCCCTTGCCCCTCGACTTCCGTGCGCTCTGCCGGGGCACTGTCCACGACACCTGGCATTGTTCCTGGGGGGTCCTTCCCACTGATTGGGGCACTACAGCTGTCTGGAAATTATACACATGCTGAGTTTATTATTTAGGAGTTTTATTTCTGTATAAGGTGCTTCAGGTCTGACAGATCCAGAGCCGGCATCTGAACTTACCCGCCACTGGGAAGGGATGACACACCAGCGCCCAACACACAGAGCCTCCCCGCAAACATGGAGCCCACGGCTCTAAGCTCACATGCTCCAGCTGGTCTTGTGTCCACTACCACAGCAGCTGGCACCACGAGGGCTGCCAGCCAGCTGCTGGAAAGGAAAGCACATTTCTCGCCTCTGTCTAGTGTATATCCTGTGCGCATGGTCTTGGAGACCAGGGCTTTGAAAAGGCTCTAGTCTTCTGGGGATGAGAATCCCAAAATATAAGAGAAAGGAGGAACCCAGGCTTCTCACTCTGGACGGAGGGCAGAGGAGTGCATTGGGGTGAGAGGTCACAGAGGAGGGCCTTGACCCCTTGGCAACGCTGCCATTGTGAATGTGCTTTATTCATCTGCAAACAAAGTTTATTTGCCCAGCAAATATTTACTGAGGAGCCAGCCATGTGCTGCTGTCCTGGACCTGTGCTTGAGGGCATACGAATCTGGCCATGGAGGGGCTAGCTTCCCTCTTCAGGCGGGCAAGGGAGAGGGCCTCCCAGAGGAGGTGGCCTGGAGCATGAGAGCAACAGTCTCAAGTGACCCAGGCCAGGGATGGCGAAGGCCCTGAGGTCAGGGCTGGGAACCAGCACGACTAGCGAGGGCGTTACCCCCAGGGTGGAAAGGGCCCCTCCCAGAGTCCTGCCTGCTCTGGTGGGAGAAGGCTCGCCCCTAAACCAGGTCCAAGATGCTGGGTGTTGACACCTCCAGATATAAAGCGACTCTATAAGTGTCAGAGTTCCACCCAGAGGCAGGGCAGGGCTTGCCCCACTGAACCCATTTTGGGGAGCAGTGGGAGACCACACAGAGTGACCTGTATGTCTGTCTGTCCGTTTGTCTACAGGACTTTGGGTGTCAGGTCCCTCTGTGGGGAGGGGAACAGGTCAGGGAGGCCCTGAGGTGGCAGCAAGGAGGCCACAGAAGGTTCTAGAACTGCTCTGATAGAGGTGGCACACAGCCTCTGGATGCTTCGCTCTCTCCAGTTACAGTTTAGGGAAATATGGGTTCTGTAAGGTTTTCCAAAATGAGAATGAGTGGAAGGGAGTTGTTGCCATAAAGGGGGGGAGGGTGTATCCTCTCAGGGCTCAAGGGTGGGGCATCCCTGTCATGGGGAGATGGCACCTACCCAGCGCCCAGGCCTTAGGGAGGCTGCCCAGTGGCCCCGGGGGAGGTGGAGGGCTCCCACCTCTCGGTGATGCAGCACTGCGCCCAGCCCCAGAGATGGCCCCCACCATGAGCCCGGGGAGCTGGCAGAGATGCTCAGGGACAGCGGGGCTATGCAGAGTCCCTGTCAGCTGCCAACCTCACTGCCCCTTGAACTTGAACTTGTTCTGCCCTGAAATCACCTCTGACTTCACGCACTTCACACTCAAATCACTGGCCCTTTCTTCCTGCTGGCTTGTCCGGCTTGTCCCCACGGCCGGGGGTCGTGCAACGTCGCTGCTGAGCGCACCCTCTCTGGGGCCATCGTCCTGGGTCCCACCCAGCCCCTGAACCTGGCTATATGGGCATGCCTTCTGCAGGACAGCCTGCATGCCACACCCCTGGGCGCTGACCGTACTCAAGCGACGTCCCCCCTGAGGTCCAGTGGCCTCACTGACAGAGCAGGCATGAGAGAGAAGACGGTGCACTCTGCGGTATCGCAGTCCCACCGTGAAGCCCCTTGAGGGAGCACGGCCAGCTGAGGGCCCCCGAGGAGGGCTGCTGGGCTCCCCACGTGCCAGTACCCCTGCCTCGACTCAGCCACCCAAGCCCTGCACACTGAGGCAGGGGCCGAGAGAAAGGCAGGCCAGACGCGACTGCAGGCCCCACCCCGAGTGGCAGGGGCCATGCTGCTCAGCCCTTCTGCTGAGTGACTGCTCACCACCCACGACTGGCCGGAGGCTCCCCCAGCCCAGCGGGCCTCCGTCCTCCACCGACCAGGCTGCTGGACAAATCTGCGCCCCAGCACTTACTGGTGGTGGTTGGATAGGCAGGGCTTGGCTCTCGGACAGGCAACTTTTAGACTAGGCCAAATCCCGGGCTCTGGGGCGCCCCGTTCTGAAGCAGTCCTCCCTGCTGAGCACCACCCTGTGCACGGGCCCCTCCTTCGTGGGGCGGGAGGGCACCGTCACCCGCTGGGCAGCAGCAGACGGCCCTCTTGGCCCTGGGGGACGCGCTGACGTGCTGCTGAGGCCCAGCGGTCCCCACCTTTCCTGGGGAGGGGAGGCGGTTGGGAGGCCAGGCCCCAGCCGGAGGGCTCCTGGCCGCCTCTGTACCTCGGCCTCCACACGACTGCTGTGCTGTCCCACAGAGGGGGCAGGCGCTCTGTGCAGGAGGCCCCAGTGGGTGGGCTGGGCCCACATCCCGAGGAGGGGATGCTGGATTCTGGTCCTGCACCTGGCCTCCCATAGCCACGGCCTCCTTATGTGCCAAAGGGCCTGGCCCTCCACCGGCTGCAGGCCCCAGGGGGATGTGCGAACGTCTCTGACCGCACACGCACCTCGGGATGCTGGTGAGATAGGCCATGACATTCTGGAAGTCCTTGTCTGCGACGTCACTGAAGGCCGGGTAGTCCGGAAAAGTGATGACGGGGCTGCCGTCGCGCCCCCGCCCACCTGTGGAGAAAGCAGAGCCCTGCTTAGCTGGGACTTTTCCGCAGCCCTGAGGATTTTACCCAAAATGAAGGGCGAGTGCTTCAGTGCTGCAGGTTTTTTTTTTTTTTAAGGAAAGAAAAGCAAGCTTAAAGGAAACAGCAGGGGCGCACACAGAGCGAGGATCAGAACAGTCACCCCTATAAACAGCCACACCAACGGGCACCTCTGCTTTCAGCTGTTTCCCATGCATTTCCTGCCTGAGACTGAGCTGAACATAAAGCTGGCCCTTTCCTCACCCAGAACCAGTTTCCCAGGATGTGTGGAAATGGGACGTGAGGGCCACTTTAACGTTGCCCGGCTCCACCCCCGCACTGTGGCTGACAACTCACCTGCCCACTGCAGGTGGGTGCCGGGCAGCTTCCCCATGGCCCATTCGGGAGACGCGTCCACTCCAGAGGGAGGCAGCCCCTCAGCACCGCAGGGGAGGGGAGGGCAGGGCACAGGTGGAGCCGGGAGGCTTGCTGCCCCTGAGGAATTGCACGTGGAATCTGGAACGCAGCCCCATGGGCCGCTCGGGACCAGGGATGATGGGTGCACTCCGGCCAAATGAGGTGTCGGGACCGGTGGGCTTGGGGGATGGTGCTGTGTTTAGTCTGGTAAGTATTCGGTTTGAATTGCCCTATGAGTGGCCTACAGAAGTAGCAGCGGGAGCAGGAGGCCAGACAGGCGGGAGGCATGGGCCCGAGCTCCAGGCCCGCCTGTTAGCCAGCACCCTGGGTGGCTGGAGAGGCCGCTGCAGCTCCCTCAAGGGATGGGGTCCTCTTCTCTCCCCTCTGGACCTGAGTGTGGCCTAGTGACCTGTTCTGGCTCACCGGACGCAGCAGACATGATGCCACGTGACCCCAAGGCTGGGCTGTAAGACACCGCAGCGTCTACCCGCCCTGCTCAGAGCTGCCCCTGGAAGCTGGGCATCATGTGACTCTACACGCCTGCGGTCACCATGCGGCCAGGAAGCCCCTGCACTGCCAAGAGGGGCCTGGAGGTGCAGGAGGGGGCAAAGGAATGAGCACCTGAGCCCTTTGCGCTTCCACCCACGGAATTAGAAACAATGAGCGCGGTTGCTTTGAGCTGAGTTCTGGGGTAGTTTGAGCAGCAACAGATGCCATGGGCGTGTGGCTGACCCCCAGGCTCCTCATGGGCGGCAAGGTGCATGCCGGTGGCGCCCCCCCCGCGTGGCATGCTGGTGGTGACTCAGGCACCTTCTGTGCTGTGTGCTAGTCCGGCCAGTCACAATGTCGATGGACGCTGAATAGCTGCACCGCAAAGCCTCACGCTGTGAGCATATCAGACCCTAAGAGCCAGGAGGGTACGTCCCACGGGAAAGCAGGTCAGTGTACCACAAATCCGGCGGTGGCGAAAAGGGGTACAGTTGGGGCGCACCTCTGAACAGCGCCCATATTCACAGTGGAGGGTTGTTCGCTGGGCAAGAAATGTGAAGTGAGCCCCCTCTGGGGAACGCATCCCTCAGCACCACTCAGCCTTGCCTTGGGGCTTGCTGGTGGACCAGCCAGGTGGGCGGGTGCGGGCTGGTGACGCAGGATGGGCCCCTCACCCACCAGGGCCTCCTCTGGGATTTGGGTTCCCTGTGCTGCTTTCTTAGGGTCCTGTCCCACCTGCTAACGGACATGGTGCCATGCGGCATTCCCCACATTCTCCTTGAGCCCCTTGTCCAGGGACAAAGCCCCCTACGTTCACCAACAAAGCCCCGTGGTGACGTGGGCTTTCCCAATACTCACGGGCAACTTCTTTTTCTCAAGAAGTCATGTGTAGCGGGCGGAGCGGGGGACTGATTTCAGCCCAGCCTCCGTGGACCCAGGGGTTTTCCTGTGACTGACCGAAAGAGATACCCTGGCCAACTGGGAACTGGATGAGCCACAGCTCAAGAATTTTCTGGAACTCCCCCTCAGATTCACCTAAGACCCTTCCCTTAAATCCCGTTTAGCAACAGCTAATCCTGCTGTTAACACTGATGGTATTATTCTTAAAAAGCCGTCTGCAGCTAAGTCTGCTGATTAAGGCAAACAGCATTGTCCGCGGACAGCAGCGGGACACGGCTCAAGTGAAGGGCCACCCCGTCGCCCCAAAGGCACTGCCGGGTTGGGGCAGCTCTCGTGGAGGAAGGGCATGACCTGCGGTGGCCGTTCTGAGAAGCAGTGTGATCTGTGTGGCTAAGGCACCCTCCAACTCACGATGTACAGAAGGGGAAGCCCAGGGTCTGAGACAAGGAAGCTGTGGTTTTTAGGAGACAGCAGTTTGGTTTTATGTTAATAGTCACAAATGAGACCCCAGAGGACAGTGGATCAGGGGTTTGGAGGGACAGCACGGGAGGCCCCGAGGCCCTGGATCCCACTCACCATCCCGCTAAAAGCTCCGGCCCTGGTTACGAGGACTCCGGAGGGCAGGGGCGAGGAGGCTGGGTGGGGGCGTGGTGACGTGCCACAAGGTAGCTGGGCCCCCACCGGCCTGCAAACAGTGAGCAGCCAAGCTACCAATGGCCCCACAGGCGGAGGGCCGCAGGCCCTGCTGTCCAAGGGGCCTTCCTCCTCGTCCAAGCCAGGGTGCTCAGTCCTGGGTCACAGGGTTGGTTGTGATGGGGAGCAAGGGCGTCAGCACCCAGCAGGCAGAGGGCACGGTGCCGCTCCACATTCACAGGGCAGCCCCTCAGCAGAGGGACCTGGCCCCACGCATCAGGGTGCCTGGGCTGGGAGGCCCGTACCTCAACCTTCCGAAGCAGACGTCCCAGGCACGGGCTGATGGCAGTTTGGGCCAGGGTGGGCCAGGGGGCGTAGTGACGATGGCAGTTTGTCTCTTTCTGCCGGAAGGTGGGAGGTCCCGTGGATGGGGGTGGAAGGGGAAGGAGGAGCCCCCCAGGGTTTTGCCTGAGTGACCTGCAGTTTCTGTGAGTTGTGATGGAACCCCACCATCGGGATTGTTTTGGACATTTCAGCTTAAGATGTTGATCTTGTTTTCTGGCAAATTCCCACGAACTCGGTGACGTAAAGCAGCAGCCATCTGTCAGCTCACAGTGTGCAGGTGGGGGGCGGGGGCCGGGCTCTCGGCCCGCTCAGGGTCTCCTGGTGAGCTGGAGGTGTCGGCGGGTCTCTAGGCTCACTCAGGGATCGGCAGAATCCAGCTCATCAGCCTCAGGACCGAGGCCGCAGAGTGCCTGGTGTTGGCCAGGTCATGCTCGGCCCCCGAGGCTGCCCACCCTCCTCGGCAGGCGGCCCCTCTGTCCCCAAGGCTGGCTGGGCCACCTCAGTCACATCAGACCTCAGGCCCCTGTGTGGGCCCTGCCTGCTCCTCCCCTTTTCCTGCTGACAGTCCCCAGCCCTCACCCCACAGGCCCCAGCACTGCACCAGGGTCCACAGGCAGTTGCAGGCTGGCCAGCACCAGCTCCCTGCACTGGGGCACGGCAGGCGAGCTGGCGGAGGCCCACAGTGGCCTTGGGGACACAGGGCTGGCTCTCCGGGTTCAGGAGGGTACCCTGACCCGCTGGCCAAGGTGACAGCAGATGCCGAGTGCTGGAGGACACCCTACAGTGTATGGAGTGCGTGGCGGGTCAGCCTGTCCAGAGGGGTGACCTGCGTGGCTCCCAGGGTGTAATCACATCCTCTGCAGCCCCATGCAGCCCCATCGGCTAGCGGCTGGGGTCTTGAGCCATAATCAGCCAGACAGGACGTGCCCACGGGGAAGAGGGGCTGGGACACAGCGACTCCAGGGCAGCACCTGCCCATGCTGGCCCCCTAAGAACGGAGCTACACAAGGCCCTGGGTGCTGCAGAATGAACCACACGTCCTGTGCCTACTCTACCTGCCGCAGGAAAGCTCTGGGTTCCAGGAGACTGGCCAGGGGCGCTTGGGCCGCGTCCTCTCAGGACTGGCCTCCATCTGGCCCTCCCCGCAGCCGCCTGCCAACCAGCCGGGAGCCGCCCTCTTTGTGCGCAATGCTGCAGCATCTCCTGGGCCCTCGAATCAGGCCGCACTGCACACACTGTCCTGGGCTCCCCACTAACAGGTCTGCTTCCGTCTCAGAGAGCCCAGCAGAGGCCAGGAGCTGGCGTGCAGCCCTTCCCCACTCCCCCAGCCACGGCACTCACCAGACAGGTAAGCAAAGCGCTTCCTCAGCTGGTCCTGGATGTCGGCTGCACAGAGCGGTGTGATGTCCTGGTGCATGATCTCATCTGGAGAGAGCAGACAGACACAGCTGTCATTTGGGGGAAACTGCCTCACATGCGGCAAGTCTGGGTCAGCCCCACGGCACGGCACACACATCGGCAAGCACCTGAGGGGTCACGTGCTTGGAAAAAGGAATTTCAGTTTACAATACACAGAAATCTTTGTTTCTCAGAGCACAAAAGCTGCGTGGTGCGTGCTGAGGGATTCATCAACATTTACAATGTGTCAGAGGCACAGAGCCAGGCAGGGGGAGGGGCAGAGCCACGCAGGCAGAAGTTGGGGCTGGGTGGCAGCTGGGGGCCTAGACCAGCAGGCAGCAGGCAGCCCCAGAGCAGACCCACGTCAGGAAGTGGGCCACACCGCTCGGGCCTCTGCTGCCTGTGCAAAGACTTGCCGGCCAACAAGGAAGCCTGGCCTCTGCGGCGGTCCACAGTCTCCGAGCACACACGAGGACACCCAGGGCTCTGTCCCTGCGGGGGTCCTCACTGACCGCCTGACATGGGATCAGGGGTCTGGGCGGACTGGTGGCATCCCCAGAAGCTGGAGAGTTTGCAAGAGTCTAGGGGACAGTCACCATACGGCCAGCAGGGCCACGGTGCTGGCAGACAGGCCCAGAAGCCAGTGTGTTCTGTGTGCCTATGGGGACTTCTGCATTTCTGAGTCAGTGTGAGGCTGGCTATCGCGTGATCTGTGGCCAGTGTCTTATGTCACCAGACCGCCTTTATAGACCAAAATTTCCAGTCTTGAGCATTCATAAAATTTCTCTAGACTCAACGACTTGCAAATGGCTTGAAAGGTCAGTTCTTCACCAGCTTAAGAGCTAGCAGGGACGGCCTGGAGAAATGGGTCTTGGAGACCTACCCTGAAAAGTGCAGGGCGGGCAGCCAAATGCTATTTGCAGGGTCAGCCTCCATCCTGCCCTCCACAAATGGCAAGTGCAAACAGGTGACACAATTAGATACACAGGCGGGCCCCACAGATCCTGGCTGTGTCACCCGTGGACCCCAGCCACCACACCCAGCCAGCCCGTCACCTGCCTGGCATAGAGGAGGAAGTGGCCAGGGCCCAGCAGTGTGGCATCGGGTCAGGAAATGAATCAGTCAGTGCCACACTCAGCTGTCAGTAGCTACACAGCCCTGCAGGCGGGCAGGAGGCACGGGGCTGTCTCCGGTGAGGAGAGACATGGGGCTGGGGCACCTGCTCCGGAGAGCTTGAGACCTTCTGAATTCTGGCTGAGGTGACCTGTGGCTGTGTACACCTCATTCGTCTGGAACATGTGTGGGTGTGTGGGGCGGGCAGCACAGCAGGCAGCTTTTCCTTGCTCACGGTGGGAAGGAGTAACTATGCTGTCAGCACGAGACTGCTTCCCTTTTCTCGGGCTCAGCCTCCACAACTGCAGGGGAAATGTGTCCCTGGAACACAGCCCCCTGGGAAGAGTGGCTACCCAAAGTCTGGGGATGTTCCAGGGGCAGCAGAAAACGGCCTGTGTGCTGAGCTGGCAGGTCCTGTGACAAGCGCCCCAGGGTTACAGACGCTAACCTAACCTTCCCACCAGGACCCAGCCTCCAGACTCCACCAGCTCCTGAGGACAGAGCCCAGGGTCAAGGCTGCGATGGAGGCACCCCACAGCAGGTCTCCCACTGGGTTCCCATCGCTTCTGAACAGCAGGCCCTTTGCAGACGCTCTTACATGGCCAAGCCCACTGACACTGCTGGGCTGTCTCTCTGTCCCTGTACCCAGCTGGCTGATGGCAGGTCTCTGTGTATTGGAGACACAGGGCTGAGAGGACTGATACTCATGTACTGTCTGTGACAGAATGGCAGTCTCCCAGGCTGGGCTGCAGTGTGAGCTTGGCTCCATTGGGAGGTGGCCAGGGGCCTCCCCTCCCTTCTCCAGCTGCCAGCCACCTCCCTTTCCCAGAGCTCCTCCAACGGTCTTCACCCTTCAGGCCTCAGAGCCTTTGCACAAGCCTCCCCCCATGTCCTTATGCAATTCCCGGCCGATGGTCCCCTGCTCAGGGAGGCCTCTCCCCACCTCCTGGCCTGGGCACAGGCCTTGTGGCATCCTGCACCATGAGGACGCCCTCCACACCTGCTGCTCGTGTCCTACTCACAGGGGCCCCTGTGGTGGGAAGGAACTCAAAGGGCCAGTGTTGAACATACAAAGCAGAGGCAAACAGGACAACTTTCCAGATAACTGTTTAGAATCCAATGGACCCCACAGAGTTCCTTCTGACAGGCACACAGGCTGGTTCCAGAATCTCTGTTGAAGGCCCGTGGGGTGCGAGCCCAGACCCTGGCCACAGCCCACAGCCTGCGTTCACCTGCAACCATGCCACGGAGCCCATATGCATGAGTTTTCTGGGACAGAACTAACCCCAACGTTGCACCGTCGGTCAGGCACCCACTGGAGGCGTGACAAGGTGCCCTGCGTGGGGCCTGCTGGAGCGTGCCCGAAGGCACGTCCATGCACAGGGCAACTGAAAAGCACTCATGTCTGTAGGGGCTGCTGGCCACTCCCCGTTAAACAAAAGTAATGAAGGACACTTTCCACTGGCATAAGGCCTTGACGTTTATCGCCTGTCACGTGATTCCATCTATGGATACCAGCCCCAAGCACTAGGCACGCGGCCCTGCCCGCTTTGTTCCTATGCCCAATTTTCACTGTCCTGCCTCTTCACTCTCCTTCGAGGACAGGGCAGCTTTGTGCTTGGTGCTTAGCTTTTTAAGTTTCTTGTTCATTACGCTGGATTTTGTGGAAGTTACACTGTGACATGGGTCCAGAGGAGGTGTGGGCCCGTGGGGGATGCAGGCGTGCCGAGCCCTCCACTGTCAGTCTGGGGCAGGAAGTGGGGCCACCCCACCGGCCAGTTCAGTGAAAGGGTCAGGCGAGGCCCGGCTCCGCACAGAACTGCTCTGTGTGAGCACAATGCCGCACAGATGACTGCCCGTTTCCGACATTCCCGTCTCGGCCCAGACGTGAATGGAGACTCCGGGCCATTAGCCCATCACAATATCACGTTTGAGGGAGGTCAGGAGGGCCTCGGGACGAGAGGGCCCTGTTTCCCTTCCGATCCCCTTGGAGGGCCAGGCTCAGTGGGGGGTGGGGAGAGGGGCGTCGCATGGCAGGGGACAAAGGGCCTGCTTACCCCTCTGCGGGCGATACCCCCGCCCACGACCATCCTGGGCCCGGTCAGTTCCAGACGCGACAAGGGAGGGAAAGCCCGACTCTGCAAACGAGCCACACAGGCCGTGGCCAACCCTGCCTGTTTTAGAGTCCAGGGTGGCACTTCCCTCTACCTGTCCCTGCCTGGCAGCCAGACCGCCACAGTAAACTTCCGGTTGCAAAGTGACTCGAGGATTTGCTTTATTTTAGGACAGTTCTGTAACGAAGACGGGCCAGCTGCCCATGCCTGTCCACTTTCAGGGGCGTTCGAAGCCTCAGCCCGAGCACAGAATGCATGGCGGTGACAAGAGGCAGGGCAGTCAGGTGGCACCGGAAACCCCACCCGCAGATGGTAAATGTCCCAGGAGAAGGGCCCCAGTGCACTAGGAGGGGCCCCAAACCTGGCTGAAAGGCAGGCCCCTGCCGTGACCGGTGACCTCAGACTTTGCTCAAAGGCAGACAGGAGCCTAAGAAAGGCTCCGGGACGGAGTCGGCAGCTGGGAGGGTGCTGATCCTGGCTGCAAGTCCTTTTATTTCTAATCGAAATACAGCTGTTATGACTTTCAAAGTCCAAGGTGGGGTTATTTCACCAACTCACCTGGGTGGGATTCCCGTACCACCAGGCCCACCCAGGAATCTCCAAACCAAGAGCAAAGTGTGTGCAGAGGAAGGAGGGAAGCCACAGAGGTGCAAAGCCCAAATATGAGAGGAGGGAGCCCCGGGCCCGGCTCCAAACAGGCCCAGTTCCAGCGCTGCAGGGTGGGCAGGATGGACGTCCCCACCGCTGGGCCCTGGGGCCTGGACAGGAGCAGCGCCTCCCTTTCTATCCATGACCTGTTCTGTGATCTGGCCTTTCAACAGGCTTGAGAGCTGTACTGACGTGAGCAGCTGAACTCTGGACATTTTTATTGGTCATTTGCTAGGGGATTAGGCATAAATATCTCACATCACATACAAAGCATGAACTCAGTTCACCAAATGCTCTCCTTGACTCCCTCATCCCAGGAAGCAAATCCTTATAGTTTTTCAAATAAACGGTCCCATATGAGAAGACCCTCGGCCGCAGTCACCATCGGGGAAAAGCATTTTCTCCCTCAGAGTGGTGTGGGCTCACCCACAGCCGCAGGCAGAGATCAGGGAACCAGACTGAAGCGGGCTGTGGCAGCCGGACTTGCCCTAGGTGGGCACTGGGCAGCAGGTGCCACTTGACCCTTGGGACCGCAGTGCACACTGCGCAAAAACAGGCGTGCCCGGAGCCCTGCGGCCCGCCTCGGGTCAGTGTCCAGGCCGGCATCATGCCAGGCTGCATGCCCATGCCCGACAGGTCTGCAACTTCGGCCTGCAAGGGAGCTGCCTGGAGCCGCAGGAAGGCGTGTGCAATCACATAAGCCTTGCCTGGATGCCCTGGGTGCCTTCGAACCTGTCCAACCCCACACTGGCCATGACCCACTCAGCTGATAGCAGACTCTGTGTAGGGTTCTCAAGGCCACCCCACCCAGTGTTTCTGAACTAGAACAACTTAAAAAATAGCTTTTGGATATTTCATGCAAACAACAGGGAGAAAAAAGCAGGTGTTGCAGTACTTGTATCAGACAAAATAGACTTCAAAACGAAGAAAGTAACAAGAGATAAAGAAAGACATTACATAATGATAAAGGGGTCAGTCCAACAAGAAGATATAACCATTATAAATATCTATGCACCCAACACAGGATCACCAATATATGTGAAACAAATACTAACAGAATTAAAGGAGGAAAGAGAAAGCAATGCATTCATTTTAGGAGACTTGAACACACCACTCACTCTAAAAGACAAATCAACCAGACAGAAAATAAGTAAAGACACAGAGGCACTGAACAACACACTAGAACAGATGGACCTAACAGACATCTACAGAACTCTGCACCCATAAGCAACAGGATACACATTCCTCTCAAGTGCACAAAGAACATTTTCCAGAATAGACCACATACTAGGCCACAAAAAGAACCTCAGTAAATTCAAAGATACTGAAATTCTACCAACCAACTTCTCAGATCACAAAGGTATAAAACTAGAAATAATTTGTACAAAGAAAACAGAAAGGCTCACAAACACATGGAGGCTTAACAACATGCTCCTAAATAATGAATGGATCAATGACCAAATTAAAACAGAGATCAAGCAATATATGGAGACAAATGACAATGACAGCACAAAGCCCCAACTTCTGTGGGACGCAGCAAAGGCAGTTGTAAGAGGAAAGTATATTGCAATCCAGGCCTGTTTAAAGAAGGAAGAACATTCCCAAATGAATAGTCTAAAGACAAAATTACTGAAATTGGAAAAAGAAGAACAAATGAGGCCCAAAGTCACCAGAAGGAGGGGCATAATAAAGATCAGAGAAGAAATAAATAAAATTGAGAAGAATAAAACAACAGAAAAAATCAATGAAACCAAGAACTGGTTCTTTGAAAAAATAAACAAAATAGATAAACCCCTAGCCAGACTCATTAAGAGAAAAAGAGAATCTACACACATAAACAGAATCAGAAATGAGAAAGGAAAAATAACGACGGACCCCCCCAGAAATACAAAGAATTATAAGGGAATATTATGAGAATCTATATGCTAACAAGCTGGAAAACCTAGAAAAAATGGACAACTTCTTAGAAAAATACAACCTTCCAAAACTGACTAAGGAAGAAACAGAAAATCTAAACAGACCAATTACCAGCAACAAAATTGGATCGGTAATCAAAAAACTACCCAAGAACAAAACCCCCAGGCCAGATGCATTCACCGCTGAATTTTATCGGACATATAGAGAAGACATAATACCCATTCTCCTTAAAGTTTTCCAAAAAATAGAAGAAAAGGGAATACTTCCAAACTCATTCTATGAAACCAGCATCACTCTAATACCAAAACCAGGCAAAGACAACACAGAAAAAGAAAAGTACAGACCAATATCACTAATGAACGTAGATGCAAAAATACTCAACAAAATAATAGCAAACCGAATTCAAAAATACATCAAAAGGATCATACACCATGATCAAGTGGGATTTATCTCAGGGGTGCAAGGATGGTACAACATTCAAAAATCCATTAACATCATCCACCACATCAACAAAAAGAAGAACAAAACCCACATGATCATCTCCATAGATGCTGAAAAAGCATTTGACAAAATTCAACATCCATTCATGATAAAAACTCTTAACAAAATGGGTATAGGGGGCAAGTACCTCAACATCATAAAGGCCATATATGACAAACCCACAGCTAACATCATACTTAACAGCGAGAAGCTGAAAGCTTTTCACCTAAGATCGGGAACAAGACAGGGATGCCCACTCTCTCCACTGTTATTCAACATAGTACTGGAGGTCCTAGCCACAGCAATCAGACAAAACAAAGACATACAAGGCATCCAGATAGGTAAAGAAGAAGTCAAATTGTCACTATTTGCAGATGACATGATATTGTACATAAAAAACCCTAAAGATTCCAGTCCAAAACTACTAGAACTAATATATGAATTCAGCAAAGTTGCAGGATACAAAATTAACACACAGAAATCTGTTGCTTTCCTACACACTAATGATGAACTAACAGAAAGAGAAATCAGAAAAACAATTCCATTCACAATTGCATCAAAAAGAATAAAATACCTAGGAATAAACCTAACGAAGGAAGTGAAAGACCTGTACTCTGAAAACTACAAGACACTCCTAAGAGAAATTAAAGAGGACACCAACAAATGGAAATGCATCCCATGCTCTTGGCTAGGAAGAATCAATATTGTCAAAATGGCTATACTACCTAAAGCAATCTACAGATTCAATGCAATCCCTATCAAAATATCAACAGCATTCTTCAATGAACTGGAACAAATAATTCTAAAATTCATATGGAACCACAAAAGACCCCGAATAGCCAAAGCAATCCTGAGAAGGAGGAATAAAACAGGGGGAATTACACTCCCTGACTTCAAGCTCTACTACAAAGCCACAGTAATCAAGACAATTTGGTATTGGCACAAAAACAGACCCACAGACCAGTGGAACAGCATAGAAAATCCAAACATTAACCCAAACATATACAGTCAATTAATATTTGATAAAGGAGCCTTGGATATACAATGGGGAGATGACAGCCTCTTCAGCAGCTGGTGTTGGAAAAACTGGACAGCTACATGTAAGAGAATGAAACTGGATCATTGCCTAACCCCATACACAAAAGTAAATTCAAAATGGATCAAAGACCTGAATGTAAGTCATGAAACCATAAAACTCTTAGAAAAAAACATAGGCAAAATCTCTTGGACATAAACATGAGCGACTTCTTCATGAACATATCTCCCCGGGCAAGGGAAACAAAAGCAAAAATGAACAAGTGGGACTATATCAAGCTGAAAAGCTTCTGTACAGCAAAGGGCACCATCAGTAGAACAAAAAGACATCCTACAGTATGGGAGAATATATTCATAAAAAACGTATCTGATAAAGGGTTGACATCCAAAATATATAAAGAACTCATGCACCTTAACAAACAGAAAGCAAATAATCCAATTAAGAAATGGGCAGAGGACATGAATAGACACTTCTCCAAAGAAGTTCAGATGGCCAACAGGCACATGAAAAGATGCTCCACATCGCTAATCATCAGAGAAATGCAGATTAAAACCACAATGAGATATCACCTCACACCAGTGAGGATGGCCAACATCCAAAACACAAACAACAACAAATGTTGGCGAGGATGTGGAGAAAAGGGAACCCTCCTACACTGCTGGTGGGACTGCAAATTAATTCAACCATTGTGGAAAGCAGTATGGAGGTTCCTCAAAAAACTCAAAATAGAAATACCATTTGACCCAGGAATTCCACTCCTAGGAATTTACCCTAAGAATGCAGCAGCCCAGTTTGAAAAGACATATGCACCCCTATGTTTATGCAGCACTATTTACAATAGCCAAGAAATGGAAGCAACCTAAGTGTCCATCAGTAGATGAATGGATAAAGAAGAGGTGGTACATATACACAATGGAATATTATTCAGCCATAAGAAGAAAACAAATCCTACCATTTGCAACAACATGGATGGAGCTAGAGGGTATTATGCTCAGTGAAATAAGCCAAGCCGAAAAAGACAAGTATCAAATGATTTTACTCATATGTGGAGTATAAGAACAAAGAAAAAAACTGAAGGAACAAAACAGCAGCAGACTCACAGAACCCAAGAACGGACTAATAGTTACCAAAGGGAAAGGGACTGGGGAGGATGGGTGGAAAGGGAGGGACAGGGGGAAAAAGAGGCATTACGATTAGCAGACATAATCTAGCGGGGGGGGTTGGTTATGGGGAAGGCAGTATAGCACAGAGAAGACAAGTAGTGATTCTATAGCATCTCACTATGCTGATGGACAGTGATGCTAATGGGGTATGTGGTGGGGACTTGATGATGTGGGGAGTCTAGTAACCATAATGTTGCACATGTAATTGTAGATTAATGATACCAAAAAAAATATATATATAGCTTTTGGACACCTGTCCCATGAGGAGTTGGCTGGGTTACCTCCACTGAGTCCTAGGTAAGCAGAGCCATGGCACACATGCAGCCTCGACGCTACACAAAGTGCAGATGACTGAGCCCCAGGAAGCCTCAGAATCCCCCCCACACACCTGGGGCAGCTTCTCCAAGTATGCAGGCATGGCACACAAGCCAAGGCCAGCGCTCGGCCGACCTCTGTGGACGGGCCAGGCCGTGCTCCTGCCCCGCCTGCCCCCACGTGCACACATCGTTTCTCTGGGGGCCCTGATGCCTGTAGCCAGGTCTCCGGGGTCAGATCACCAGAAGGCGCCTGCTCTGTGCATACTCCGGGACAGAGTGGCTCTCCCTCTGGGCTCTGCACCTCCCATCTGGGGCTCTGAGGCCAGCTGGGCGTGGTTTGGGGGTGGGGGCAAGTGTGCACGATGCCTGCCTCCTGCAGGACTGGGGTCCAGGGATGCACCAGCAAGGGTGCCCTGGCTGATCCTCCTGTGCACGAGGAGAAGTCTTATCTGCAACTCAGCACAGGCCCACTGAGCCAACGGCACCGATTATGGTAAACACCCAAACCCACCAGGTGTTTAGTCAGTCACGAAAACAAGTATTCCTCTTGAACATCTACACTGTGACTGGTTAGCATTGTGGGAAACCCACAAGACAGGTAAGGGTTTCTTAAACCCACAGGTGTCCAGAGCAAGAAAATTACTTAACTCAGTAGAACGTCACTAGAACATCTTTAAAGGTGGCAGGCAGAGTAGCTAAAACAGAGCTATTTTAAGTACTTTCTACATATGAACGCACTTAATTGTCACAACCCAAAAAGGTGGGAACCCCGTGGCCGCACTCCCGGTGAGGGTCTCAGCAGCAGGATCTGTGGGTCCGTCGTCTGGGCATCCCTCTTTGCGGCCTTCCACCCGGCCCGGGACCGGCCGGGTACTTCACACTGTGCGGCCTGGAGGAGGCCACAAGCCAGGAGCAGCACCGAGTTTCTGGCTGGGGTTATGGTGCGGGGCAGAGCCTGCCAGGCTGCCCGACTGCCCTGCCATCGATTCCCATGCCCCGGGGAGCCCCAGAGCCGGGCGAGATCCACAGAAACAGAGCTGGGCCAACCCTGGGTGTGCTGACCAGCCTCGGAAGACACCACACAACATGATGTCCCTTCTCCTAGGTCTACACGCCCCTTAACACACTGTCCTTTCAACCGGCCAAACGTGAACACTAAGGATTAAGTCAGGTTCCCAAACGCCCTTTCCCCTGCGGTCCGTGTGCCCGAGAGAGCTGGGCTGATGCAGCACTCTGCCCCTTGCACACATGCCCACCCGTCAGGTCCAGGCCCCAGGAAAGAGTGGCTTTAGGAGCAGAGCAGGAGTGGACAGTGGGGGGGAACTCGAGGCTATTGTTTGCCTGCGGCCCGGGGGTGACCCTGTGGGCTGGGCACCCCCTCGGGGCCCTCCTCTTGGTGCCCAATTAGGCAGAAGCTACTAACGTGGTTGTTTAATCCACGTGGGCGGGGCCTTCCCGCACCCTGGCCGGAGAACCAGCCCTCGTGGAGGAGACCAGCTTTCACAGGGGGCAGGGCAGGGCAGCCCCGGGTTCCACCCCCCAAGGCGACAGCCACCTGAACTCTCCACACAGAGGAAGTGCTAAGTGGATGAGCTGAACACAAATAGGGCGGGGGCGGGGTGGCCCAGATCCACCTGGAGAACCCAAGGGAACTTCAGGGGCTGGGGAGGGGACAGCAGAGTGCAGGGGGACACTGGTGCCACCCCACACGCAGCCCACGCCCTCCCAGGTCACGCCCTCCCCGGTCACCCACCCTGTGTGGCACACGCCCTCCCGGGTCACCCACCCCATGTGCTGGGCATGCCCTCCTGGTCCCTGGTTACCCCCCACCCCCTGCGGGGTACATGCCCTCCAGGGTCATCCGCATCTTCCTCCCTGAGGGGCTGTGCCCAGGGCTGCAGCAAAGGTGATCCCACCAGCCCAGGGAAGCACTTGTGACAGAGCTGGCCACCTGGCTCTGGTCCTGCTGGGCCCCAATGGCTCCATGCCAGGTGCCTGCTGGTCCCCTCCAGAGCTCGGCCCAGGTCTGCATGCTGGTCCCCAGGCCACAGTCGTGTTCTGAGTCCTCAGACATCCGCCGACTTTGAAGGAGCAGCTGTAGCTTGCCCGTGTCATACATGCCACGTGAGCACCCACCACATGTAAACATGCACACAGATGTGCTCACCCCACGTGGGCCCCCCCGTGTGGCAGTGAGGCCCTGTGTGCAGCTTGCTGGTGTTCCCACTGCTACTCAGCCGTCCCACAGAGGCAGAGACAGGGAAATCAGTGCAAGTCCACTGTGTCCTCCTGCCTGGCCAGCAGGTGCTCTGTGTGCCTTCCACCCACATCTGCCCTCAGAACGGGATGCATGTTCCCGTCACAAACACCACCACCAAGCTCCCCCAAGAGCCCTGGAGGCCCCCAGACTTCATGAACACAGAGGGACAAGCTAAGGCTCTCCGCGCCACCAAGTCTGTCAACCTAACATCAACCTCACCCCAGGCCCATGCCCAGACAACAGTGACGCAGGGCGCCGGGCAGGAGGGGCCATGGGTCCAGGGATGAAGGGCGCTCGCCACGCCCTGGGCCTCACCGCTGGCGTGAGATGGCGTCCTGCCTCTCCCCAGAAGGGCGTTGGCAGAGCAGGCGCTCACACAACACCTACGGGAAGCCCCCTGCTCTGCATGCCCAGGAGACATGGAGAGACACGCCCCACATGAGAGACAGAGACAGAGAGTCAGAGATGGAGAGAGGGACAGAGCGGAGGGGCTGCAGCTGGGCGTGATGGGAGGGAGCTGGTGGGTAATGCCGATCTGTCAGCCTTACTGACCTCAGGAGGGATAAGCCCAGAGCCCTTGACACGAGATCGTGGGTCACACCTGCTGTCCTACCCAGCAAGGCTCTCGGTCACGGCAGGACGCCGCAACACGCCTGCCGTCTCACTCACGTCACAGCTGTGGGCCCAGCTCCTGACTCCGCTGGGTACCAACCTCCTTCACACCAGGCCTCTTCGCCACATGACCGCGTCTGTAAACAGCAGGCACTAGTGACAGTCAGTATCCAGTTACACAGACCCCTAACAGCGTACAGAAGTGCCCCCCTGGAAACACTGCCCAGTCACCATCTCATGTACCAAGAACTCTGTCTTTAAAAATAGAGCAGAGGTTTTTTTGATGGAAAAACAGCAAATTTGTTTCTAAGGATGGGAAAGAGCCCCCCAACTCTTAATCACAACAAAGTCCCCTCAGGACATTTCCTTGAAACATTATGTAACATTTAGGGGGAAGTTGTGAGAATGAAAGCCACTCTGGTTAGGGGGACAAAGGGAAGGCACTAGCCACCCATGAGGCTCCCGCAGTGACGTCATGCAGCCACGGGACCCCAGCAGGTGCCACGCGCTTGCTGCAGACGTGAGCTGAGCTCTGGGGAAGCAGCCTTCCGGGACCCTCTTGGCATCACCACAGTGAAACTGAGTAGAGATACGCACCCCGGCTCTCCTCGTATGGTACGAAGACTTGGCTTGGTTGAAAAGTGAGCGGCTGAGATTTTCAGCGTGTCTGAAGGGAAATTAATTTACCAGCCAGTTACCAGTCTCTTCATCATAAAATTGGGAACTTTAGTTGTTTGTAGCCACTGATGGCTAAGGTTTGACTGATCCATTAAAATTCACAACAATGCTTATTTTATGAATTATTTGCCAATCACATGTACCTGCTAGAAAACATACATCAGACAAATTACTTCAAAGTGAGCACCCTTCCACCCTCAGGGGTGCAGCAAGGAGCCGTGCACCGTGCCCTGTCCACAGCCTCAGAAGTGCCGCCCTCCCACCAGCTGGGAGCAGGTGAGGTGAATGCAGACCGCAGCCCCACCCAGGCCAACCACTTGCCACGCACAGTCCATGCCTGAGCGCTGCTCACCGCCTGCAGTGTGCACGGGAAGCCACGGGGAGGGCACCGGCCTGCGCTGCAGCGGCACCGCAGCCCTCCCTGTGCCAGGGTCCAGCTTGCCTCCCGGGCCCACGCTCCACAGGGGAGCGCAGACAAAGAGGCCTGCGAGGGCGCGTGCACCTCTCTCTCCTGGAGGGGCAGGCATGGCCAGCGCGGCCCCAGGGACCCGGGGCAGGGAGGGGGAGCTGCGGCAGCCCCAGCCACGCCGCCCTGGAGCGGGATCCCAAGGGGCTGCCCCACCAGGTCCCTCTCTCCACCATCCGCCCTCCGCAAGCGCCGAGGCACAGGCCAGACACACCTGTGCACGCCTGCAGGAGGAGCCACAGCCTGGAGACATCCCACGACAGCGAGGAGATGAGGCTTAAGGTCATCGCCGCCCGCCAGCGCGCCGGCGTCAGGAGGCGGCGACCTGCCCCCGGAACGCCCGTGCGGGGCGCACAAAGGAGGGCCGCCGGGCTACACCTTTGGGCCGCCCGCCCTTCCCCGGGCCTCGGTCCGCAGCGGGGCAGGCGCGGCTCGCTCGCTCGCTCAGCCCGGAGCTCCCCACGGCGGCTCCGTCCCGCCCGCCCACGCGCCCCCTCCCTGCGGGAGCCCCGGAGCTCCGCAGCCGCTCACTGGCCCTCCCGCGCAGGTCGCCCGCCGCAGGCCCCCTGCACGCTGCGCAGCACCATCTAGCCAGCAGGTCCCGGGGCTCAGTGCTCCATCGCCTGGGGCTGAGGACGCGCAGTGTCAGCCGGGGACACGCCCGCCCGGGAGCTGGTTACTAAGCGGGTTTCCATGGGGCTGGAGAAGCTTCTGCTAAGGAGCTCCCAGGGCACAGTGCGCGCTGAGTCCACGGCCCAGCTGAGCAGGGAGCACCCGAGGGGCGAAGGGGGCCTGGCGCTGCGCAGGCCTGGGGGACAGTCCTTTAGGCTGGATGAGGGGTTGGCGTGGCTCATGCAGGGGAGCCGACACACGGGCTTGTCCTAGGTCCACCTTAGGAGCATAAGGCCGCACACACCATCCTCCAGCCGGGCTCTGGGCCTGAGCCCAAGTGGAGAACCCGTGGCTGCTGGGGGATGTAGTCACACCCACCATGCCTCCCCCCTGTACTCCCGACACGTGGTTGGCACGACCCGCTCTTCAGGGGACAATTCCAGTCAGCTTCCTGGCAGACAGACTCCCCAAGCACCTCTTACATCCCTGGGAACCCCAAGACATTCCTGCAGATCAGGGTGAAAGCTCCGGGAGTGTGGGCAGTCCTGTCACAGCGACCCCACCAGCTTCTACCCGGGTAGTTCTACCCGCACTGTCCCACCCTGCCCGTGACCCGCAGCTGCCAGGCCTCTGCTGCCACAGTTTTCTCCTGAAACACGCTCAGGGTTGGCTGAAGTCTGACCTCCTATGACCAGTGTGTCCTAGGCCCAGCCCATCTCCTGCTCTGAGCCCTGGTGAGCTCCCTGGGCAGGGGATACCTCCAGAATCATGCACAGTGGAAACCACATACCCAGTGTGTGGTGAGCTGCCAGGTTCCTGTTCCAAGAAAGATGCTCTCAGGGAAGGTCGAGGTACCACGCGACAGACTGTGGGGCTCTGGGGGCAGCCACCCGGGTCCCACCCACTTTGTCTCCATGCCCCCTCCCTGCGTCTGCTCTCTCTCTGGGCCAAGACCGCATGTCTCCGGGCACAGCAGACGCTCGAGTGCCGTGCTCAGCGGGATGTGCACCAGGGAGGCACCTGTCACCGCAGTCCTCTGTGAGGGGACCAGGGGCAGCCGCACCACCGTACTCGTCGGCGGGCCAAGCTCACGTCCTGCCAGGGAGGGGCCGCATGCCCGGGGGCATGGCTGGCTACGGGCTGGTCTGCTGCCCTGACCCCCTTCCCCAGCAGCTCCTGATCCAGTGTGACCAGTCAAGGCCGGGGCCCTCTGGCTGCCTCAGGCATGCCCCCACACTTCTCATGCATCGTCTTGGCCAGAGACAAGGCCACTCATGCCCGGTGTGCACACATGCTGCTGGAATCCTCTCCGAGGCAACACCTGCGTGGGGCGTGCCATGGAAGCAACTCTGCTTCTCTTGGCCGCTCCTGTGCCGAGCTTGAGGGCTCACGGCACTTCCACAGAACGATCCGGACCACGAAGCAGTGGCCTCCATGGGCCCCTCGGCATGCGCTCCCCTCTCCAACCTGCCCCCTCACACTTCCACAGGGGTTTATAACGGAAGCTACTGGTTTGTAGGTTTTCCCTCTAAAGACTCATGATCCATGCACCCAAGGAATGTGGGCCAGCTTCCTGGTGAGGCGTGGGGACAAGAGCTGAGCTGTCACCCTGGTGCCCTAGCGGAAGGCTTCAAGGCAGGGGCTGTGGACGAGCTCCCTCCCAGCACAGGCCACAGCATGCAGTCAGCAGGGAAACACGGAGAGCAAATCCCAAATTGTGAATCGTGTCTGGGCTCTCCACCCCAAATACCCACAGAGCGGGCCCTCGGCCCCCACTCCAAACTGGGACCCGCGGCCGCACAGCTCCCTCCAGCCGCCGGCAGCTGTGTCCACAGCACTCGCAGCCCTGCATGCTCTGCGTCAGCTCATGGGGCCCCCACCCAGAGCGGCGCCGCATGTGCCTGTCAATGAACATGACCACATGGGTGCTCAGCGACGGGAGTGGGGGTGAGAGGCACCAGCTATGGGACGCTTCTCTAGACCCCTGGAAGGCCCGAGGGCGGAGGGGACAGGTCGGTTCCTTGGGACTCTGCTGCCTCGGGTCTCCACGTCTCCCACCCCAGCAGCTAGTGTCCCGTGTACTCAGCAACATTCCCCACGCCCTGCACTCAGCCAGTCTTCACCAGCGACTGCTGCCGCCTCCCCAGCAGCCCACCAGGCTTTCTTCTCTCCGTGCAAGGACCACTGAGTATCACCTCTGTGGGGTGTGGGTCAAGTAAGGAGAAAACACGAACCAGCCCTCATGAGGAGGGGTGAAGGCAAGCGGAGGCCAAAGGGCGTGCAGACGTTTCTGGCAACATCCCCAGAGCCAGCAGCCACAGCTCCTGCAGGGCTTGGAAAGCAGGCTGTGGGGACAGCTGGGCCTGAAGCCTGGGGACGCGTCCAACACACAGAGCTATCATGGCAGGCAGGTGGCTCACCAAGTGGGGTTAGGGAACAGGCGGGCTGACCCACTGTGGTGAGAGGGTCCCTTTTCCCAAAACGGCAGAGTCCCAGACCCCCTTTCATGGTTTCCATCGTCTGAGCTGTGAAGCTGCTGGCAGGCCAGCGAACAAAGGTGCCAGGCCACAGCTCAGCTAATGGGAAAGGCGGCATCTGCTTAAGATGTCAATCCCTCAGGGCCTTGGGGCAGTGGCTTTGCAGATTCTCAAACCTTTTGATGTACAAAAAAGGCAGTTCTGTTTGTCTCACCCAACAGCACACACGGGCAGAGGTGGGAGCCAGCAGTGGCCAAGCCGGAGAGACAGAACATCCGGGCCTGGTGGCACGTGGCCTGCTGGCTGCAGCTGACAGCCCAGGCGGGACCCGCCTTGCAGGGCAGACACCTCCATTACCTGCTGCCGACTGAGGGTGCGTGGCTGCCTGGCTCCAAGCTGCTCCTCTGATGGGGGTCCTGGGCCAGGCCTTGGTCACGGTCCTCTGGGCAAAGCTGACGCAGAGGGAGGCCGAGTGTCTCCTGAGTCGGAAGAGTAATGGTCCCACAGCGGCTTCCTCGGCTGAAAGAACTGCTTCCTATATGCTGGGCTCACTTACTTGTTCGCGGGAACGCAGCATTAGGACGAAGGTCTGTAGCACTTAGCATGCAGCAGAGGCAATGTCATACTCACTTTCACACAAAGTGTGAGCAAGTGGGCCCAGCCCAGAAAACCTGCAGCGTGAGGGGTGCGGGCCTACACCCCAACATCCTGCCCAGTTGAGCTTGGCATTCATCCTCCTCCTACAGGGACGCAAGGAAAGCTAACAAGGCACTGAGCAGTGTCCTCATGGCAGAGCTGCATCCTCTCCAGCCATAAAGAAATATTTGAAGAGCTTTAAAACACTGCAGACGCTGAATGATGCAGGACTACAGTGCGCCCATGCGGCTGCGCGGCTCACAGGTGCCCTTGTTTGCTGAGGCGTTCCCTCCACCAGCTAATCGCCACTGCACCCTGGGGAGGCAGGGTCACTGCTCGGGAAGCTCCCACAGCAGGAGGAGCTGCACACGGCCGCCATGCAGTCTTCCCCGCTCCAGAGGGCTCCCTCCCGCTGCCTCACCGTCTTTCTTCAGCTCCACTATCACGGCCACCTGGCTGCCACCCCTTAGATCGTGGTGGTCCCGGGGTTCTGCCTCTGTCCTCGTGTCCTGCAGCCCTGTCCACTTGGCCCTCCTAAGCCCAGTACATCATCCCTGGCCCCAGGGTCAGCCTGCTGTCTCAGGATAAAAAGGAGACTTTGTGGGGTGCCATGCAGGCCCTCGGGAGCTGGCCGGGCACGTGTTCTCCCAGCCAGCCTTCACCATGCCTGCCTCCATCTCTCCGCATCTACAACCAGCCCCAGCCACGCACCCGGCAGCGGGGCCCTGTGAGGTGTGCTGGTGCCTCCCATCCCCGGGCCACGTGCCATCAGGGTGGGGGACCCACAGGACGGGTGGGCGGTCACCATGCAGAGGGCTTGGTAGGGCAGCTCTCAGCACACGTCCCTATGGTCCATGCACCGGTTCAGGGAAAGCAGACTGCACTCCCCAGCTTCACCCCAACACCACTGGAGCTCATGGGACCTAAGGGAGGAAGGGCTCCCCACAGGCACACACGGCGAAGGGCATTGCCCCGGGCAGACAGCTTCATCACCTCCAACAGGCGAAGGGAAGGGCGGGCCACTCAGATCCACCGGACGGTGCCCAGGACCACGAGCACTGTCCAGTGTTCAATGCCGAGTGAGAAGCCAAGTGGACTTCCACTCCAGCGGCAGCCGCTCAGACCAGGCATTTCAGGTGAGCCGTTGCCAGAGTCTCCAGGTCTCTGGGATGACCCGACAGAACAGTTAGAGCTAGTGTTCAACCCACTGAACATAAAAATGTGGACACCGTCTGCTTAGTTTGTAAGAACAACAGATCAGCATTAAAGACAGACATTTCCTTGACTTCAGGGAAAAGGGAAACTTGGCAGCTGGATTTCTGAATCACCCACATGACTGCAGAAGGAGGTGGGGACTCAGGACCCACTCCCTACACCTCTGTGGGAGACTACGAAGGCTGCTGGGTCACAGGATGCTCTCTTGAAATGTGCTTTTGTAGAGGCACCAAGAACGATTTTTGTACCATTAATTAAAAGCATCACATTTCCCCTCTTTCTGCTTATGCATCTGGATCCCTGGGTGGCTTCATGACAAACAGAGCTGCTGTGTGTGGCTAACAGCAGTCACGTGACATGCCAAGAGGCACACAGCCCAGCGTACAGACCACCCGTGCCCTCACCCTCCTGTGTCTGTGGCCCCAGCACCACACTGGCTCCAGACCCCAAGGCTAGGCCTGCCCTGCTGTTTCCTTGGAGAGGGTTTTGGGAGCACATGCTGGGTCACACCGCTGACGGTCTCCTCTGCTCTGCACGCCCTGCCCTGTGGTCCCTTTGCCTGCCTCCAGGGTCCCCGCTGGTTTGGAGGCTGGACTGCCCTCTCCTGGTCCCTGCACACCGGCCCCTCACCCACCGACAGTCCTGAATCACGGACGGGCCATCAAACCGAAGACAACGTGCCTCCTCCTCACCTACAATCTCACGGCGAACGCCCTCCCGGCCCAAGGTCACAGCAGGCCTGAGAAGGGCGTGTGAACAGGGCTCACGGGCCTGAAGTTCTCGAGGTCCTATTGCAAATCCACGGCGGGCTGCCCTGGAGGGCGTGCTCTGGGTCGCACAGCATGCTGCTCCTGGGCCGGGCCATCTCTGCTCCGTGTCCCTCCCCTGCACTGGGATCTCCGTCATGCCCAGGGCCACTGGCCTGAGCACGCGCTCCTATGACTCTGCTCACCAAGGCTGCCAGACCTGGAGCTCCGACCACCCTGTCTGTGGGGTTCCTGTGGCTGAAGGCACAGGGAGGGTCTGACCGCCTTTGCGGAGAGGCTGGCCTCTGCTCACTTCCACATCACTTGTGCTGTAGGAGCCACAGGCCATGTGAGGTCAGGTGCCCACAGCCCATACCTGCCGCCAGGCTTGGGCGCCGGCCCGGGATGGAGGGACATAGCACACTTGGCCACAGCCCCTCCGAGGGAGGGCCGATTCTCCATCTCAGGAGCCCAGTCAGCTGGGTACCAAGTCACTGGTCACCCCTGAGGGTGGAGAACCAGCAGCTGCCCTGGCCCCTGCCCAGCCAGCCCCTTGCCAGCTCTAGGCGGCCCTCCTCTCAACTCAGCTAGCTCCACATTCCTTAGCACATCCCTGCCTGTTCTCTGGCTGTTTCAGGCATCTGCATCCCCAAGTCCCAGGGCCTGGGGCCTCGGGCTGCCAGCAGTGGGACTGAAGTGGCCATGGGGACTGTCCCACTTACATGCGCTTTTTGTCCAGCCCCGACTCTCATTGCTGCTTGTGTAACAAATGTATGTGAAGTCCCATGGTGCACACTGCTGCCTCCCAAGGGACAGTAGCAGACAGGGCCCCACGCTGGCCCAGCCATCACCTGACGTTTGGCGGGGACCCCTGGAGGGGGCTGTGAGCCTCCTGCTACACAGGAAGCCTCTGCTTGCCTGACTGGAAAAACAGATGCAGGAGCCGCCAGAGAGCACGGCTGGGTCAACGAGCTTCTCCCTCTGGGGGACAGGGCCTGGGACCCAAGTGCTTATCACAGAGCCATCGTCCCCCAGGCACGGACAGCACTCCATGTGTTCCGCACAAGCCATGACCTAGCGGGCACCTCCTCCCCCAGCAGCCTCACCTCCCAAGCTAACAAAGCCGGCAGGTGCCGTGGGCCGACACACAAGAGAGCAAGCACAGATGGGGCCTCCGGTGAGGAAGGGGCCACGGAGACGTGTACACTGGTGGGGCATGGCTGAGGCCATCCATGGGATGCTCCAGGCCAGGGGAGCAGGTGGTGGTGTCCTGTGCTCGGAACACCTGACCTGGGTCTTCCCACCCTGGGAAGAGAGACGGCAGCCCCCTGCTGGAGGGCACAGAGGGGCTTTGTTGTACCAGGTTTATGTAGAGAGGTGGCAGGCACCTTTCTGGGCTGGACCACCATGGTCTGGGTCTCAGGCCGCACCGAAGCTCTTGACAGGAATTCTGGATGCCAAACCTGACCCACAAGCTGGGTCTGTTTCCCCATTGAGAGGTGGGGGGCAAAGCGACCTCACACTCCAGGGCTCACAAATGCCACCCTGTTCACGGGAAGGCAGGGACTCACCTGGAGGCAGGGGCCAGCCCGAGCCAGGTGCCGGCTGTGCGGAGGTCTGAGCGGGACTTCGTGGGGGTGACAGCAGCTTGCTAACAGGGGCAGGTGGGGCCTCTTGGATTCCAGGGAGGGGGCCGCTGAGGGCCGAGTGGGCGGGCACTGTGGCTGTGGGCCCTCGGGAGCGGAGAGGCGGCACGCAGGGGCCCAGGAGGCAGGCTGAGCAACACCCTGGGGGGAAGGACGGGGCAGACGCCACAACAGGAAGGCCTGCAGGGTGTCCGGGCTTGCTGAAGCTGTTTTCCACAGTTAAGTTTCTTTTCACGGGAAACATGGAAAATCATAGTCCAAACAGTGCCTGGTCCGCCCGCCCTGGCCCGTACAGGGCAGGGAGGGAAGGGCCCGGGGCTGGTTGCACTGTGGGTATTTTAGAAAATGCCCCACAGACGATGTGCTTGACTTGATCCCACATACTTGCGCCAAGGGACACGTCTAAGTGGTACTCGGAGGCTCGGGCCAACCAGGGTCCAGAAGAGCCGCATGCTTGGCGGGGAAAGGACGAGGTATGGCCCTGGGACGGAAGGCTCTGGGGCAGTCGGGTGTGTGTGAGCACAGGACACAGCCCGGGCTGTATGCCAGGCATGGGGCCCCTGGGGTCCCTTGAGGGGCTGTCCTGGCATTGTTGGATTCATCTGGGATGCGCCAGAACCCAGGGGGCTTTGGGCCGCCGCTGTCTGCTGCCTCAGTATCACCAGCCCAGCTCTATCACCAGCACTCAGAGCATGTCCACAGCTCCCACTGTAGAGGGGACACCAGGGCCAGCAGGGAGCACACAGCCAGGTGTGGCCTCACGCTCCCTCCCACAGCCTGCATGGGTGTGGACGGAAGCGCCCTTCGGCAGGGGAACAGGCTGCGATCTGAGCCAGGATGCGCTGGGCTACAGGGTCAGAAACCTCGCCCAGGTCAGGCGCCTCCTGCTTTCCCTCCTCAGGTCACAGGACAGAGGGCTGGCGGGCCTCAGGGGGCGCCACTAGCCACAGTCAGCAGTGGCCACAAGGAATAAAGCTAAGATCCTGGCAGCAGACTCTTAGACCAAACAGGGGACTCGAGCTCTGAAATAGGGAGCGCTGGACAGCTGTGTGCACTGCAGGCCACGCCGGGGCTCCGGGCCTGGCTGCGGCGGGCTCTGTCCTAAGCTTCCCTCTCTCAAGCACGCGTGTCACCAGCAGGGCCCGGGGAGAGAGCTGAGGGCTGACCCCAGCTCAGCGGACCCCCGTTCACGCCTCAGGCTCCCATCTACAGAGCGGCTCATGGGGCTGCTCACAGGCTATGGTGGGTCCAGGACAAACCTGGGCTAGAGGTGCAGTGTGTGGGGACACAGGTGGGCTGCAAGCCAAGTGCCAGATGGCTGGGACACCGTGACTCTGTGCAGTGGGGGAGGAGGCCGGGAGAGCAGCCCTGAGACGGGCGTGCGCACAGGGCAGGGCCACGGCCCCTTGAGATGCCACTATTCCCACCGTTACACGTCATGGGTGGGGCTGAGCCCCTTGCCCCAGACACAGTGAGGGAGGGGCCGGCCCTGGACCCCAGCCAGCAGGCTCCGGAGCAGCCTCTGTGGCATACCAGGGTCCATGCCAGCTGCCCTCGATCACCTGGTCCTTCTGCTGGGCTGCCTACAGGGGAGGGGTGTCCTCAAGGAGGGACAGGCACCCCAGAGCATAGGGACCATCTGTTCTACTGCCTGACTTTTCCTGAGGCCAGGGGTGTGTGGTGGGTCTCGCAGCAGGGCTGACCAGCAGGGCTGCGAGGCCTCAGGGCCGTTGGTCCCTGACCAGTGGGCTCACCAAAGGTAGATGCCACATCTTAAAATGTCTAAAACGCGTTTCCACCCTCAGACTCTGCAAGCACAGCCCGCAGACCCACCTGGAGAGCCCCAGCCGGGGCCATGCCACCTGCCCCCACCCCCAGTCCCGGGCACTCTGACAGTGCTGGCGGCTCTCAGCGTTCCGCACCGTGTGCTCAAGCAGGAGCACTTGTCAGGGAAGGACGGTGGGGACGAGGTGGAGAGGTCTAGGCCTGGGGGTCTGTCTCGGCGGGCCTGGGGAGCAGGCGCCTCTCTCCTCGACCCCACGGGCTCCAGAGAGTCCCGGATTCCAAAGCACTGCCTCCGGGCCTGCAGCTGATTTCAGTCCGGGTCAGGATCCCTGTTCTGCACCGCACTCTTATTTATACGCTTGCCTCCTCTCTCTGCGCTGTCCCTTGGCCAGCCGTTGCCGCTGGCTTTCTTCGCAGACCTGATCCAACCTGCTGAAGGCCACCCCGGTCTCGGCCCAGCTCTCTGTTGCTGGGAGGCGGGAGCTCCCTCCCTGCCAGTCACAGGAGCGCCGGACAGCTGTGTGCACCACAGGCCACGCCGGGCTCCCTGGGGACTGCGCCGCCCGGGCTACAGGAGCATGTCCCCAGTGAGAGGACGGCAGGCCGCCCAGCTGTGGACGGCCCACAGCAGCCCCAGGAAGGGCTGAGGGTGTTCTGAGGAGCCCAGGAAAGGCTCACTGGAGAGGCGCCTACCAAGCAGGTGAATCAGCTCGGAAGGGTCTTCTTTTAGACCAGAAATTTTCTAAGCCTCCTCTTTGGCCCTCAGATAAATCTGAGATACAAACTAGCTGGAGGTGTAGATGGAGAGCATCGTGTCTGTTTCACAAGGTCTGGTGAGACCCCCACGTCAGCTTCTGCTGGCTCACAACGGTCCAACCCTCACCTTCCCAGGACTGGCACTTCTTTCCAAAGTTCACCCTCAAGGAACAGAGGCTCGGAGGGCGCGGCTTGAGTGCGACCCCCGCCCAGGGCCGCCCCACAGACAGGAGCCCGGCTGCCGGGGGTGTCACCTTGGCACAGGGAAGTCAGGGCCTGTTCACATTTGGCCTCATGACCCCAACTCAGGTCCCAGGCTAGGTATGGTCTTGCAACCACACCGCTTACGGCTCACGGAAAGGTGGTATTTTCCTTGTATTGAGGAATTATTTTAGATACAAGAAAATTGCTAGGAGTGTTGTTAGAAGAGCTTTTAACATGAAATTGTACTCATGGCCTGAAACCGCGTCTGCAGGTGGAATGCTGTCCAGTGGGCATGTGGCAGGAGCAGAACAGCGCAAATTCTGAGGTTTGTCACTCATGCTGCTTTTGCAGTGAATAATGTTCCCTACAAACCTGAACCAGGATACAGATAAATTACGGGGAAGACATTGCCGACCTTGACGGAGCCCATGAGCTAAAATAAGTTTCTTTAGTAAGTGGAGACAGGAGAGGTCCCTGACTCAGGAGTTAACAGCACCCTTTACGGAACACAGGGCGCAGCCTGGGATCCCAGGCCCCACACCCGCCGCCTGAAGGGCAAGTCTGACAACTGTTCACAAATGCACATTTCGGTTGCCTCTTAACTGATGCATTTAGAAAAACTTTCTCACCTGACCCATTTACAAATACCTGATAAGACTGTTGGAATATTTCCCAATTTCTGATAAAATTTCCAACACGCTAATGAAATCACGCAGAAAAACAATCTGCTTTTATTCCTCCACTGCTGAGTGACGCAACCGGGAAATGTGTTCGAAAGGGGTCGGTGTCATTCAGGAAAATACCCTCCAAGTAGGAGAATTAGATCCACAATGTGGAACTCCAGAATGGGAGGACAGTGGCTGGCCAGCTTGCCTTGGGCATGTTCAGGGCAGACCTGTGTGACCCCCAGACTGACTTTCAGGGCCAGGTCCACCTGCTTCCTGGAGCAAACACCAATTCAGGGCCCTGCAGGGCGGAGCTCACCCCACCCAGCAGGTGCGGAGAGGACACCAGGTGGGTGGGCAACCCTACCTCCTCCACCGCAGGAGGGCTGCGGGGCAGCCTCCCTGTGGGTTCAGGCAGCTCACCCACTGCCCTCTGTCCCCCAGGCAGCACCCAGCAGGGGCTCCCAGCCCGTCGTTCACAGAGACCCAGGCTGGTTTCTCTCCAGCACCAGGCATGGCACGGCACAGCCTGGACGCTCTGCCTGCTTGGCCCTCACAAAGTTCATTTTTCTGAGAATTTGTTCCCACATGGAAGTCACAGAGAGAGCTCTGAACACCTCTTGCAGGGAATCTTGCAAAATAAAGGTTTACTCGCCAGAGCAGACACGTCGCATGTTTTGAACTAAACTGCAAGTGGGCACTGTCGGCGTCCTGCTCTCGCCTCCTGCCAGTCTGGCCGCGTTATTTTGTTTTCAAGGCCCCGGGTGCAGGATGACTTTGTGCTGGTTTCATTTTATTTAACACGCTCTTTACTTTCTGTTCTTGAAAAACCAGACTTCTCTAAAAGTAGAAACAGCAGTCTCTCTGTCTCCAACAGGCCTGATGCCGTAGCAGTCACGATAAAAACTCCACAACAGGCTTTTAATCTAGTGATACCAACATTTTATAAATCCTAGTGGTCTTCAAGCATAAGACAGTGGAGAAGTTTGTCACTCATGCTGCTTTTGCGGTGAATAATGTTCCCTACAAACCTGAACCAGGATACAGATAAATTACGGGGAAGACATCGCCGACCTTGACGTAGCCCATGAGCTAAGAAACCACGCAGACATTGAGCTTATCTCCCGCTGGATGTAGAAAGTCCTCTACAGGGTCTCCCCAGAGCCGGCTGCCCATCAGCACGTGCCCCCCACGCCCGCAGGAAGGGCTTGCACATACCTGATAGAGGCTCTGTGGGAACGGCCCCAGCTCCTGCTCCTACACCAGACGCCAGCATGTGGCCTCCACCGCTGCTCTGCTTCCCTGGCTTAGACTCCTTCCCATATGGCACAGCTGCACCCTTTTCTGCGAACATGGCAGATAAGGAATGCACAGTGTCACGCACCCTGGGCAGAAGCAGCCACACCCACACAGCGAAAAGCAAGTGCCATAACATGCCATCCTGTTTCCTCTGAATCATGACCCAGGCCGCGCCTGAAGACGGCCGGGCATGCCGCCCTCCGAGGAAGCTCCCACCGTCGGGAGGGCGCAACCTGCTCCAAGCGATCGCTGGTGCCCAGCCTGGTCTGTGCTGAGGAGCCGGCAGCCGAACCCCGACAAACCGCGGAATGGTTCGCATTGCGTGGCCCCCCGACCCCTCGTCAGCATTCTCAGGACCAGCTCGGAGAGGACGGGGCACACTCACTGCTGGCAGAGACCCTGTGAGCGCCACCTGCATCCATCTCAGGGGCACTTTCGAAACCCCCCTGCGCACCTGTATTTTTAAACGACCTCTGTGGCCTCACCCTCACATCCAGTCCTTGCAGACACTTGGTGTTACAGCTTCCTCAGGGACACGGGGACGCCAGGCTTGGAGGCCGCCCCTGCGGCCATGCCCCAACCCTCACTCCTGGCACAGCAGAGCTGCTTTCTGGGCCGAGAGGTTCCGGAAGGCCCTTTCACTTCCTGCTTGCCACTCGGACTCAATTTCGGTTCACCAGCTGAGGGGGAGGCGGGCCCAGCCCTGCTCCCGGCTCAGCTGGATTTTGCTGTCACATGAACAGCAGTTCCGAGGGCACTAGGAGGGGAATTTGGACGCTCAGCAAAAGAGGAAAGAGACTGCGAATCCAAACAGAAACCGCTGCCCAGCACCAACTTTATGGGGCTGCCCTTGCCCCACCTGGGGCTGCCGTGCCCACCTCCCAGGGCAGGTGGGGCCCCGTGTGTCCCAGGGCTGCCGTGCCTACCTCCCAGGGCAAGTGGGACCCTGTGTGTTTGGACAAGTATTTCTGGGAAGCACTGGAAAGGGGGTTGAAAGACCACCTTGGAAGACTTCCTCCACCCAGGCCGGATGCATGCCAGAGACTCTGGGTCCCCAGGCTGCCGGGGCCCCTTGCTGGCAGCCCCATGGCCGCCCGCTGTTCCCATGGTCCTCCAGGAAGGAGGGGGTGCTGCAGCCCAGAGGGACCGACTGGCCAGAGCAACCCCACCAAGCATCTAAACATCCACACCCTGCAAGGCCAGGAGGCCTGGCCCGGCTCCGCCATCCGCATCTAGAGTATCTCTCTGGGTCTCGGCCTCCAGGACTGGCTCGTGGGGCTCCTGCGTGCGCAGACAAGAGCGACAGGAGGAAGGGCCTTTCCTGTAGCCCAGCATGGCCCCACAGCTGATTTTCTTGGCAAAATACAAACTGAAATACTGGCCACAGTGGCTCCTTCCACTGGTGGAGACTCTTTGTCAGGGCAAGGGTAGGGTGCGTGTATGGCTGGGCCACTGACGGGCACTGGTTCTACATGGTGGTGGGCTGGCACCTTTCCCCAGACAAGCGAACGCTTGCGCCCTCGGGGGTCCCTTCCAGAAGTATGCTGGCCCCAGCAAAGCACCTGGAGAGGGTGGTCACCACGCCTTTCCACGGGGCCTGTGCCCTCGGGCGCTTCTCCCACGCCCTGACTTTCCCTGGGAGGCACTCGCTGGTGGCAGTTTCGCCAGCCCCCTCCCAGAAAGGAAGAGGCGGGACGTGGCCCAGGACCCTGGCTGAGCGGTGGCCTTCACCTCACGGACTTACTGGAGCTGAAGAGCCATGAGCCGCCAGCCCGTGAGGGGCCCTCGGGCGTTCTGCCTGTCAGGCTGTGTGGTCTGCCTGCCTCATCCAGTCACTGATGCCAGGATTCAACCCCACGGCAGCCTCGCTCCCCTGCAGGAGGAAGCCCGCCACTGTTTTACAGGCAGACAGAGGCAGCCATGGGCCTCACAGGCTCTCCCTGCCCCGCGCGCAGCGGCCTGCTCACTGTCAGCTACTCAGTTCCTCAGGGGCTTCGGGATCACGGGTTTCCGAGAACCCCAGCTGCCAGCCAGCCATCCTGGCCCCCTCCCCACCCCGGGCCCTCAGGTGGGCCCCACTGCCCGGCTCTGCCTGCTTCCCGACCTCTGCTGCCCACGTGTCCATCCTGGCATCCTGGGGCCACCGTGATAACAGCAGCGGTTGGGACACCTGGCCAGCCTGCGGGTCCACGCAAGCCCAAGCCGCGCTCTCAAACCCAGAGCCCACACCACATGCCCTGTCACGGAGGGTCACTCCTGACAACTGTCCAGGACAAACGATGTTTATCTGACCCCCCTGCCCATCTGCAGGATGAGGGGCGTTCAGCTGGGCAGGGAGGCAGAGCTTTGGCGTTGGCAAATCTGATCTTGTGACGGGAGTGTATAGCCAGGGCCAGGTGGCATCCGGGGAACACCCGAGGCTCCTGTCTTCACTGCGTCCTCCCCGGCCTGGACTGGGGCCTGGCCACCGCGACAGCAGTGTTCTCACCACAGAGAAGACGGACGGCCAGTACGGGGGCAGCGTCCCTCACCACAGTCCAGGCGGCTTCCTGAACTTCAAGTTGACTGAAGAGGCCTACTTCCCAGACTCACTCACCTGGGCGGCTCCAGGCTCTGCCCAGACGTGCTGGGCTTTTTGCTCCCTGGAAAGGCAACTGTGGAACGTGCTTTGTGCCACTGACCCTAAACATAGTGGACTTCAATGTGCGAGGCAGCTGACCTTCAAATAAGTCTCCCAGTGCACCCCGTCAGGGGGCAGTCAACACCACGGGGCTAATGGCTCTTGCTCCGTTCAGCATTTTACACGTGCCCTTCCCATATGAAGCACCCTCCGAATGTGGTCCAGCTGCAGCTCTCAGGCTCAGGCCAGCATGCAGCGGATGCTCATGTCCACAGGAAGAGCGTGTGCTTTTGGTAGCGAAGGACATGACTTAGTCGTCCAGGGTAAGTGGGTGGAAGGCTCATTTTCTCATAATCCCCATTCCCTGAGCTGTTCCGAACTCCAAGGGGACAAAGCCACATGCGACTCAGAAGACACCTCCCTTGCCAGCACAAGAGATCCTCGAGGCCCCTCTCCCCGCTGCACGGCCAAGAGCCCGGCCACTCCCAATACACCTCCTGTGGGATACCCCGCGAGACCCAAGGACTCACCCTCAGCTGCAGAGAGCAGCCAGGAGCACGACTCAGAATAAATGTAGTAGCTCTGCATTTCTGTCACGGAGATCCGGACAGCTCGTCCGTCTCCCATGGCCGATGTGCACACAGGGAGACACTGTCTCAGCGTTCAGTTTGCCGCCCCCCGTGGTTACCCATTAGCCTTCCTCCACTGAACTTTGCTCCCTAAAATCTATGCGTGGACCAGCTGGCTTTTCATTTCCGTTTCCCCATGAACTGGGATGAAGCATTGAAAGGTGGTTCCTCCCCTGTAGGCCAGCATCTGCCCACTCCACCCTGAATGTTTGCACAGACTCCAGGCCCCTAAGGAGAAGGAACGTCCGGCCCACGCTGGCCTCCTTCAAGGCCCAGGGGACGCCCTGCCGGCATGACCTCTGCGTGCTTTTAAGGAGGCATTCAGAGCTCGAGCGCAGCCAGGGCCCCACAGTGCCTGGGAGAGACACGGCTCGCTGGAAACGTTAAAAGGACAATGCCATCCAGAGCAACTCCACTTCGTCGCCTCCACCCATCCGATAAAGTCCAATGCTCCGGACACCGGTGGCAATTTTCAAGAACAAACAGAGGTGGAGGCTGTATTTGTTTAAAGGAAGGTGAGCCAGGCAGAGACAGGCTGCCCTGTTCCAACGCCTCTCCTGTCCCTGCAAGCCTCTCGGTCAAGGCCTGGGGCACCTGGGACCCTCTCCCTGGGTGTCTGCATGGCCCTAACAGCCTGGGGCACCTGGGACCCTCTCCCTGGGTGTCTGTGTGGCTCTAACAGGCCTGGAGAGGAAAGCATGTGGCCCCACCTTGTGCCCTGTCTTGGAGCTCAGAGAATTCCTGAGCTGCCCTGTTGCCCATCACAGCTGGCCTGCCCTGTTCACCAGCGCATGGACTCCACAAGCAGGGGATAGATTTGCCCCAACTCCCTGTCCGAGAGCAAGGCATGGGCAGAGCCCACAAACCCCAGCCAGCAGGCGCCCAGCCAGACTCCCTGTCTGCAAATGGAGTCCAAGCTGCTGAGACAGGGGGCCTGGGGGTGGGGAGCCGCGGGTGGGTGGGCCTGCAGCCCCACAGCCCCTCGGGGCTGAGACCCCACAAGGACCCAGACACCTCAGCCCCCCAGCTCTGTCCTGGGCCAAGCTGTCCCAATGCAGGCTGAGCTAAACAGGGAGTTTGGGGAAGGAGGTCAGAAGTAGTGACTTCAACCAGGTTTCCAGAAATCACCAGATTTCTTCAGGGCATGACAAGATTGACCGTAAGGAAATACCTCAATGCAGACGATTCTCCTCTGAATAAGCACACTTTAAATCAAACAGCACATTTTCTTCTTGTCTCTATGGGCCTCACCAGACCCATCTGGTTGGTCATGTTCCCCAAAGCCAGCAAGAACCACGTCAGGGAGGTGATCCTGTGATGCCCACAGACATGAAGGCTGCTGTGGGCACAACTCAGTGGGGCCAGCAGCCAGCGCCATGTCTCCCCAAGCGCTCGTGCTCTCCTGGAGCTGCTTTAAGGAAACGTGGAGCTCTTCCTCAGCATCCCCAGGGCACACCAGCCCCACAGCCCATCATCTGTCATCCAAAGTAGGCCACATGCTACTCAGTCCATCTGGGTGCGGCTGCCTGTCTCACGGAGACAGTCTCCCTCCAGCCGGATCCCCGCCGTCAGCACTCAGCTCTCCAGGAACAGGTGGAGCACCCCGAGCAGATGCTGGAACCATGCTGCTGTTCTGGCCCCCTTTGGAAAGGAGGGAGGATGGGAGCACTGACTTTCTAAGAGGAAGGAAGCATCCCAAAAAAGTCACCACTGAGTGTCTAATGCTCTCAGTGTGCACAGTGGGCTTCCTGCAGAGTTCCTACCAGAAGAACCTTTATTTTTGGTATGTGACCTTGTGTCCAAACACTTTCCCTTTTTACATTTGCTACCAGGAAGCTCAAAGGGATCTTTTGTGCCACATACAGTCATCAGCCCACCCACGTGCCTCAATTGTATTTGCTTCTTTTAATTAATTCTGCTTCTGTTTAAAATCATCCATGCCAACCTAAAACATGTTTCTATAAAGATAAAATTTCAATTCTAAGTAGCACAGCAGTTTTATTGACTTGTGTCCCAGAGCAGAAGAGCACAGGGTAGCGGCCCTCCCTGTGTGATGGAGTGCCTGCTGTAGGTAGTCGTTTCTGATGTGGCAGCTCCGTGCAGGAGAGAGCAGGCGAGCTGTTCAAGAGTCATCTCTGACTTCCACCTAATTCACAATGCCACACCGAGCTCTGGCTGTCAAAGCGAAGTCCTGCCTTACAACTCTTTCTCCCAGAGCCCTGCGCTATGGTGGGGTGTGACAGCGGATCGTCTCCTGACCTGAAGGGGATTCTTTCAATCTGCAACCATGGAAAGTGGCTGCAGTGCCTGGAGGGGTGGGGTGGGGAGGTCTGTCCGTGGGGACAGAGAGGCCAGCCTGACCAGACACACATGCATGAATGGTTTGTGAGGAAGGAACCTGGGCAAACTCACAGGCAGGAAGGGAAGCAGAGGCCAGAAAGCTTCCCAGGGGTTAAGGAGAACTAAAGGACTGGGTGCCTGGCAACTTGGTCACTGCTCCTGCATATGGAGGGAACTGAGCTGCAGAGTGCCAGGCTGGACGTTCAGGGAGGCCGAAGGGGCAGGACTGAGGAGGGAGGCCGGGGCAGGACAGGGGAGGGAGGCCGGGGCAGGACAGGGGAGGGAGGCTGGGGCAAGACAGGGGAGGGAGGATGGGGGAGATGGGGCAGGACAGGGAGGGAGGCTGGGGCAAGACAGGGGAGGGAGGCTGGGGCAAGACAGGGGAGGGAGGATGGGGGGAGGATGGGGCAGGACAGGGGAGGGAGGCTGGGGCAAGACAGGGAGGGAGGATGGGGGGATGATGGGGCAGTACAGGGGAGGGATGATGGGGCAGTACAGGGGAGGGAGGCTGGGGCAGGACAGGGGAGGGAGGATGGGGGGAGGACGTGGCAGGACAGGGGAGGGAGGACGCAGCAGGACCGGGGAGGGAGGCCGGGGCAGGACTGAGGAGGGAGGCAGGGGCAGGACAGATGAGGGAGGAGGATGGGGCAGGACGGGAGGGAGGCCGGGGCAGGACAGAGCCACCATGAACAGAGCCCCCGGGCCCATCGGCACCTAACTGTCACAGCCAGCATGAGGTCTGATGGGCAGAGCCGCGGCCTGGGACCTGAGTACTGCCAATGGTGAAGAAAAGCCGCCGGGTCAGAGGCGCCCTCCCTCATCTCGGCAGCTCTCATTTCATGCCAAGAGGACCCACTTCATCGCAAGGGAACACCCCAAACACCCCTGGACACAACTGCATGGCTGACACGCAGGGGGCAGGCCCCGGCCCTGCGTCGCCCTCTCACGTGGGGCCTACGGGCATCGGGGTGATTCAGCCCCTTTGGAGTGGGGGCCTTGGCGCCACCGGCAGAGCCAGAGCACAGAGCCCCATGGCTGCCTTGGAGGAGGATGGGAGTCACACAGTGGGCATGCCCCTGGCGTGTGCCGGGCAGGATGCATACACTGCCCCTTGGAACCGCCCCACACACGCCGTGTTTGGACAGAAGTCTGGGGACTCCGTGAGAAGTCCGAGATCCTGTCACCCTGACCCTGTGTCATTTGCATGGACGCAGCTGAGCCCAGAACAACAGCCTGGGGTCATCAGCCGGGCCTTCAGTGTGGGCCCGCTCAGCCCTGCCCAGGGGGCCACTGCTGGAGGCCCTGCGTCCTGGGGCAGGAAAGGTCCGTACAGGATCTGGGCCTGGGGGTTTGCGTGTCCTCTCCCAGGTGCGGACTGGCTGGCGCCAGCCCAGCAGCTCACCACCCCCAAACCCCAGCGAGGTGCGGGGCATGTGCGGCACTCAGGGTGTCTGCCCAGGACCACACTCACACCCCCCACAGCCCAGCGCCTGCCTGAGGCCGCAGCTACACAGTGGACCTCCCTCCGGTCCCTGGGGAGGGTGGGGGTGCAGCCAGGCTCTTCTCCACCCAACCTGCGGAGTACCCTCACTCCTCTTGACGTGCATTTGTAAGGACAGTGGTGACCCCTGAGCTTCAAACCTGGCCCCCTGGCTGAGCCAACACCCCAGGCGTCCGTGCCCTTACAGCGGGAGCAGTGACTCAGAGGGAAGCCGGTCTGCTGGGGCCCCAGGGGTCCCCCACGCAACGAGGGTGCAGCGCACAGGCCCTCCCGGAGGGGCCCCGGCTGCTCTCCTGCCTGCCCGAGGTGACTGAGACCAGACGGCAAAGGAAGCCACATAAAATGAGACCCTTTTAGGGTCTCACAAGGGACACCCACTTTCTCATGAAAGAAGTACACAGGGAGGCGCCACCCCCCGAGGGGACTTGCCCCCACCCCCGTGGCCCGCCGGCACCCCCGGCCCCACCTCACCTGGCTGTGCGTGGCTCGAGGTCCCCCAGCACCCCCGGGGCAGCAGCCAGAACCCGCAGGGGGCTCCCCGTGCCGCCGCCTTCTCGGCCATCTCGTCCGTGTCCCACGTGGCCTCGCAGCACAGGCCGGCTTCTTCAGGGTGGGCCCACTCGAGAGCCCAGAGCCACCTGCGGGTCTCCACCCGGCGGCCGAACACGTGCTGGACCGGGCTCACGACCCGCGACCTTGGCTGATGGAGGCCGAGCTACGACAACGGCTCACTTTGGCAACTCAGAACCGCCCTCGCCCGGGCCGCCTCCTGCCACCAGCGCACGAGGGCCAGACAGCAGGGATGGACGCGGCCCTCGCCGGCCCCCACGCCGAAGACCTGCGGGCACGTCCCGGGTATGCTCCCTCAGGAAGGGGGCCTGCGCCGGCCAGGGCTCCCTGTGCCAGGGCGCTGCTCCACTGCCCAAGCCAAACACCTTCTAAGCTCAGGAAGCCCCAAGTTCACACAAACAACTTCAAGGCGGGAGGAAGGGAGGGGCGGCATCCAGGCTTTCTTGAAATAAACTGGGAAGTTCCGCAGCCTGCTGCTCCCGTCCGTGTCCCGCTCAGACGGAAACGACAGCACGGCTTTGCTTGGCAAGTGACACTCTCCCCACCCCGGCCCCGGCCTGACCCTGGAGCCCACCCGCTCCCACGGGGGTGAACGGCCAGCATCCACTGTGTGCTGGTAGGTGCAGGGCATGCCTGGGTGTCCCCGATCCTGACACCCACAAGCAGGCAGCCTATTTCAGGGCCATTTTAGGCATGTTGACAGGCTCCGGGACTTTGTGCATCTCACAGAATGAAAGCATGGCAGAGAGTCAGTGCCTCGGTCTGTCTGAATGACCGACTTTCCCCGCCCTCCCTGGGGCCCTTTCATCAGCCAGCACAATTAGAGGAGGCACCTCTGGTCTGCAGCAAGATTGCAGCAGCTGGGTACACACCCCTCGTCACCGTGCACTGAGGGGACCCCGCCATCCTGATGTGTCCTCGCTAGGGACTGTGAAGCGGAGGGGACCGTCCAGGTCAGGGAATGTAATGTCCATATGCAGCTTTCTGCGACACGTGATTCCACCCGGCACAGTCCTTGGTCATGTGTAGGTTTGCACCTCTGAGCACTAAAGGTCAAGAGCATGAGAAAGGGCAGGGGGAGCAGGTACTGGTGCTCACGCCCTCTACGCCCACTGGGGCCCGTACCTGTGTGAAGCAGGCTGGCTCCGGGGCCACTGGGGATGCAGGGAGTGACCCTGGCATCCTGCACTGCGCTGGAAGAAGGCACAGAGGAAGGCAGCGTGGAGCCAGAGAAACCTGGCGAGTAGCCAAGCTCCCTGCGCCCACAAGCAAAGGAGGGCCCCCACCAAGCCGCAATGCGCCAGCAGCCAGGCGGCACCTTCACGCTACTTCCAAGCTGGGGCCCATCCCGGCACAATCGGGAGGAAGCAGATGGTGTTTAATGTGGCCCAGCCAGGACGCGGGCCTCTTCCGGTGACCCGGGGCCGGGCCGTCCACCACTAGCCCGCATGCCTCGGGAAGGACGCGTGGAAACATGGCTGCTGGGTGCCCACGGGAGTGGCCTGCCACTTGGGACTGTAATCAGTGAGCTGCCGGCCTGCGGAGTTCTGAGGTGGGCATGGATTTTCTCTCCCTGCATCTGTCACCCACGTAAGCTTTACGACACATACAGAATTCGTGAGAATTTGGCACGTGGGGGCTGGGCCAGGAGCAGGTGGTCAGTCAGGCCGCCCGTGAGCGCATGCAGTTTAGGATTCCATGAGCTCTTGCCTTTGAGCGGGCCCAGGTTCATCTGATTTCTCCTAAATAACTATGTTTTAAAGGTGTCACAACTAAAAGCTTTCCTAAAGCTCGGTTCTGAGATAGGAGCCCACTCGCTTCGGGGTAGTTTCTTCCGCGGCTCATTTGCAGCCCTTCGGTTTGGTGAACTTGGCAAACCACAGGATTTTCCGAGCAGTCGGCAGGCATCAACCTCTATGCGCCCTGATGGCTCCCTGCAGAGGAACGCAGAACACCCGCCCCTCCTCTCAGGGCGCTAGGCCCGCCTGTGCTGAGCGTGGTGTGGGGCACATTAGGAACCAGTAAGACCTTCGAGGGCTGGACTGACTCCTTTTGGCCCCGAGAGCATATTTTATACCAGTTGACCTGTTTTATATAACGAGCTACTGTTAGGAAATTCATATCAATAAACGGCATGATCTTTGGCAGTAAAAGTGTATTAAATTAATTATGTCGGGGGAGCAGGGGGTTATTCAGCGAGGGCCTAAACCAAACGAGACACTGGGCATTAAGCGCCCGTCCGTGCGGGCTGATGAGCCAGGGGAGCTGCCCAGCACACTGCGGACCCAGGTACAGCCGGTCTTTTTTTTTTGCAAAACAGCCGCATATAGAAAACACACATGGGGCGCACATGTGAACGGCCAGCACATGCAGATGCGAGCCCCTGGCCCCACTGAGCTCGCCTCCTTCCCCAGACAGCTGGCCCCAGCCTCTCCTCACTGCCTGTGGTGCCCGGGGCCTGCCCGCTCCGCCTGGTGCTGGCACCCCGCCCAGTGTGCACAGGTGACTCGCTCTGGATACCCTCCCCCACCTGGCAGCACCGGGACCCACAGGCTGCCCAACCCGGGCACCAGCCCCTTCCCCCAGCCCTGCTCTCGGCAGCACCCCGGCACCCCCACCCAGTGATTCTGGAAAGCCCCCTGCCGGTCCCGCCTAAATTGATCAGCGTTTAATAGGGGACGTCTCATGGTCCTTAATGGCAATGCCTTCCCTCTAACAAAGAGAGGAGGTTTGGGGATCTGGGCAGTCGAGATAACCTCTAAGGCGTGAGGCACGCTACAGCCCTAAAAGTATGAGCCCTCTGTGACCCAGGAATAAAACCATGGATGGAGAAACAGGTCTTTGTAGAGTCTGGGACTGGTTACTCTTAAAAACAAACTTTTTAAATGATATGTTTAAATTTTTTTTAAGTACTGGATACATCCATCACAACTGACCAATCATGACAAAATCTAAAGATCGTGGCCAAATCATATGAATTTATAAATCTCTTAAAACATAGAAAACAAATGGCTTGGCGATTTGGGGCCTTTCTAAGCTATGTTTGCAATAATCTTTCAAAGACACAGATTGGGATGCAGCTTCAAATAAAGTTTTCCCTGGGCTCCGACTACTGCAGCACCAGAAATGCTCGCTTGTACTTCCCGTGTGAGGCCCTACTTAGCGAACCTCTGTGGCATCCCGCTTCGGTGGGTGGGTGCGCTCTGTAGGCGCTGGGTGAGTGAATGCAGGAACGTCCTTAAGGATGAGTGACGGCACCCCACCTAGGACCAGACTGAAAGGGAAATTGGTTAAAGTCTTAGTACTGTTAGAACTGATGGAGGCATGAAATTATAAAACTGATAAATCATGGAGACCTACTGTCAATGGACATGCAGCAGCTTTCTGCATTTTGTTATTATTTAAATCTCAAACCACAGGTTCTCCCTTCTTAAGGATTCAGAAATCAAAACATTTAAAGAAATGTTTAATCTTCAAAGATAGAGCTTCCTTATAAAAGTGAAGTCCTGTCTAGGATATTAAGCTCACCATCCCTAAAATCTTGCTAAAAGTGTCACTAATGAAACTTAACACTAGTCCCTCCTGCAGTGAATCGGATACACAGGCGTGTGGTGGGGCTTCAGTATGAGAAACTGGTTTTCGGTCTGGGGTCTGGACTCATTTCTTCAACACTGTTCATGGAATAAAACAGAGCACCTCCTGAACCCGTTTAGATACACAAAGGCCACTTAATCTCTAATGTTTAGAAAAAACAATCACTCTTTGGTGTTTTCAAACTTACACCTTTGGATGCTCTAGAGCTCCTCCCAAGTTTGATCTTCCCTTATTTGTGTACCTTTTGGGATCTGGGACCAAGGTCCCCAGAGGGAGACGGGGGAAGGAGCAGAGGGTGAGGGCCAGACAGCGGCACTCTCCGCTGGGCGCAGGCCCCTTCCTCTCCAGGCCAGGCCCCCCAGGGGCCTCCTTTTCCTTCTCCCCTGCCTGGAAAAGTGCTCGCTGCACCTCTGCAATTGCTGACTGAACAACGTAGCTAACGATCCCTCACAGGGAGCCAGGGAGCGGCGCTGGCACAGAAGCCCGCACTCCCAAGCGAGCTGTGCTCAGGGCTTCCTGGCTGCAGCAGCTCCAGGGCTCTTCTAGGGATCTCATCAGCCCGACGGGCAGGTGCCCTCATGGATCCACTTCACAGATGGGGAAGCCGGGGCAGACGCGGCCGACAGACACCAGGGCTGGGGCCTGGCCGCCCATGGCTCTGGTCACGGACGTCGCGTCTCCAGACCCCTGGCTCTGTCAGTGGCACTGTCATGTTCTCCCAGGTAGAAAAACCTTGTTCCACATTGTATCCAAACAGTACTCTGGGGACCTTACTACATTTTAAATTCAGCACTTAGTTACAATTCTAATTTAGGCAACTAGATTTTTGTATGTGTAAGTAGCTTGCAAACATTTGGAAAGATACAACAAATATCTCTTTCTCCAAAACCAGACCTATAAAATTAATGTAATCAGATAACTTCTCAGTCAATCAGAAATACAGAAGTGTGAGAACACTGGTTATAGTGGTAGAAGTCTGCGTGCACGGGCTGCTGGTGCAGACACGCACAGAGACAGCAAAAGGACGTGCACGGGGAGCAGGCGGCCTCCTCTTGGTGTGGGGCTGCCTTGGCGCACCAAGGCCGCAGCCTGGGCACCATTAGACGCATTGTTAGTTGTAACCAAAGAAGAGTGTCTAGAATCATGGTCTTTATATGTACTAGTCCTGAAAAGTCTCGTTCTGGGGTGAGTTCTCTTATTCAGCTGGTGCAGAGATGACACCAAATGTCCCCTTACCAGGAGCGAAGGAGCCGCTAAGAACACAGCCTCCCACCACGCCACGTCCACCCTGAGCAGTCTGTAAGCTCACGCCGTGGGCCCCAGGAGAGGGTCACGAGATCCCTTTATTCTTAGGGAACCCCAACATGTTTGGGGGCCCAAAGCTCATGGTGTGATCAGCCAATGACAAGCACAGCACAGGAGGAAACACTACACGCCGCTGCCTGGAGGGGGCAGCGGGGTGCGAGGACACAGGCATGACCGCCCCCTGGAGATGCTGGGCCCGGGCAGGTGGGGCACCGGCTGCCCAGGCACCCACTCGTGCTGCGCTGGCCCAACCCCCAGCCTGCTGCCGTGCTAAGTCCCGTCTCAGCCACACACAGCCTTCCCGGAGTGCTGTGGCCAGCCTGGGTGACGGGGCGACGGCAGGTGGGCCGACACAGTGCTCCGCCTTTCCCTCGTCGCCCACATCCAGCTCGCCTGCCCCGCCTTCAGAGCGTGCCCAGAACCCCACTGCCCACCCTGCCTGCCACCTCCATGCCCGCCATCCAGGTCCCAACCAGTCAGGGCCGGACAGTGGCTCCCTGTCACACAGCAACCTCTGCCTTCTCAACAAGCGGCCAGATGAGCCTTTAAAAACCTACACGACATCGTGTCATAACTCTGCGTAAGTGTCTCGAAAGCGTCCAGCTTCCCTCAGAGTCCACTGGGGCTGCAGCGCGGCCCACAGTCGTGCAGGATCTGGCTGCTGGGCACTCGACTGTAAACGTAGGAGGTTCAACCCCCAGGACCCGAGAACATGACTGCAGCTGCGGATGGGATCTTGAAAGACATAATTAAGGCAAAAAGGGTCGTGAGGGCGGACCCTAATCCAATCTGACTCGTGCCCTTCTAATTAGAGGACATGAGGCACAGGCACATACAGAGAGATGACCATGTGCGGACACAGGGGGAGGACGACGTCTGCACGCCCAGGGGGACCCAGCCCCGCTCACACCTTCGTCTCAGACTTCCTGCCCCTGGGGCTGGGAGGCACCAACGCCCACTGTTTGAGCTGCCCGTCTGCAGGGTTTGTCGTGGCGACCACAGCTGACAAGCACCCCGGCCCAAGCCCGTGGGCTTTCATGCCCTGCTACCCACCAGGCCACACGGGCCTCCTCTGTTCCACCTTCACACACCAAGGGCTTCCAGACCCCACAGCACAAATGTGAATAGCTGCATTTTGTGCAGAAGAATAGTCCAAAAGTTGCATGACTATTACACAGCAAGTTCTTGGGTGCACTCTGCCATTTCTGGCTGAACCAACCATTTTCAGATATTAGCCCAAGCAGACCCACCCTATGTGTACATAATTCCGCACAAAGGGAAGCTGGCGGAGGGGAGGCATGATCTCATGGCCTAGGGGTCCTGCTCTGCCTTGTCACAGGCCGACTATCTCAGACGACTCACATGGCTTAAGGTCACTCGGGAGTGGCTTCAGCCCCCAGACAGCCTGGGAAACAGAAGCCTCAGCACCCCAGCTGGTGGACTCCTGGTTGTAAGGAGCGTCCTGCTGTGGCTGGCGGCAGGGCCCAGACACGACGCTGCCCCGGGGCCGGACACCTGCCAGGCCAGGCTCATTCCCAGTGGCGGGGTGACCTGAGCAAGAAGGGAGGCAGCCAGCAGGAGGTGCCGTGCGGCGGCCCCGAGGGAGACCCTGGCGGGACTGCCGCACTGGAGCGGGCGGCATGCTCACCTTCTCCTTCTCCATTTTTAAACCGACCGCCTCTGCTTTGCTTCGGTTGAGTTTTTCAGACTTCGTGACCTGACAGGAATATACTGGGATTTGGGCAGAACGGGAAATGCCACACCAGCTCGACCTCGGCCGGCCTGCAGTCTCCCTCGTTTCCATGTCTGTACAACGGGCATGGCAGCTAAGCCTCGGGCGGCAGACATATCGAAGGAGATACTGAGCCCTGAGCACCAGAGGGTAAAATAATAAAGAAATTTTTACAGAGTTATGTGTCGATTCCTATTTGGTAAAAACAATTTCCCCTTTTATTAAAAATAAGATTTAAAAAATCATTTTTCAAATTTTAAGCTCTGTAGAAGACTACAAGATTTCTTTGACTCAGGAACTGCCCACATTCGGTCTGTTTGTTTATTGAAAAAGCAAACACTAAAAGTAAAAAAAATCAAACACACACCTAACAAGGGGGAGGTAGGTGAAGTGCAGGCACATCCCGTCCCCACCCAAGCGGAGGGGAGCCGGGCCCAGAGGTGCTGCCCGCCCGGGGCCGGGGCTGCCTACCGTAGGCCAGGGGTTGCCCGTCATCCCCTCCTTCCCTCCACACTTGCTGGAAGTTTTCTCTGAAGTAATTCAGGAAGTTACGGCCTCCCACAGAACAGAACCGGGGAGGACACCTTTCACGGCTGCTGGGCCCACGACAGTCACTGGCTTACTGGGGGCGTGCAGGCTGGCGCCGGGACCCCGCGAAGGAGTATCCAGCAAGCTGCAAAGACCGGCGCTGCCCAGTTCTGGGGAGGAAGCCAGGCTGCCGGGGGCATCTGCTGCCACGGCAAATGATCGGGGAGAAAGAAACTCTGCCCGATTCCTGTATTTTCAAGAAAGTGTCTCCCTCAGCACCATTTATATTCTTCAGTAATGCATGGTAAGCTATTTTAATGTAAGTTATTTTGTTTCCATTTTAGCACAACTGAGAAACGGGTGCAGTGCCCGACGAAGCCTGTAGGAAGCCTCCTCACAGGGCCCAGGGCTGGGGGGGTGGCCTCCCCCCAGGGCCGGGCGAGCCAGTCTGGTGCAGAACAAATGGGAGGTCAGCTGGGTGATGCCAACCACGGGATGTGGGCGTCACGGAGGCCCCAGCAAGCCCCACGGGGAGGGCAAGGGAGCCGCTAGCGGAGCCCTCGTAAGTACGGAAGGAGCTCCCGGACAGGAGCGGGCCCACCACTGGCCAGAAACGGGTGCCACATCCTCAGCTGGAGCCAGGCTGTCCTAGGTGGGGGCTGGAGCAGACCGAGGGGTTCATTGGGCTACCAGTTGACAGCTGCAGAGCTGGGCGGTTTGTAGGAAGAGCCCAGACCCCGAAGCTCCCACAGCAGGCAGATGAGCACAGGGCATGCCGGGCAGGGGCAGCCCCACCCTCTGGAGCACGCTGCACGCCTGGGCTTGCTCTGTGTGTCCTTTCTGTCCCGTTTACCCAACAACGTCCGTTTTTGCTACAAAGAGACCTCCTAGGTCAGGTGTGTCAGCCGTGTTCACTGTCCTACTTCGGATTCTCTAGGGACCTCCCCAGAACCCACCCAAACGTCTCCTTCTCCTCGCTGATGGTGGGTGGGCGGACGGCTGTGGCCTACAGCGAGCACCCCCTGGCAGGCTCGGGCGCTCTGGGAGGAGCGCATCGGAAGATGAATGCTGATCAGTCGGATATTGCTGGGTGGCCAGCCCTGGGGCCCCACATCATCCCTGCCCCACAGAATGAGAGCAGCTGAGTTTCTGGCTGAAATTTAGCTTCAAAAGTGAGAAATGGCAGGAAGACGCAGGGCCGCACTCCAGCCCAAGGAATGAGGACATCGTTCACGCTCTGTTGCAAACTGGTGATCTGTTCCCTCCACGGGCAGAATTAACAGTTGTGTGTCCTCACTGGGAGGCATTAAAACTTTAAAATATGATATAGCTTATATTTTTACTGTCTTGCATGCAACCCCATCCATTTATCCATCCAACTGCCCACCCCTCCATCCATCCCCCCATCCATCCAGCACCACCATCCATGACAAGAGTTAGTATCTTGCTTAAGGTCAAGCAGTGGAGGAGGTGGCACTAGGTTTAAAGATTTCTACTACAGTGGTTCTCCAAGGTTGGTTCCTGGACCGCCGGCATCACCTGAGAACTTAAAAGTACAGGTTCCCAGGCCTTGCACAGACCTCCTGATCGGAACCTTTTGGGTGACATCCTAGCATCCGTGATGATCCCCTCCAGACAGTCCATATGCTCCAGTCTGGTAACCAACAACCTCGGCCTTCCACACATGCTCATATCACCTAGACCCATTAGCATTTCTCCCTCAGATGTTTCTTACTCTTTCACTAATTACTGGACATCTAAAGAGAAAACCATTTAATTTCCATGTAATGGAAATGCAGGAAAAGGAGCCCTACCACTTAGAAGAGGGGCTTCAGCCACTGGGAAGTACTCCTGGCCTGGTGATTAAAGACCAGGCTCAAGAGCATGCAAACTCTAAACCCTCAAGGTTGACACAGACTCACGCAGACCGTATGCAAAGCATAGCTCTTCCTCGCTCGCGTGCAGGCCAACCCAGTTAGTGAATGTCCTGCACGTGGCGGAAACGGCCCAGGAACCCAAGGCCGGGGCAGCAGCAAAGACAAGAAGCGCCTGTCGGTTCCGGGTGGCCGAGGAGGGTGGGCTCTGTGGAGCGGGAAGAGCTGCAGAGCCCCGCAGAAGGTGCACTGATTTAGGCCTAAAGGGGTCAGGCCCCTGCCCCCAGCTCTACACCGGCGCACAGACCAATGGCCTGGCACCACCAGCCCACCGACAATCCCAAACGCTCACAGGTGGAAGGACTCTGCGAGCTCCAGAAAAGCCACTGGCTACACAAGGGTGCGCCTGGGATTTGGAGCTGAGGTGATGGGCGTGGCCGCCTGCATCAGCGTCCCCACGGGCGATGTGTGCATGCCCCAGACCCAGCACAGCCGTGCATCCACACCACAGGACTCAGCCCTGGGGCTGCGGCGCCCCCGCCCCCGCGGCATGGCCCCCCAGCAGCCTGAACACAGGTGGCTCTGTGCTGGAGGAAGCCGTGCAACCCTGCGGAGAGGGGCTGGGCCTGAGGGTCCTGGCCCCTAACTAACCAGTCCTGGGGATTCTCAGAGCTGGCGGCTGTGCCCCTGGATTCACAAAGGTCTTGGTGAAATCTGTAACTGTGGGCAGCACAGACGTGGCAGGGGACACGCTTGGGAGTCCTTGCTCAGGATGAGACAAGCACGAAGGCCTGGCTCTGCACAATGCAGTGAGCGGTCGGTGTCGCCCCCTCTCCAGAGAAAGCCCCTCTACAATTCAGAACGCACACGCATCTTTCCCTAAACCCCAGTGATGACATCACTCCTGGAGCAGCCCCACGCCCCACTGAGATGCTGTAAAGGGCGTGAGGAGCAGGCAGGCGCCTCCCACTCCAGCGGGACAGGGTTGGGGGGGCACCCCGTGACCCCGTGAATCTGCTGCCCCCTGCCCTGACCCCAGCCAAGCAGAAGGCAGGTCCCTTTCTAAGAATAAGAGGCCAGATGGCACAAAGTGGCTTTATTTTCTCTTGACCCATATAAATAAATCCAGTAGCTTTAATCACAAAACCACCATTAAAAACTCAATGTCTCCAAAAACCCTGGTTAGACCAGTACACACAGTGATGCTTATACTGATTTAATCATTGCTTTGCTCTTAAAATCGGGGTCGTGGGGTCTTCTACTTGAGGTGGTAGGGGGGAGATACCACATCTAAACCAAATAATCGACAAAATCTAATCCTCAGAAAGTATTAGGCGAGCAAATAACACAATACGTGGCAATATCAAGCAAAAAACTGGCAACTTACTTTTAATGATACATGATTATTTTCCTCTTCATTTCAAGGAAAAATAGTTCACGCAGACCGTTTTCCTCCTGCAGCACGAAAACTCAGATGCGACTAATTGAAAGCCAATAGCAAGACAGGGCCGGCTCAGTGTTTTCTTATATCTATACACATCCATTCAAATTACTCCTCCAGGCTTATTTTAAGTAATGTTTTAATTAACACAGAAAATAAACCTCCAGTCATACTCTTCTACCATTCTTTGGGTTTACACTACATTTGGTGACAAGAAAAACTACTGATTAATCCGGATTTTCCTCCTCAAAATGAGCTTCTGAGAGGCCCACATCCCTCCACCAGGTCCTCAAAGCCCTGGACTCCGAGCATCTCAACCCACAAACACCTGAGCTTTCTGTCTCGCCGCTGCTAATCCCAGGAAGCTGCTGTCACCCACCTGCGGTCATCCCGACCACGCCCTGCGCAAGAGCACCGTGCCGGGGACCCCGGGGACCTGTCAGCGGCCAGAGCGGCCTCACCGCCCTTCCCCGAGATCGCGGCTCGGAAAGGAGGGCGTGCGGGCGGCCACCCTGGAACCAGACGCATCCCGGCGCTCAACGCATGAAGTCAAGCTTAACGCGTTATTCAGGGCCAGCAGCTCCTCCTACCAGTGCGCCGGGAAGCCGCGTTCAATCTCTGCACCATTTCCTCCAGGGCCATCTCCTCATTTCTCAGCCAAAACCGCATCCTCCGACGGAACCCGCGGCTCTGCGGAGGCCTCTGCGCCAGGAGGCGCGCCAGGGGCGGGCAGGCGGGTGGGGAGGGGGCACGGCCGCGCCTCCCTGCCCAGGATTGGTCCCCGAGCCGAGGGGCGCGCCCGGCGCCGGGGGGCTGCTCGGCGGAAGCGGAAGCGGCGCGCGCCCGCCCGCGCGTCCCCGCGTCCCCCTGGAGCTCCGCGGGCGCCCCGCGAGGCCACCTGGGAGGTCTGCGCGTGCGCCCGAAGTCAGCAGGGAGTCCCGTGTGCGCCCCCCGAGGTCACCTGGGAGCCCCGCGTGTGCATCCCCTGGGGTCACCTGGGATCCACCCGTGGGAGGACCCGGCGCAGCGGCCCCGGGTCCCTGCGCCCTCCCCCGAGGCGCGCACGCAGGCAGGCCACCCTCCAGGCGGCTCGGCAACTGCCCGCCCCCTATTTACCTGCGCCTGTCACCGGGCAGGTGCAGAGGCCGCAGCAGCCGAGCGCAGCCTCCCCTCGCGGCCGCATGCCGCTGGGTGGCCGTAGTCGGTGGGCCGGTGGTGGGTCCGCGGCAGGGGCGCGGTGAGGAAGCGCGCGCAGCAGGCTGGGCTTTGCGACCTCGCCATGGTTGGCAGGGAGCCACTGTGTGCATTCTACACCTCGCCCGGCAGGTGGGACTCATGGCGGCTGCCGCATGGGAGGTGGGCCAGAACGCCTGTGTGCAGGCGGGTCTGGAAGGGGCTCTCCTTACCAGGGGGCACCGGCCGGTTGTGGTTGGTGTTACTAGCATGCCCATCCTCACCGGGGCACCTGGGAAGACGTGCCCATCGCCATGAATGGTTTGGGAAGCGTGAGCACTGAGTGGCTGAGGCTCACGCTGGAGCTCAGGTCATACCATGTGTGTGCCGACGTCGTAGTATGGCGACTGCCACGCCGAGCTGGGCCCCAGGGGTAGGAGGACGGAGGTGACAGCGTTTGCCCAGTGGGGGAGAGCGGGGTGCCTGGGAACATGCATTTCTAGCAGAACCCCAGTGTTGCTGGCTCCGCTGGTCACACTTCACCCACTTTCTACCAACAGCAGCAGGCAGGCCCTGTGCCCCTGCCCTCGCTCTTCCTGAGCCCCACCGTCTCTGCTCAGCTCGCCACTCACGCTCTGTTTCCTGACGCCTTGCACCCCCACCCTGTTCCGAGGACCCTCTCGTTGGAGACATTTCTGGGACCAAGCTGCTAACCGAGCTCTGCTCAGGGTTGAGAGACGGCTGCTATGTGTCCACATGGCCAGGACTCAAACGCCAGCCTGGACGTGGCTGTTGGGCATTTCTTGACTGATTAACGCGCAATCAGTAGTAGACTTTGAGTCAGGCCGTCACTTCCCCGATGTGGGTGGGCCTCGTTCAATCAGCTGAAGTCCTTAAGAGGAAAAGGTTTCCGTTAGCTGGGAAGAGGGGGTGCAGGGCTGGGCAAGGGGGGCTTCTGCCTGCATGGGGCCTCCAGACGCCTGCGGACCGGAGCTGCAACATCTGCCCCCTCTCTGGTCTCCACCTGCCCCCTGCCCTGCAGATTTCAGACCTGCCAGCTGCACAGTCCCAGGAGCTGGTCACTTAAAGTAAGTCTCCTTCCCTCTCTCCCTCTCCTCAATCTCTACCAAAGCTTTACTCTCGCCTTAGATTATGGCACAAATGGTGCTTACATTCCCATAAAAATCATTTAATAGTTACCTAAAGGATAACACCACCACCCAACATTATTGAGCACTTCCATGTCCCCGGGGCCTTGTAAGCGCTTCACATGGTATGAACCCATTTAATCTTCACAAGGATCTAGGAGGCGGGGCACTGTTTTTCCCCTCTTCTACAGAACAAGGCACAGAGAGGTTCAGTAACTTGCCCAAGGTCACAGAGGTGGTAAGTGGCAGAGGCAGGTTTCAGACTTAAATGTTCAAACATAGACCCAGAAAACAAGTGCTGGCTTCAGGAAAATGTCTCCACGGGAACGTCATCTCCGAAGTCCATTGCACCAGTAAAGGGCTGTAGGTCAAGTTTCAAACCCAACATGGAGAATCTAGCTGGAGGGTCCAGGGCCCAGGCCGGCTCCTCCTGCCTCGCCCCTCCCAGCAAGGAGAAGCCGGATTTGTCCTGGCACAGGAGGCCAGCTGAGCCCAGGTGGACGGGGGACGTAACCCTATACCTGGAGACCAAACACACCTCTTAGCAACTGCCTGAAAGGTAGCCTTGAAGGTGGTGAGAAACAGCAGAGCAGGAAGAGTTCTGAGGCGGAGCAGGGGCCAGCCCTGTGATGCAGGTGGGGCTCCAGCGGCAGGATGTGCCCGTTGTGGGAGGTCACAGGCAGCCACGGAGCTGCCGGGCCTGAGTGAGCAGGGAGGGCCCTGGGACGTGAGGACACCGTGTTTCCTGACCGCCTTGTCAAGGGACCACAACGGAAAAGGTGCTCTGAAGAAACCCCAGCCTTGCACTGAGCTGGCAAGCAGCAGGTGCAGGTCCTTAAGGCATCTGGGACCCAGGCTGCACCCACCTCGAGTCCTGCACACCTTCTCCGGGTGGTGCAGGGCTGGGCAAGGCGGGCTTCTGCCTGCATGGGGCTTACACCCCATGTGGGCAGTCTAAGGACACACATCCATGGAGAAATAAACCTCCTGGGACTGTGGAGTTCCCATCCCTTTTTCCTTTCAGTTCCCACGGTGGCAGTTCTCTGTGTCCTGGACACTGCACCATCCCCTTGGGATGAGCAAAGCCCTGTGAGGACGTCCAGGAGAGGCAGCCCCTGTCCCAGCACCGCAAGCTGGTGCACTCACTGGAGCAGGGAGGAGGGGAAGGGTGGGGAGAGGAGAAAGGGACGGAGTGGTGGGGTGGTGAGCAGCGGAAGGGAGGGCGAAGGAGGGGAGGGGAGAAGTCTACTCTGAAGCTATTTTAATGACCGAAAGCAATGGACAAGTATGCTATCGGAACAGAATGCCAGCAGGACCATCTGTGCTGGGGTGAGAGGATGGGCCCGTCTGGGTGGGCATCCAGGCAGGGGTCCGGGGCAGCCCTGCAGAATGTGGCCTCCCGTTAGTGTGGAGAAGGTGAAGGTTCCTGTCCCTGGGCAGCTAGCTTACTGTGCACACGTGGGCAGAACGTTGCTATTGACTCTGTATAAAGAGCTCCGCCCAGTGCTCTGGGCCCCACAGCTGCCGGAGAGCAGAGGCTGGAGTGGTGGCAGTGTCCAGAACACAGACAGAACTGCCCCATGGGAACTGAAAGGAAAAAGGGATGGGGACCCCACAGTCCCAGGAGGTTTACTGCTAAACCTGAGGGAACCCTCTATTCTGGTCAGAACAAAGAAGGCGTCTCTTAGAGGCTAAGAGGCTCTTCGAGGGGAGGGGGCTGGTGGCTTGCTAACGTGTCCCCTGGAGGATGCTTGTAGCCCAAGTAAGATGAAACCCAGGTCTCTCTGAGATGGTGGGTGGGCTTATTCAAAAAGGTGGTACTCCCGTCCCAATTCTATCACTAGCTTCTGGACAGGACGAGGTGGGGCCCCGCCCCGCCCCCCCAGCCTCCACAAGGACCCCGCCCGCCTTCTGAACTGTAGGGTGCGAAACACGCATCGTCTAAGCAGCAGCAGGAAGCCCTGCTCACTAGGGCCTTGAAGCCCCTTCCGCAGACGGCGGCCGGTCCCACTCCATCCGAGGCCCGGGAAGCAGAGGCTCACGCTGTAAACGGCTCACCTCCCGTCTGTGAATGCTCCCGATCATCCAGCACACCTGAGCGCTTGTCCACTCCTGATGTCTTAGACTGGACTTCCCAGCCTGGAAGCCGAGGGTTGGGCCAGTGCACGTGTTCTCACGACCGGGGGCCGGCGCCACCGAGAGTGGGCAGGGTGTGCACTGAGTGGATTATTCACTTTTTAGGTTTGACGTCCCTCTTGGCAGCAGGTGCCCAGCCTCTGTTTAGGGAAGAGAGTGACACGCCCCTCCCGGTGAGAAAACAGACCCAGACAGAGACAAGGAAGAGTGGGGACGGCCTAACAGCCCAGGTTGAGGAGAACAATGGACGGCTTCCTCCCTACAGTCCTATTGTTCTGTGAGCTGGCCCGGTGCTCCCCGGGGGCACATCCCTGCCTCCGTACTGCCTACTGCCCTACTGCCGGGACAGCCTGTCCTCAAGGACAGCCCGCCTCCCTGCCCCCTCTGGAGAAGGAGCCCCCGACGGTGGAGGCTGCACTCGGCCGCCCGGCACCATGTGCTGTTCTTAAGCAAAGGACGCTCTGAAGTCACGCCAGGTCCAAGAAACCTTCAAGGAGAGCGGGGATGGCAGGATGCATGTGTGCAAATGAACAGGGGTGGTGGGGTGCATGCGTGCAAGCTTGAGCGCAGAGCCGGCAGGGGCGGGCCTGTGAGCTTCTCCCACAACAGAGGGGCAGGAGGGATGGCACAGGCAGGTTCTAGCACCAGTCATTAAATCTGAGAGATATTAGAGGAAAAAGCACACACAGAAGAGGTAACAAGGCCTTGCAACTTCAACTGGAACTTCGTGTTATAAATTCTCTGAGCTAGCCTTTACTGATGATACCAGCACCAGGGGCCATGCAGCTGTAGCTTGTTTGGGATAAGATGCTTATTATGTGCTTAAGAGCAGCTTCTCGCAGATAGCACAGGGGCCACAGATGGCCTCTGCTTTCCCTGGTGGCACTGGGTCCTCAGCCTGCTGCCCTCATGTCCAAGAAGGAGTCGGGGCCACTGCTCTGCATCCTGTCCACTTACGGTTCTCAGCTGTCGCCACTTCTGTGGCCTCAGGTCCATTAAAGCTGGAATGGAGGGGGCCTGGAGGGAGACCACCAGGGGCCTCTAGGTGCCCTGCAGGCCAGGGGGTTGGGCCCGGAGCATGGGCGAGGCCCCGGGGCACTGGGAGCACAGGGAGGGGCCCAGGCCTCTGCTTGGGGGGCTGCGGAGAAGGGAGGACTGAGCTGTGCAGGAAGAGGGCAGGGGAGGGGCTCCAGTCCTGTCCTCTGGCCCAAACTCACCCGGGGTGGGGGGGGGGCCCGCAGGCACAAGTGTTTCATGGTGTGGTTAACACCAACAATCAGTTGATTTTAAGGAAAGCCGGTCACCCTCCGTGGGGGGTGGGCCATGTCCAATCAGTCGAAGACATTAAGAGCAAAAAGCTGAGGAACTGCTTTCTGCCTCAGCCCTGCAGCACAGGAACCCTGCCTGCAGACTTCAGGCAGGCTGGGTCCCACCATCACGTGAGCCAGTCCCTTGAAATAAACCATTTACGGACACATGACTTATGTCAGTATGTCTCCAGGTGGGTGTTTTCTCTGAGAATCCTGACACAGGCCTGGCCACGACAGCCTGTGAGTAGCTAAGTCCTCACTCCTTGACAGATGAGGCACCAACGAAAGAGAAAACATTAAAAATTGGTGTCTCAGGAATGTCGGTGGGGACAGTACGAGGGCACAGGGCGCGTGGGGACAGGAGATCCACAGGCCCAGTGTGGAGGAAGTCGGGAAAACCATGACCATCTTACTTTCCTTTGTTTTCCCAACGTGCATATGCACAACTGATGATAAAATTCTGCTTAAAGAAGACAAATAGGGCTCTTTAACTATAAAATGAAAACTAAGCGGTAAGGAAAAACTAAACTTGCTTTCTTTGATTGGCTGAATCATTACCTTAGATGAAATGTGCATTGATTAACTTCAAAAAATCATAAGCCAAAGCAGACTTTCTCCATCAGGATATAAGGTGCAGGACAGAAGAAAACTATAAAATCACAAGTCTGGGGAATCTCATAAAATTGCAGAATTGCATAACTATAAAAACCTACGGAGAAGTATAGTAAAAAATGCATGTAGAAACGTACCTACTATGTAAACATGGATAAAAGGTGGAACAACATAAAAGGTGGATAAACCTGGAAACTGACAGCTGGGCTGAGTCTGTCCAGTTAGAGACGTGCTGCAGGGGCCCCACAGCACTGCAAGATTCAACTGGGCCTTTCCCATCCTGGGTCACAGTAGCTCCTCACAGATGGCGCACAAAGCCCTCCGCGTTCCGGGGGTCACTTCTGGACTGTTCCTGGCTGATGAACGTCAGCGTGGTCTCCCTTTCTGAAACCCTGCGTCCTCTGGGGACAGCACCTCAGGCTCCTGGAAGTGCCCCTGCCCGGCCACCCATGACGCCGCTGTGAGGCGAGGGGTGAGGCCTCTTGCATTTGTCAGGCTTGGGAAGAATGGTCTGGGTCACAGTCCCAGAAAAGGTGCTTCGATTCCTTCTCTAGGACCTCAGCCTGCACGTAAGGCTTCAATGCCAGCCCTGCCAGACCAATGCCAACTCCAACCCCCGTCTTGGAGCAGGAGGAAAGGAGCAGGCTGGACCTCCCTGGCCAGCCAGGCACGGAGGTGAGCAGAAACCCAGGCAAACTGCTAGTTGTACGTCAGGGGCATTTGTGCCCAGGGCCTCTGGCTGTGAGGAGAAGAGGACGGGTCTGCTTGGGGGCTGACAGCACCCTGTGGGCTCACATAAATGCACATGAAATCTGATGGCCCAGGGTACAGGCCCAATATTGCAGGAAAACCACCTGGTTTTGATGGACACGCACCTGTGGGCAGAAAAGTTTGAAGTGTTAGGCACAACACGCCTGGCTTTGCAGGAGACCTGGTCTGAAAGCCAGGCCTGAACACCCCTGGGCGAGGCTGCACCTGGGAGGCACCTTCTTCACTCCAATAGCAGCGGGTCCTGCTGCGTGTATATATATACTCCATCCCAAAGAGCACAGGCAGTGAGATGTGACATGCAGGGCTCGCTCAGGCTGCCTCCAGAGAGAACACTGGAGCCTGAAGAGTAAGAAGGGGCTGCATGCTGCCTCGGAGACAATCGCCTGCCAGGCGCTGTCTCTGTTACCGTGAAGGCCAAGGGCATGCCAACGACCTGCTTGGGTTTCCCGGTCAGCGACAAAGCGACTGGCCTCCTCTATGAAACGAGGTGTCAGAGTCTCGTTCCGACTTAGTCCTGCAGAGGAGCGTTTTCATGGGCCTTCTCCAGGCCACACACTTGATGTTTGGCTCTGAAAATATGGCCCATTGCACAGAACAAGCACAGGCTGAAAATACAATAATTCTTAAAACGGGGAGTACTTAAAGCTTGCTTCCGCTTTGGCCTGTGATGTTCCCCTCGCATCTGCACAGAAGCTCAGGTGTTCAGTGAAGAGCCGTCCTCAGACGAGCAGCCACGTGTCCCTCCAGGTGGCTCCACCACTCGCTGGCGGCTTGTGTTTGTCTATCTTGGTTCCCTGGAAATCATGCCTCCGGGGAAGCAGTATAAATAAATCAATACACTCACATCTGGACTTTATTCCTGCATTTCAAATGCTTTCCAAGAAAACAAATGAAACCAGAGGAAACATGCCATTGGCCCTAAAGGGAATCCATCTCTCAGATGACGTGACTTCTAAACTCAGTGCTGGCAGCCAGGGTGAATTTATTGTCCACAGCATCTGGGGATTTCCTCGAGACACGATTCGGAAGGCCCACACATTCAGGATGTGCACATGTGGGTCCTGCACCTTCCGGTGACACTGTGCTCAAAGCTCCCAGCACGTGGGGTGCTTGACTGCTCCTTTTGGGGGTGGACATGGCCCCTTGGGAGACGTTCCACTAAGGCAGCTCAGAATTGGGTTCTAGAGTCAGCTGCCAGGGGACACTCACCAGGCGGGTGACCCTGATCACTGTCTGCCTCGGTTCCCACATCTGTGAGGTGGATGACAAAATACCCACAGCATTAGGTTGTTCTGATGATTAAACACGTACAAATGATTAGAACATGCCTGGCATCTGGTGAGCTTTCGGTAAGTATCAGCCAATGTTACAAGATTCAGGCTTGGATGGTGCGACCCACAGTGGACCACAGGGCGGGTCCAAACCCAGTCGGGCCTGTGGATGTGTCCTGAGTTTCTGTTTGTCAGTGACTTCCCGCAGTAATCTGCGGGGACCCCGTGCCCTGCCCCTGCCGGCCCCTGAGGCCCAGGACAGTGACATGCCGTCCCCACTTTGCTGCAGACTTGTTTTTATCCAGTGTTCACTGCACCCATCAGGAGCCACGTGCTGGGGGTGCAGCATTGCCCTGGACCAGACCCTTGCCTGGGCACTTCTTCCTCTGGAAGCCAGCCTGCCCACACTCTTCCCAGCTGACCACCTGGTCCTGCCCTCCTTCCGCCTGGGCCGCCCCAGCCTGACCGCTCCTCGCACCCCACCAGTCTCCTCAGGCTTTTACAGGGCCGCCCCGAGGGCCACGCCGCCTCTCCCAGCCCCGAGCTGGCTCCCAGCGGGCAGCAGGCGCTTCACGTCCGCTCGGGACTCATCCTCCCCGTCCGTCCCCTGCCGGCTGCCCACGGTCGCACCGCACACTCCTCAGGGCTCGGGGGCAGCTGCAGGGGTTCAGAGCGCAGACTGACAAATGACAGAACTGCCATTGCCGATGATGCTGCTTTAAGAAACAGATCCTTTGAAAATAACCCAAAAGAGATGTAAGAAAACAACGCACAAATATTCTAACAACAGATTGCTCATAATAGTAAAAAAAAGTTGCAAATCTGCATGGCTGACACAGGTAACAGTAAAGGCAGCCCCGACGGTCCTCCTGAAGAGCCACCGAGCCCCGCCAAGGCCCAGGCGTGCGGGGTCCAGGGGAGCTGGTGCCGGCAGTGGGGTGGCACGTGCAGGGGCCGCGACGGGACCGAGCACCCCTCCCTTTCTTCACACAAGGGCTTCTCAGCTCAGGATAGACGTGCAACTTCTGTGACCTTCAGTGACGTTCACAGACACACACCACGCAGAGCTTGGGTCAGGGCCCCACGCCTGCAGCCACACCACCCCTGGAGCACGTCTGACAGATGAGAAGATGTGGCATGGCACGCCTTTTCTGAGAGCTACTTCCAACCAGTGACCTGCAGGCGCGGCGAGGACGCTGGGAGTGCAGGATCCCGGTTCTGGTTCTGCCCACACGACAGCTGGTGGGTGGCTCGTTTGAATTCCAGGTCTGGGGCCCAGGGACTTGCATCCAGATACACAGAGCACTCCGACATCCAGCAATGGAAAGCCAGGCACCCCGCCTGGAAAATGGGCAGGGAGCTGAGTAGACTTTCAAGGAAGATGTAAAAAGGCCAGTAAATATGTGAAAAGATGCTCCAGTCGACATCAGAGAAATGCAAAACAAGCCACAGGGAGGCACCACCTCATGCTCACCAGGGTGACTAAATAAACAGGTGGACAGTACTGCGTGTTGGGGAGGATGTGGAGAATCGGGGCCCTCGGGCACTGCCGGCGGGAATGAAAGCGGTGTGGGCGCCTCTCTGGAGGACGCCCAGAGAGCCAAACACAGTCAGCACACACCCAGTGGTCCAGCCCTGGGTGTTCCGAGAAAGCATCTGTCCCACGAACACAGGCCCACGGACCCCCGCAGCAGTGTTAACACATCTCAGCCAGGAAGCCCATGTGGCTGTGTGCCCGTGGGCTGGTGGTGGCTACGGAGAGGTTTGTGCACACGGCCTGGACGGGCATGCAGCACTGACACACACACGTGCTGACACGGGGCAGCTGTCCGGGGAGGGCGGGGTGCTCTGGCCACAAGCCGCTCAGTCGCGCGGAGGTGATGGCTGTCCAGCTCTGAGAACAGGCCGGAGCCATTGGATTGCACGTTTTAAGGTTAGAATCGATGGTATGTGGATTATGCCTAAATAAAGCTGTTATTAAAAATACGGTGAATGGCAGGCCAAACCTGCATGCGCACACTCATACCAGCCCCTCCTGGGCCACGTCCAGCTGTCTCACAAATTGCTTTCATCCACTTTCTCTGCAACAATCCAGAAGCCGCCTGAGAACCCCAGAGAACAGGGCTCAGGCAGACATCACCGGGCAGAGAGTCAAGTCGGCCCAGGATCCCCAAGAGGCTGGCACCCTACCCACGCACGCCGCAGCCTGGAGAGGCTGGGACTCAGGCCACCGGGGATACCCTCCCACATCCTGATATCCCATCTCTTCCAAATTATGCTCCTAAAATGCCCACAGCCTTTGGACAAACCACATCCCTTACACACTTCAATCCTAAACAAGGAGCTAACTCACAGGGGCTCCGGGCAGCAGCCGCGTTGGCCGGCTGGGCAGCGCCACCTGCTGGCTGTGGGTGCCGTGCGGGAGAGGCCCGCCTGGCCAGAGGACGCAGCGTCCTGAGGGGCTCGGCTGGAGCCCTGCCCCGCTGCTCCTGCGGGGATGCATCTGGCCCAGAAACACTCGTCGCGCCTATGACCAAGCACCATTTTTGCCGGGTTATTAACACACCGTTTTCTTACAACAGATACTGTGTGAATCAAAGTGAAAAGACACCCTGGGGCTGTGTCCTTACCAGCTTCCTGGAGGCACCATCATGTCTTCCGCTCTACTGCAGCCTCTGCCCTTCCAGTACTCCCGACAAGGTGACCACGGCTTCAGAAGTTGCAAACCTGCCTGACTAGCAGCCTGTCCCACCCTGCAGAGCTCGTCAGGACTACATTGCTGCCAGAAACTTGCTGGAGTCCCTGCTGTCCACTTCCTATAAGAGATTTACTTGGACTCAGGCAGGCCGTCCGGAGCTGGCGTAATGGCTCAGTGATATCTCAGGCCCTAGGCTCTTCCTAGCTTCTCACTCAGCTATCTCAGCTTGTCACTTTGGTCCTCATAGCCACAAGGTAGCTGCTGCCCCTCCTACCATCACATCTGATTCCCAGCAGGGACAAAAGAGGAGGAGGCTCCAAAACTTCTCCCCAGGCTGTTCTGCCCACAGTGCTGTCACACGGCCACCTACCTGGAAGGTGTGCAAAGACTGAGCAGTGGCAGCAGGCGTCTGATCTGCTAACAGGGATGTTCTATGCTGTTCAGAAACTGTAGGCTGAATCCTGAAGTTGCGGTCAGCCCAGAGGGACAGAAGCCCCGCTCAGCCTCCCTCCACAGCAGCAGGCACCCTGTGGGGTGGCTGGTTATGGCTCAGTGGGCCCTTCTTGCCGACCCTCTGGCTCTCCCAGCTGCGAAGCCCCCAGAGAGGCAACGCAGTTACCATCACAGGGGCTGTAGAAAGGGCACAGACAGAAGCATGAGGGGTAATTCACATAATCGTGTAGCTTACAAGAACGGAGTCAGCCACAAGTGGGCGGCGGGGGCTTCTCTGCACCTGCCACTATCCTGTGTCCAAGCATGTCTGCGGCCTCGGCTTGTGGGTGTTCTGAGCTGTCCTGAGAGGTGGGGATTGCAGTCTGCCTGTGCAGATCCCTGGAAGCTGGAGACCCAACTTCTCACAAACGTGTGCATTTGGGAGCACGCGGCTCCCCATCTGTGCACTGGCCTCCCGACAGGTCGCTGTGCCCAGGAACCATTCAGGGAGGTCCGTCTGCCTTCCATGTGTTCCCAAGTTCCCTTAGTGTTTGAAACTCTATCACTGAGTCTTAAATCCTTGATGTAAATGCCCTGCTCATAAAACAGTATTACAATGAATACACCTTCAGGGCAACCCCACCCCGCCCCCCACACAAGGTGAGGAGTGACTGGTCACACCTCGTCCCCATCAAAGACAGTGGGCATCCTCAGCGTGTCTCACGCCTGCCCTGCCATGCTGGGTCCAGGTGGGGCAGGGGCATGCTGGAAGCAAAAGGGCCTCTAGTCCTGAGGGGCACCCTTTGGGGCCCTGCCTTGGATAATGTGGGGCGCTGAGCATGAATTTCTTGGGCCATCACTCCAGATGCCGTTGGCCCTGACACCTGCCCACTGTTGGTGGGTTTGATGTCTTCACTGAGAAATTCATCTGATCATGGGTTTCTCTGACTCCTGCTGGGCCCGTCAGGCTTGATTAGGACTAACAGCCATCTCTCAATGAGCTAGAAATTTGTGCCTGATTACATGTTCCTGAATTATTCCAATACCTCCCTGAATAATAAAATTGAGCAAAGATGAGCCTTTTCCTCTGGGAAGTTACTGCGATCAGAGAGTTGTAGTGGTATTTCCCTTAGTGCCAGACAGGAGAAACTACGTATGGCTGTTGATTAGGTTGAGGTGCCGCCAAGCGAAATAAAGTGCTTGCGTGAACACGGGAGCGTGGCGACTACACCTGCTGAGCCTGCCAGGTGCAGCGCTGGGTGCTACAAAGGCGGACGTGCTCGTCCCAGCCGCCAGGTCAGTGCGGTCATACATTCAGGTCACCTGAGGCAGGGGTAGATGCTGGGCAGCCCCTGGATTCCCAGGAAGCACGTGCTTCCTGCTGGGGCTGTGGGTCTGGTCCCGCAGTGACGGTCACCCACTCAGCACGTTACCCAGCATGCGCTGTGCGCTTGCTTGGGGCTGAGTACCAGGGGCTGAAACCTGCTGTCAGGTTTTGTGGGGCTTTTGAGGTTAGTCTTCAGACAAGTTGCTGGGGGGTGGGGAGTGGGTGGGCAGCAGATGGCCAGTGCGGGGAAAATGCCAGTGGTGTGGGGTGGCCCCAGAGCCCCCATCAGGGGAGGCAGCAAGCCCACAACACCCACACAGGACCTGGGGGCTAGGGTCCGGGGCAGACGGGCAGGGAGGAGCCTGGTGGGGGGAAGGACGGACACTGCGGCTCCGGTTCAGTGGGGCACTGTGGCCTTGCTGGGGGTGGGGCCCGGGCACTGGCAGGGCCAGAGGGGCGGAAGCCCCTGGAGAGCTGGAACACGGTTCCACCCTGATCCCCAGTGACCACTGCACCCCCTGAGGGCTTTGTTCCTCTGAAGCGTCTGCCAGCAGAAATTTAAGCCCGACTCCTGTGAGTTTTAGAAACTTATAAAGAAAGTAAACCTGACATTTGTTCTTCTTTATTGCAAGCAGATTCAAGTGTCCTGCTTAGATAATCTGCAGAGAAGTCCAATATGATTCATATTATCAAGCCATACTTTATCTACAGAAACAAAAGTTAAAAACAGTAGCATACAAAATAAACTTTACAGAATTGTAAGATTTGGTTTAATTCAGACTTTATTTTTTCAAAGCAGGTTAATGAATTGTTATCAATTAAACATTACTGTTTGGAGGCTGACTTATTATCTTAAATGCACCTACTATAGTCAATTTAAAAATAAATTCCAGTATTTATGATGATGACAACTATGGGGACGACTCATGTTACATACATTTTTGAAGATTCTCTTTCTTTACATTACATAATGAATGGACACTTTAAATGGCAACACCAGACACACATTATAACTTTAAGTCGGAGACAATATACACATATTAAAATTCTGTATATTTCAATAAGATAAAAATAAATCTATATAAACTGATCTTTTTTCCTGCAAAAGTAGAATCACATCTTCCAACACATCTTCACTAGAACTTTGTTTACAGACAGAATAATTTTCATTCCCATTCACCTACCTTTGAGCTTAAAAAAAAAATGCATTTGCCAGATGACATTTTTGCTGTTTTTAAAGTTACAAAGGGGGGAAACTTCAAAACACAAGAACCTGCCTACCAAGCTGTCACACTGAGTTAATAAATAACATTAATTCTAAAGATAAAGTAGACATGGTTACATGTGACCATTACATGCCTGTGCAAAACTGATGAACTTTGTGGTTTTAGAGAAAAAGGCTTGGGAAACCGGCTTTAGGCCGCACGGAACATTTGGTTGATGTCCAGCAATGTAAGAAACAGCACAAATGAGACATTCATGTAGTTGGAGCCGCAAAACCTCACCAGGCCAACCCGCAGCTCCACAAACCTGCTACGGCAGAAGTGGCTCATCTCTGGCCTCCGTTCCCCGTCCGGGTCTTGCAGGCCACGCCTTCCCAGGTGTCTGGTTTGCATCCCCCAAAGCACATCAAATGCACAGGAAGAGGCTGATTTGGGTTCTACAGGAGTTGCCATGTGAAGGACATCTCTCCTCCAGGATGTGTTCGGGGAGCTGGCGGCGGGGGGTGCAGGCGCTGCTTCCCACCACCTGCCGAGGGTGGGGCTGCCAGTGGTGGCAGCCGGCCTTCCCGAGAAGATGGGGCCACCTCTGCCCCGCGCTGCCTGCATCCAGCACCCCCCGTTAACCCTGGGGTGCTGCGGCGTCCTCAGGGCCTGGGGAACAGCAGGTGTGCGCGCGTGCCAGCTGGCACACGTGCATATGGGGATGAGAGCAAGAGGCCGCGGTGTGGCCAGAGCTCCGTGTGCTCTACAGACGACCTGCTTCCCCAGGATGGAGCGTGCCCAGGCCAACGCAAGAGTCAGACCAACGCAGGAAAGGACGAATTAATTTAGTAACCATGTAGCAGTGAGCGAGATTTTCACAGTGAAAAAAAATGCTGAAAGTTCATGTTACTTGCTTTAAGATTAGCTTAAGGCAAGTAAATAGGAGCTACCGAGAGGTGGAAAACAGCACTTGGTCACAGCTGGAATGTCATTCAGTGGGGCCCCCCTCTTCCCATCTTTCTTATCTCATGCCCCTCATCTATTTCAAGTTATCAGCACAATCTCTAATTTCCCAAACCATTTTTTAAGAGACATTACGGAGTGTTTAAAGGTTTAGTGACTTCTGCAACGAGACTTGAATTACCAGACACTAAAGGGAACCGCCCCAGTACACGTGCAGAGAGGTGTGAACCATTACACAAGAAGCTTCTATTTTAAGGCTGAAGGATGGAAATTACAAACAAAACAAAAAGCAGATCAAATCGCAATGAACTGTGAGGAGTAAGCACAGCGAACTGTCATGCTCTAAACATGCCCTTCAACTTCTGAACGCAGCAAACAGCTGTGGAGAACAGACTCAGTCTGAAAATCCACACTCATCAGATACTGAGATGTTCAGCCAGAACTGTCACCAGAATTTAAATATAAAGTGGCCAAAATTTCATCAACTTAAGAAACAAGCGCTTTAAAAACATACTTCAGAAGGTAGATATGGTAAGTTAACAAAGGAATCAAAGAGATATAAACAGGTATGAAAGTACTTTAGTGCAAAGGCAATTTAAGATTTCTAAAAAAATACATTACAAAGAATCTGTTAACTAAACATACAGAGAATCTGTCCCCCTACAGCTATTACATTTATACCCATTTTTGGTTCTTAAAAACAGCTGTAAAAATGTACACACCATTGTTTGCAGGATCTAGTGCGGACCAAGACAGCTGGGCTCCATGCACAGAACGCGGGGAGGGGAGGGCTCGGCGGGGAGGGCCCTCGGGACGCAGCACTGCCCTCCGTGCCCCGTCTGCTCCAGGCCAAATGCTTGTCGCTCTGGTCTTTGGTACAGTGTTTATACTTCACCTTAGCTTCTCCAGACCACACTGTGTACACGGTTCTTGCTGTTATTAACTCAGTTCAAAGCAGTGTTTGACAGGTGAAATTATACAATCAAGTTGTGAAATCTGAACTTTCAAAGGTATCTTAACATCTCAGCCTCTCTGAGGCAGACTCACTCAGGGGCCCCCGGCATGGACTCCTGCAGCGTGCAAGGTGCCTGCTTCTACGTGAAGCTTCTGGGGGACACTTTTTGAAAAAGGCATTGGCTTTAACACCTGAAGTTTGGATCTCAAACTGAAATGTCCTCTTGGCGGACCATTAAGGCTATGTCAAATAGGCTACTTCCAGAAACAGGACACCGGTCCAGAAGCGGCAGGAACTGCACGACACGGCAGCCATGTGATGGTCTCCCCACACCAAATGAACACTGGACACAAAGCAGAGATCTGACAGAAGACGCGGAGCACAGTTCGGTCGGACTTAGGAGGTGGGCGGCAGTCTAGAGGGGCGCTATTGCTTCTTGGAGATCAGAGGCCCATGTTGGCCTGGAGGATCCTGGAAGATGGACACGGACCTGGAGGCTGCCTCCCAAGGACACCGAAGGGGCTTGGCTATCACAGGCAGGCATGCCCCCTAGACCCCGCACTCCCCTTGAAGCCTGTGACACAAATGCTCCCCCAGAGCAGTGAACTGATGAGCATTGCCATTGGGGGCATGAAAATGCCCCAAAACCTGTACAGGGGAAACCTAAATGGACAGCACTCCCTATTCCTCACCCACAAATACTCCTCTTTGCTGAGGCAGCTAGGCGTCAGGAAAGGAGGCAGGAAAACACTGAGAGTCACCCACCAACACAGGTAACACTCCCTCAGAGAAGCAGACGCCGAAGCAGACGCAGGCCTAAACGTCAGCTCCACCGCAGGGACGGTGCTGGACAGCAGGAGCAGAGTGGTCCGCACGCTAATGGGAAAGGGGTACACGGTCAAGACATCAGGTCCAGCCAGTCCCAAAGCAGAAGTGGCAGAGGGCTCTGGAAGTTGGAGGGCAGAGGGATGCAGCTGGTCGTCCCTGGCAAGGGTGAGTCACATCTGTGCTTCTGGTGGTCGTGGGGTGAGTGCCTCCCACTTGAGCTGGACTGCTAGGCCCCACGCAGACCCTGTGCACACCCTCCTTCCTGGAGCTTGACGCACGACAAGGAAAGTGTGTGTGCACATCACACGCTTGGGTGTGGCTCTCAGAGGCCTGAGCCGGCAGTCTGTCCATCAGCTGCCCCCGCGGGGCCCTGGAAGCATGGTCTCCGGCTGGGGGGGCGCAGGTGGCTTGAGGGGCTGGTGATGGCCAGGAGGGCTGGTTGCTCCTCGCCGTCCCAGCACGTCAACATCACCTGTTGCGAGTGGGAGCCCCGCCATGCGGCTGAGGGGCAGGGGCTCTGCAGAGGCAAGAGGAGTGGGTTTTGAGAGGTGGTCCTGACACCATGTGCATGGGTCCTGCCAGACAGCAGAGAAGGCAGTCAGCCCAGGACCCTCCCCAGGAGCCTGTGGCACTGCTCTGAGACCGCTGCGGTGTCCAGACTCGGCCCCCCGGGTTTCCAGCCACCGTTCTGGGCATGGGTCTGCACTGCCCTTGAGCCACGATGTGGATGCAGAGTGTTAACTGTGTCCTGGTGGGAGGGCTGCCCTGCCGGTTCCATCGCCAGGTTACAGACGATGTGTGCAAATGCACACAGCCTCCCTCCTAGAGGCCCAGGGACCAAGTTGGATTCCTTTAATGCAGGAGTGGGAAACCACCCCCGAGACTGGGGCCGTGCTGTGCTGACCTGGAATGTCAGGCCCGTGGTTCTCTCTGTGCGCAGACCAACATGGTCTGTGGGGTTCATCCCAGCCTGAGGAGGCCGGCAATATGTCCTAGACTTGCTAAGTCTGATAGGCAGGGAGGAGAGTGGGCCAGCAGAACAGGAGGAACCTATGTCAAAGGAACAAACATCCCCGCAGTGCGTTCCTCCTGAGAAACTGAGCTCGGGATGCCCCGTGACGTGGCCTCCGGCACACGGCTCCGCACGCCAGCTGCTGGCCGGCAACGGAACCGCTGGCCTGGCCGAGCCTCACTGCAAATGGTGCAACATTCCATTGTTTTATCTCAAAACACGGTCTTTCCTGACAGGCCCTTAGGATGAAGCCATTTCCACACCAAGGAAGAGGGATGAGCTTTGTTCAGGCAGACGGAACACCCGGGCAGGCGGTGCCACGGACACGCACCCACGTGGGGATGTGGGCCCGCACCTGTGCACACTGCACTCCACCACATGCTGGTCACTTACCTGGGGCAGAAATACCCTTGTGTGTAAAAGGCATTTTTCTCATTGTTCTAAAAAATGGCACAGCACAGCAAAACTTTGGAGGAAAAACAGTTTGGAAGGCTCACAGCACACCCGGGAACCTGCCAGGCGGCACAGTGGACGCCGTTACCTATCCTGCTGCTAATCGCGCCTTGGCAGAAAGAGGTCCTTCAGAAGTGGCCTGTCCGTGCTGGGCGTGGCCTTGACCGATGCTTTGAGTCTCACGCTCTTCTGCAAGGCGAGGAAAGACACTGAGAGGGTTGCCCGGGGTCTGCTCTCTGGGTCACTGTGCAGTTGGACCTGCTCCGGACCCCTCGGCATGAGGACCTGCTGGGAAGTCTGTGCAAAACTCGGGGGTGGGCACAGGGCACTTGGTGTGGGAAGAGATGGTCATCCTACCAGAGCCCGCCTCGAGCAAAGGGCCAAGGGACCAGGACAGGAGCCCCCCAGGAAGGGCCTCTGGACAGCAGTATGTTCAGAGCCCTGAAGCAAAACTGGTGGCTGGCCCAGAGGGGCTCCAGGTCTCCCTGGGCGGGGCTGCACCTGCTGCCCTCTGGCCCTGCCCCTCTATGTCCCTGTTCCTGTCTCTCCCTGTCTGTCTCTAGTCAACTAGCCATTCCTGGCTCAAGGCCAGCATCCCAGAGGTTCAGGGTGTCAGGTGTCCCAGGCCACACGCTAAGGTATTTGAGTCAAACCGCATTAGCTCTCAGTAACAAGACGGGAATTTTAAGAGTTGAAGAACCACAAGGTCGGAGCTGCGGAATGTCTTCTAGCGAAGGGGGGACAGAATGGGGAGAGGGAGGAGAGGAGGGGGAAGGGGAGGAGGGAGGAGAGGGAGGGGGAAGGGGGAGGAGGGAGGGGAGGAGAGGGAGGGGGAAGGGGAGGGAGAGGAGGAAGGGGAGAGAGAGGGGGAAGGGGAGGAGGGGGAGGGAGGAGGGGAGGGAGGGAGGAAGGGGGAGGAGGGGGAGGGGGAAGGGGGAGAGGGAGGGGGAAGAGGGAGGGGAGGAGGGGAGGGGAAGGGGAGGGGAGGGGAGGGGGGGGAGGGGAAGGGGGAAAGAGGGAGGGGGAAGGGGAGGGGGGAGGGGGAGGGGGGAGGGGAGGGGGAAGGGGAGGAGGGGGGAGAGGGAAGGGGAGGACGGGGAGAGGCGCTGCTGTGTCCTCAGCGGGGCATTACATATAGTCGAGTCAGATATGAAAAACAAGTTATGACAGATAGATACACGAGTACACATATGTGGCTTTATATGTATACATGTGCACATGTATATATGAAGCCTGGTACTTGTGAGGTTTTTCTTTTTGATAGAACAGATGACAAAGAAAAATATCCATCCATTTAAAGTACAATATAATCCAAATTAGGACTAGTCAAATGTCTATTCCTCCAAAGTTTTGCAGAGTCTGGGAGGTTTTCCAGCTGCAGAGGTGGACCCCGTGCATGCTGGCTGCAGGGACTCTGGGGCACAGCCCGGGCCCCACAGGGCGCTCAGCGGCGACCTTCTCCAAGCAGCTAGAGCCTGGCTCCCACAGGGTCCAGAAGCAAGTCAACTCCTGATAAACTGCTCTAACAGTTATTTTTAGCCCAGAGTGGGCATAATTAAATCACTTTCATAAGCATCTCCTGGGACTTATTAAAATGTTTCTAATAATTTCATCCTAAATGTTTTCAAGTATGTAAATAGTGAAATGAAAATACTATGTAATTTATTCTAACAAATTCTGATGGCACCAGATTAGAAAAATTGATTGCCAATAATTACTTCAACTTTAAAAAATAATAGTGTTTAAAATGTATAGAAAAACTGTTGCTCATAAGAAAAAAAGCCTTTTTCTTGCTTTAAGCATTTTTCCCACATAACAGGCTGCCTCAGTGAAGTAGTTCGACCAAACATGCGTTTTTCAAAATGTCATTAATTTTTAGGCACACGAATGCATATTTAGGTGCAGGAGTGAACTACTGGGAAGCAGGCAGAAAACAATCTCTGGACAACGCTTTGAATCTGAAATCCTGTCTCAGGGTGACAGTCTCTGGTCCCAGGCAGTGCCCGGGAGAGAGGCTGTGCTGCTGAGAAATCAGCCACAGTGCCCGTTTGAAGCAAAGCCAAGGGCTTTTTCTAAAAACAATCAGATAAAAGGGAATTTTGTAAAACATCTGATCTAAGCCCATCTCTTCTGCTTTGAGAACAGCCGTGAGGCTTGGCCAGTCCTGCCTCCCCTGAAACGCTCTGCAGTCATGGGGGTGCCACCGGGCGGCTGCAGGAAACTGTCTGCAGGACGGCCTCCCGGAGGGCAGTGTGAGCAGCCGGCCTCGCGCGCCATCCTCTCTGGGGTCCACAGAGAAGGCGTCCCGGAGGTCACCCTGCTCGCCCCCGGCCTGGGGACCCAGGAGCGGCTACCCCCAGGCCTTTGCGTGACGTCGGTCCCCAGCTGCACCTGGGTAAAGATGCATGGGGGACCTGATACTTCCAATGGATGCCAAGAGAGACACTGGTTAATGGCACCGATGGACAGCAGAGCACATGCGCTTCCCACACCTCCAGGTACAAGCCAACCAGAACCCCCCAATGCGGTGGCTCTACCGGGTGACAGGAAACACAAACCCCAGAGGCTCTGGGCAGGCCCAGCAAGCCCTCTGCAGTCCTGTGACCATAACCCCAACACACAAGAAGACAGAAAGGCATCACCTTGTTCCATCAGAAACTCAGACTGCTGGAAGTCTGAGAGAGCATAAAGACGGTGGACTGCTCGACAGAAAGGCACTGGGTCTCGGCCTGCAGTCCCCGAAGGTTCAGGAGGGCCACGCACATCGCCAAGCAAGGTGGTAGTGGTTATTTAGGCAAAGAGTCGGGGGACAGGGGGCGTAGAGGGAAAAGAGAAACAGAGGCAGTGAGTCTGGTGTATGCCCACCTGGCCGGGCATATCGCACTGCCCTGCTCGGCGCATGCGGCACTCTGTGACCACAGGGACACCCTCACGCCTACCGCCCCAGCCCGCAGCAGAAATCCCCTCCTGAACGGCGGCCTCCCGGGCCACGCGGACTTCACGTTCCTGCCCTGCAACCGCTCCGTCAAGTCCACCCGAGTAAAGCGATGGCCTAAAACAGCTCGGCGAGTTGGCGGGTGCTCTCACTAACTCCGTAAGCTTGGCCGGCACTGAGGCAGGAGCATCTTAAATCAGCACAGAGCTCCAAGAAAGCCCCCAGCCAGTGTGAGTGGCAAATAGGAGGAGGCGGGCCAGTATAGGCCCCGGGAGACATCTGCTCCAACCTGGGGCAGGGCTGCCTGCCCTCCACCCCAGACTGGCCAACAATCCTTGGAGAGTGAGACCCCAGGGCCGTAAGCCTTGCCGACTGACCCTCCACTGGTCCTGGGATGTACAAACCACCTCTGCCCTGCACCCTCCCTCTCTGCCCTCTCCCTGCAACTGCCCTGCTATGGCCCCTGCCCCCTCACCAGGACCACCCCCTCCTTACAGAGGCTCTGCTTTGCTGGGGCAAATCGCAGGGGTGGGGGTGGTGGGCAACACCTCCCAGAGATCACAGGGTTGGGGGGGTGTGCTCTCCCTTAGATCATGGAGTGGGGGACATACCCTCCCTGAGATCGCAGAGGGGAGGGGGGCGCACATGACCTCCTGAGATCAGAGGCAGGGGCCCGAGTGATTTCGGGAAGCCCCAGTAACATGCAGTGTTCTGCATTTTCACATCTCACGTCCTGAATACAGAATCGATTTTTGGGAGTGTGGAAACCAGTAGTAACATAACTGCTAAAGTTTTGAGGCAAATTCACAATCTCTAAAATTAGTGTAAGTTCACCTTAAAAGAAGTGATTCATTAAAGAAAGTATTTAGATTTACACAAAATAATTTGTCTTTCATATTGACTTGCTTGTTCCTTCCTAACCTTGTCCCCACTTCGCTGGCCAGCTGTTCAGGTCTGAATGCTGGTTATCTGGAATTTGTCCTGGATAACGTTTAAACCAGGTGTCACCATGGGTGTCATCACCCTTCCCAACTGAGACCTTCCCACTGTCCTTTGGCGATCACACCCCACCCTGAGCCCTGGGGACACGGCGCCATGTGGCCAGGTACCTGGACCCTCTCTGTGGCACTGGGCCACAGCTGTCTACACAGGACTTTCTTGAGAACATCAGGGAGGAGGCTGGCAGTGATGAGCAGGACGATGGCCAGCCAGGCAGGGCCACTGGACAACATCTGCATGAACACGTAGTACATCCTCTGATAGTTGAGGATTGGCCTGCAGAGTTGGGGAGAGAAGACAACATAGTCAGGCCGGAAACCAGCAGCAGCAGCAAGGCCACCCTGCTCTCTGCTCTCCCCGCCTGCGCGAAGAGCTCTCTTACGGCAGTTCTTACATCTGTCGCCTCCAGTCAGCCTGACTGCTTCAAATTAATTACATGAACAATGGGACGCAGGACTTGAGCTGCATGGCTGGGTGTTGTGCATGGGAAAAGGAGGACGGAATTCTGTGTAGTCAAACCTTCAGTTCAGTTTCACAATAGCAAAAAAGATTTGAAAAGATTAACAGTGACTGCTCTGTATCTCAGAATCCCAGCCTGATCGGTATGTATTAACAGGAGGAGATAAGCACACATTCTGATAAGAAGATCTAGTTAACTACCTGAGCTTATGCCATAAAATAGCCTAAAATTTTCTGTAAAATAGGGAACATGAAATGATTTCCCTAGCAGGCAAACTGTGATTCAAAAAAGCTGGTCTACTGGGCTTCATAGCAGAAGCTGAGGAAGATACGTTACTTAACAGTATGGGGGTGACCCCGAGTTAGTTTCCGAGTCCCCAGCCACAGGCTCAGGAGCCAGTCACAAACTTTTCAGGATGGAAACCGGGGAGTTCACTAGAACCTGGAGTCCTGCAGTGTGGGGCAGGTGTGGGAAAGCAGCCCCCAAACCCGCAGGCCCTAAGGAGTATGCAGTGCATGGCCTTGGCCACTAGAGGCTGCAGGGGACCAAGGGGGGTAGCTGAACCAAAAGCTGGGTGTGCAAATTAGGGGAACACTCCCCTGACCTCCGTCTGGCCCAGGGCGAGGCCAGCATGAGAGCTGAAAGAGGCACGCTCAGGCCCCGCCTGGCACCTCCCTTGTCCTGCCTTGGTCAGGGCGTGCTCCTCTCACGAGCAGGTGGGACAAATGTGGAAACGGCAGAAAATAGAGCTCAGCTATGATGGGAGCAGGAACCCTGGCTGGGATGCGGTGGAGCTCCCCCATGGCGAGGCTCAAGGGCATCCCAAAGAGGGTGATGAGCCATGGGGTTCTGAAGGATGAGTAAGAGCTCACCAGGCAGGCTGGCTGGAAAGGACATTCTTGACAGCACAGGCAAAGGATGCTTGCACACAAAGGCGTAAGAGCACCGGAACACAAGGCAAAACAGCCTCTTCTTCCCTTGTCTGGACGGACCTACTCCCTGCTCAGTGCTGTGCAGCTGATCCTTGACGGCGTCTGACAACAGGTCTGGGTCCTTCCCGGCTCCAGGCCCGGTGTGGCCAGCCGGCTTACCTCCCCAGCTGGACGTCTGTGGTCACAGTGGACTTAGTCCAAGTCCCTGCCCCAGGGCTTCGGCACATGCGGCCCCCTCCTTAGGAGCAGGGCTCTGTCTGACGGAGACAGCCCCGGCCCCAAGTCCCGCTCAGCCAGCAGCCCCTCGATCTGCCCCATCACTGCTGGGTGGGGAACGTGGACTGAATGGGATACCGTGCAGTGAGTCACTCTAGAACACGTTCATTAAGTGTGACCTATCATGGGCTGACCTTCTCCCAGGTGTCAGTTAAAATGAGACCTTTTGGGAAACCTTCTCTGACCGGTGTTCTGAAATGGGTCCCTTGCTACAGTGTCTGGAGCTGTTCCTCTCTTGACACGTGACTTACTACCAGCATCTGTCCCCACCAAGGACATGGGGGCAGAGGAGCAGAGACCCTCCCCCCCAGGAGCCCAGGCCTGGTACGAGGCCTTGCACATGGGTGTGAAGCTTACAGAACGCACTTTGAGCCCTTCTGGAGGGGCACTGCAGGGCCCGGGGGGCGTGATGGTCAGATACCGTTTGTCAAATCCATACCAGATTACTCCTCCCCAGAGGAGCGAAAAGACAATGTAGAACAGCAGGGACCCCCAGATGACAAAATGGTTTATCCACGTCCAGTAGTGGGTGTCCAGTGCCAGCTACAAGAAAGAAGAGGGGGTCAGCAGTGACATTACTATGAGCCTGGGAATGAAACCAGAGAGCAATGAAAGACACAGACCACCACCAACTGAATTTCTGCGAAACAGCTATGTAAGACTGTTTAGGAAAAACAGAGCTGCAGACTTTCAGTGGACGAAAAGGATGTGATGCCGTGGCCCCTTTACCCACGTTCCCAGAACCCCTCACCAGACCCCAGGAAATGTGCCCTGGAAGCCAAGGGGCTCAGGCGATGCTGCGAGCTGGCCATGCCGCTCAGGCCACTTCTCTTGGACTTTCTTTGTGGTGCTTTTTAAGTCTCAGGTTGATAGGTGTTGGGACTCTCATGATATTGTACATAGAATTTCACTTTGAAAAGAGCTGAATTTCCCACAATATATTAGTTTTAATTTTATTGGGGAAGGGGCTGCTTGCCATTTAACAATTACATCCTTGATGGCATCTGACAACAGGTCTGGGTCCTTCACGGCTCCAGGCCCGGCATGGCCAGCCAGCTTGTCTCCAGCTGGACTCTGTGGTCACAGTAGACTTAGTTCCACCAGGTTCCTCCCCCAGGGCTTTGGCACGTGCAGCCCCCTCCTTAGGAGTAGGGCTCTGTCATACGGAGACAGCCCTGGCCCCAAGTCCCACTCAACCGGCAGCCCCTTGATCTGCCCCGTCACTGCTGGGTGGGGAACGTGGACTGAATGGGACACTGTGCAGTGAGTCACTCGAGAACATGGTCATTAAGTGTGACCTATCATGGGCTGACCTCCCAGGTTTCAGTAAACATGAGACCTTTCAGGAAGCCTTCTCTGATTTTAATCTGCATCCCTTTATAAAGAAAAGGTTCCTTCCTTGATCAGCCTTGGGTGTGACCCTGGAAGCCTGTGTGCGGGGTCACGGGGGTGCAGTCTGCAGGGGGCCTGTTTAAGTGGCGGGCAGACGACCCGAGGGAGGCCTGGGGCTCGCCGGGACTGCGAACTGCGGAGGCTCCTGGCCTTGGTGTGGGTTACGCCTCAGCATCGTGGAGAGGGAGACCCACCATGCAGGGGCAGCTGGTGGGAAGAGGAAACACACCCACGAGAGGAGTTACCTTCAGTGTGACTGTGAACACCATCACCGTGAACACCAACGTGCCGAAGGTCCAGTTCCCAAATATCTGGGGGCAAAACAGTCCACGTCGTCACGTTAAGATGTGTTTTCCCTTCTTTACTCTCAAAACCATTAGAGGTTCCATCTCAGTGCTCTTGCATGCTGACACTTCAGACCTCACAGATTTGGGACTAAAACACCCTGGGGTGCCCCCTGGAGGGCGGCGAGGGGCTCAGAGCCCTCCTCTTGTGGACCTGCTACCGCCCGGCCAGCCCCCTAGAACCCTCAGCAGGCATCAGTCCCAAAAGTGAGAACTGAGAGCGAGGCAAACAGCTAGGATGGGACGACAGGACCACTGCACTGTCTCTTCCGTCTCGTGTTCTGCCGGGCCAACACAGCACGGTTCCCTAGCCTGCCTCTTCGGCATGCTCAAGACTAAGCCCAGAAGAGCTTGTGTCTCTCCTCCTTTGAACTCAAACACCTGCCTGCTCTGGAAGAAAAACTGCTGCGGGGACGCTGCGCTGGTGAGCAATTAGAGAAGGGCCATGCCATGGGTGGGTGACACGACGGGGCTTTCCGCTGGAGAATCACAGGGAAGGGAGATGCTGACAGACGCACAGACGCACAAAGGCTGGCAGCCGGTCTGATGGCCAGAGCACCAACACACCCACGGTTCCCGGAGGAGCCGCAGGATACAGGGGGGCGGCCACAAGGCGGAAGCACACACGAGTCACACCGTTGAGAAGAGCGCATCTCAGGGACAGACAGACATGGGCAAGGAAACACCTACTGCTCCCTTGTAGGGAGAAACCCATCCTCGGGAGTCATGTTCTGCAGGATTTCTAAGACCACTGAGAATTGGCCTATTTCTGGCTTGCCATATTCTGTGAGCTGTGACTCTCAATGTTCCTAGTTCTTCTTTATGAGAAAGCAAAGCTTTATTTCACCAAGAACTAAAATGCTGGAAGGTGAATGGCCCTCCTCTATTGTCAGTTTTCAACCACAGACGTGCACCTGCACGTAACTCAACTTAGGGGAGCATGTGGGGTTTATGTCTTCAGACATGTTTAGTGGCGTGGGGACCTATCTGTGGGATTTCAGGAGAAAACCCCGCTCAGGATGGGGACAGTGCACACGTGGGCCCTGTGGACGCTGTCCACACCCTTTTCTCTTACTTCATCACCACCCCAACTGGGCTTCTGTCTGCAGAACCACATGCCCCCGGACCCTCAACTGGAGGTGTTTGTGCCCCCGAGGACACCCGCAGCATGTGGGCATGATTTTGGTCTTCACAGTTGGCGGGAGGGGTGCTGTGTGCACCGGGCAGGCAGAGGCCAGGCCCCACTCAGGGACCCTTTGGCCACAAATGGCCGCAGTGTCCAGGACGGGCAACCTGGCATGCGCTCACCAGAGCACCCTATGATGCTCAGGAAACTACAGGGCAGGGAATTTTTGTGCCTCTGAGACCAGCTACAGCATGTCCACACCAGTGAACGTGCTTGGCCAGGGGCTGCTGGAGAACAAAGTGGTCATTTTTTTCTCATTGGAAATTAACGTTTTAGCCAAAGTAAACGCTGAGCCTGCAGGAAGGTGAGGGATGCGTTGAACCCTGTGTGGGTGCATCTGTCGTCCTGGCAGCAGGGCCCCTACACTGCCCACTCCCCACTGCCTCACATCCCAGGCCCTGTGTTTGCCACCCCTGCTTGGTAGGCAACGTGGTAATCTTAAAAAAGTAATGTTAGATAACAGCAAAATGTGGAAAGGCAGTAGGCACAGCAGAGTGACAGGGTGTGACCCACAGCACCACAAACTGGGCACAAACGTCCAGCCAACTCCCAGGCCTGCCTCCCTGCTTCTCCCAGGGGGAGGGCGCAGCCTCAGGCGCTGCCGGGCTCCCCGGATCTGGTGGATTATAGCAGACCTGGGAATACAAATCAGGGCTCCCGATGCCTCGGGCAGTGAAGCGCACGGCCGCAGCTGTAACTTTCACAGGTGCATGGCAACCAGCACTCGGTCCTGATGCAGAACCGGGGGTTTGGCTGTGAAGCCAGGGCGGTGCGGCCTGCTCCGCTGGCTCACTGGGGTACGTGGTCATGCGAACCGTGTAAACAGCCCTGTACTTTCCTTATTTGCTTCAAGTGGGAACCCTGGGTGGAATTGCTAATAGTCTATTTTCTATTGAAACTGTTCGCCATTACGTCTGTGGATTTTTTGGAACGGGAGGTGGGATGGCTCAAGAGGCCTCCAGTCCCCTTTCTGAAAGGAAAAGTGGCCCTTTCAGGAGATTCACAAAACCCCAGGGGTGACTTTTTCCCACGGGGCATCAGTCCTCCGGCCCCAGCGAAGCCTGCATCTGGTTTCCTAACGGGCGCTGGATCTCCTGGGAAGGGCCCTGGCCCACGCCTCCTCCGGCTGCCAGGGCCCTCCAGCAGAATGTCTGCCGAGCCTCCCCCACCGGGCCCAGGTGTGATCCCTGCCCCTCCTCTGAGGATGAGTATTCTGTAGGAAATATTTCTGCTCAAAAAAGCCCTTAAACCCAGATCAGGGTAATTTTTCTGTGTGAAAGTATTCCATGACAAACTTAAGCGTCCTCGAGGTCATAAACCAACGCTCCACATGCTGGTGCTGCCCAGATCTCGCACCTCTGTTGGGTCCGTGCACCATTTGTTCTGATTCTCAAACTTCACCTGTGCTTCTACTGTAACGTGCTCCAAACTTTCAAGTGTTCATCCAGGAATAGACTGCTCTTCCACAATAATAAAATCATGATTGTTTTAGCATTCTCATTTATGGCATCGAAAAGGAGAAATAATTGTGCAGAAAATGCTCCATAAATGGGTTTCTCTTTTTAAAAAGTCACTGATGATTCTGCTATTCCCTCAACACCATCCATCATCTATAAAGTTCCTATGGAATGATTTACGTCCTAAAAACATGGTCTTTATACCCTCTAAGGATCAACAGAATGGGGTGTCTGACCTGCCACCCCAGGAAGATACATTCTCCTTTGGAAGGGGACCAGTCAGCATGTGACACGCATCGCAATCAGCAAATAGCCCTGCCGCCCGTGAACCGAGGCTGCCGCTGTGTGTCCTGGGACCGCCCCTCGATCCACAAGAACTTTGTAGGTTTGCTCCGACCACTACAGAGCCAGCGACACCCCCACTTTCAGTTTTGTAAGTGACCCTGACACTCTTCCCTTTTCAACAAACATGAACTGAAGAAGTGCCAATCTAGGATGAAGAAGCTCCATCCGGCAGTGCCCAGGCCCAGCGCGGGGTCCAGAGTCAGAACACTGGACACTCAGCCTGGGTCTCACACTTGCCTGGCGTGGCCTGGGGTCGTCCCAGCCTCGTGGGGCTCCTGCCTGCCTAGTACACAGGATGAAGAGGTGCACCCTCGCTCCTCACACAGGGTCCCCCAGAGCCGCTGCTCACACCCACAGTGTGCTCTCACGGACTGTCCTGCTTCCACAACTGAGTCTGGGTTCTCCTGCTGACTGTCAGAGAACCGCAGCAGACCTCTCCTCACAAGGGCCTAACTATGGCCCCGTGTGCTGGGTCATAGGACCAGAAGCCTTTCATGTGACAGGATGTACGCTTGTGTGCTGGACCTTTGTCCCCAGGCCAGCAAGCCCAGCAGAGCGACAGCTGTCAAGGCTGTCGGCCCAAGAGTGGCAAGGTGCGCCAGGCCTTTCTCAGCTGGAGCAGCGAAGGCAGCCTGCATTCTGTCTTGCTCAAATTCTAACTAGTGGTTTTGTCCCGTGATGGCTGAGCAAAGGAGTGTGGGCATTAGTGGCAGGGGACACTGCAGCGCCAAGGACCGTCATCCTTGAGTCAGCACTCAGGGTCTGCGGTGGCTCAAGGTGCCCTTGAGGAAATGAGGGGGCAGGACGAAGGGCACCCCACTGAATCATAGCAGCCCGAGGCTGGTGCAGGTCTGGCTGGACATGCACCACGGCTCCAGGCCTGGGCAGGAGGAGATGCTGGCCAAGCAGCACCGGGAGGCCCTAGGGGCCTGCACCACGTCCCCACTGTGCCGCCCGCCACACTCCCACCGTCTGGGTGCCCCTTTCCCTGTGTGAGCCCACTTGGAAGGGTAGTTCTTGAGAAGAACCCATCATTTCACGCAGTAATACTGAGGTTATAGCAATCAAGAGCAGCACGGAGTAAATAGGTGCTATAAACTGCACCAAGCACCCTGGGTCTCGGTTCTAACTGTCTGACCTTGTACAGGTCATTATGATCTGTCTGAGTTTCAGTTTCCTTAACTTTAACACCATGAAAATGTCCAACTGAAAGAGCAGTTGTGGTGAGAGAGGACGTCTGGGGCTGTTCTGGGGCTGCGGCCCGCCCACAACGTGCTGGGTGAGCGACACTCACCATGGTTTTACCACAGCACCACGACCCTGGGGTCAGTCCTCCTTATGACACATGCAAGATGCTTATGGAAAGCCTGACCCACAAGGAAGCCTTATAAAAGGTGCACATGAATGATAAGATAGCTCTCTTTAACTGCAGTTATGGCCTGGTGGCATCCAGGAATTACTCAGTTAAAATAAACTAACACTAAGAATAAATTCTAGATAGACAGTTGTGAAGTTTTAAAGAACCTAAAAAAAATTCTTGGTTTAGCACAAGCTGACTGGTCATTATGATAGATTAACAGCACCTTTTAATGAGAAAGAGAATCTGTGGGCAGGAAGACAGCATGGGGCTGAAGCAAGACTGCGTTTCAATCTGACATCCTGAAGGGAGAACAAGGTGGGAAATAAAAAGGGGAGAAGAGGGGCATTCTGGTCAACAGGAAACGTTATAAACTGCTGTTCGCAAATCACCGTTGCTTACACCAGTCGCTGTGTTTAACTGCAAGGCCAACGAGGTGCAGGGAGAATCCCGAGGCGCTCTGTCCTCACGGCACTCCAGTCGGCCACCGGCAAGGCAGCACCCCCACGGGGCCTCCCACGGCCCACTGTGTGGCCTCTTATTTAAGGTTAAGGAACGTTTGAACATACCGGTCCTGATACAGGGATTCAGAGGGAACACCAAGGACAAAGTGCACACTCTACCACGCGGCTAGCTCTAGAGGAAGGGCAGCACCGGGGACAGATGTCCACTGACAGAGCACATACAAGTCACGTGTGAAAATATTTTCAAGAAATATTTTATTTGTAAGCACTCCAAAAACAAGAAGGACAAACCCACACTCGTCTTACCATGTGTGTGCTGGCGGTCACGATCTGGGTGAGAGGGTAGCGAGTGGTGAAAAGGGAAAAAGCAAGAAAACAAATAAACCCCCAAAATTACACACACAACCAGAGCTGAGCATCTGTTAGAACTACTAACTGGCTCACCGCATGGAAAACAGAGGCTTAAGTACATGTGAAAAAATACTAAACTGCGTTAAATATAAAATTAATTCCCATATTAACAAGCCATGATCTGACTGAGCCACTGGGTAAAGCTGATGGTGGATTTAAGTCATGCACCCAAGGCCAGCCGCAGAACCACACGTCCTCCTGAGCTGCGTCCTTCACAGCAACTGGGCAGGCGGTGGCCCCAGCGTCAGGAGCCCCAGGCCGTGCTCCCTGACCACATGGCCCCACGATCCCATGGGGCTCGAGGTTTGTTCCCACATAGCCAACAAGACCCCATCCCACACTAACCTGCCCCTTGCTGGTCACCGTCGTGTTCTCAAACATGAAGTAAGTCCCGAAGAAAAACACCAGGGCATCGAACACGCCTAAGGACGTCCAGTAAATGAACACTCGCCAGCGGAGCAAAGCGTTCTTGGCGATGTCTCTGGAAGGGAAAAGGTGAGAACACGGTGACTGAATTCCATCAAAAGCAGCAGCGCACATGGCCGACCACCTCCGCCTCCACCAGGCTTTGCAGCAAAACCCCACCCAGGAGGCCCCCGATTCGCGGCCCCTGAGGGCTCCCTGACAACAGCTCAGCCACACGATGAAAGCAGGTCGCGGAGAAACACAGCCGGAGGCCTTGGATTGGACGGGCAGCCCCGCCCGAGGTCACCCCCACCCACGCAGAGCTCACTCCCTGGGGTTTGGGCCAGTGTGCTCTGATCCACGGGGCCTCCTGGGCGGACCCCAGAGGGCTCCTCGGACTTTATCGCTCCCAGGGTGTCCCCCAGTGTCGCGCACGCCCTCTGGCTGCCGGCTCCAAGGCTGTCACTTTCCTCAGTACTGCACCTGGTCCCCGAAAGGCCTTGGGACAGCAAACAGAGCAGAGCCCTCATGACAGAAACAGCCCTATCTATGGCGGACACAGGACAGGAGCAGATGTGGGGGATGTCTCCACAGATGGAGGGTGAACTGGATGGCGATAAACCATCAGAGAGGCCACAGCTCAGACTGGGGCGCACACTCGTCCCAACCACAGCAGACGGCAGGGCACAGGCTGGCTGCACACCCTGCACTCGTCCGCTGGGCGCCCTCTGACGGACTCGCACACCCGCGTGCGCCTCGGTCTTCCTATACCTGTTCCGCTGTCGTCAGACGCACAAACAGGCTCCGCACTTGCTGTGTCGCCCAGGGTGATTCTTTGGGCTCCCGCACGTCAGGAGCCCACAGAGGGGCTAAAATGCCGAGGAAGGCTGGCAGGCAGCCTTGGCCTGTGTGCACACAGGGACCACACACGCAAAGAACCCACAGAACCAGACACGTGTGTGCACACACGGACCAGCAAAGCTGCGAATCCCGAGTGAGGGCTGCAGGCTGTGCCTGGCTGTGGTGCCGCCCACGTGGAGCGGCGGGGCGGCTGCATGAAGGCTCACAGAACCTCTATCTTCTTACATCTACATGCAGATCTAAAATTTTCTGAAATGAGAAGCTTAATTTAGTAAGTCCCTAAACACAGGAACACACTGAGTCTGCCGGCAGTCCTGGAGGGCGGCTCTGCAATAGCAGGAGACAACTCTTCCTTAGCACTGGAAGATTTTAGCAGAACAGCACCGAGCTCAGATCTGTTGACTCCTCTTTTTCCCTCACTGAATAGAACACACTTGGGTTTTAAGGACAACTTTGCCATGAAACCCCTGCGGTCCCAGCGGGCAATACCCATCCCGGGTCCTTTGGCAGCTGGACAAGCACGGCTTGGCACGAACAGACCGGCACAACACGGGCCTGGCCAAAACCCGGAGTCTGTTCACTGAGCTGCACTGCCTGTGGCCACAGGTCCCTGGCGGGAATGACACTGAAGGTTTGCGGCCTTCAGGCAGCTCACAGGCTTCCACGCAGGAATCGGTTTTGGAGGCTCGTACCTGTAGAGGGAAGGGTCTCTCTTGAGCGTGTCTATGCCAACATGCTGCTCCATGAGGCTGTAGAGGAGGATCGGCAGGGATGTGAAGCTGATGTTGTACAGTGTCAAGTAGGCGGTGTCGTACAAGGTCTGCAAGGGGACAGCACCGCATCCTGATAAATGTTTTGATGTTTTGCTTGAACACACACCTCTTTAACTTGCAAAGACCTACAAACATGGGTATTCTAAAATGCACACAGGGCCATTTTCCTACAGATGGAGGAGGACCAGGACACGTTTCAAAGCTCATGATGGCAACTGGTCAGCATTAAATGGTGGCCGATAGAAGGCCGGACAGGGACTCGCCTCTTCAGCAACTGCAGACTCATGATGACATAAAAGTCCCATCAAAGTTGCACTTCTCATCACCACCTTCAAGCTTCCACTTGCCTCAGTTCTGGCCCCCTGAGGGGCCCTCTCTCTTCTCCCCATTGAGGTGGGGCCGACCCTGAGGCTCCAGAGAGGATCTCAGATGCAGGGCCAAGCCTTTTGGTCACTCTCTGAGCCCAACGCCGCCCGGGGGTAGGGGGACGTGCAGGGCCCAGGGCTCCCGAGTGCACAAGGGCTCCCTACGCAGGGAAGGGGCATGGGCCCTTTATCCTTACGGGCCTGGCCTGCGCCCCACATGCCCGCCCCCCAGTGCAGCCACCCCACGCAGAACATGGACATGGTATGGTGGCTTCTGCCTTCTGATGTCAGGACTTACCTGTTGTGAAAAGCCACAGAAGAACTGGTATAAAAACTGAGGGAAAATGAAGCAGACGTTCTGAAAGACAAGCCGCAGCCCTGTTAGCTCAGGAGCACCCAGAGGGCGTCCAGCTTCAGGCTGTCAACGCGATGTCCCTTCAGCTGGGGAAGTGGCCGCCATGTGTGCTCAGAGGGCGGGCCGTGGGCTCAGACCCTGCCCATGTGTCAGCGGCACAGTGACTGCACATGACCATGTTCTGGCTGCTCTGAGCACATGACCTGACATGAAGTTGTTAAAGAGAAATGAGGCCGTGCGGGGGTCGGCACAAACGGGAGGGACTCAACCGTGGGGCAAATGAGGAGCTGTGTCAAGGAGTCCTGGACAAAGCCCCCCTCAGCCGCCCAGCTGCCGTCTTCTCCTGTTCTGTGTTCCGTCCTGGGGATGGGGTCGCTCTGGGGCTTCCTTTCGGGCTGGCCTGGGATGCCTCTAAGCTACTGTCCCAACCCCAGGATCCCCTCGCAGCAGAGGCTGCACACCGAGTGCCGTTCCTCAGGGCCACTGTCGCCGCAGAATCGGGGCTCAGGGCAGGGAAATGCTCCCTACCTTATAAAAGAAATACTGCACGAGCTCAGATATCCTAATGTAGTAAAAATGCCCGTGAACAAGCAGCATCTTCTTCAAATGCTTAAACTTCGGGATCGCATAGTCACTGTTCCTTGCAGCCTGACGTCCTTCCTTCCCGATGACACCTACGAGGGAGCAAACCCCTTCTCAACAACACGCACACGCAAGTGGGAAGAGGGAAAGGGAGGCTCAACTGCGTCACGACCGGGAGCTTCCCAAGCACCAATGCAGCGACGGGCGGCCTCCCAAGCACGCTGTCCAAATGCCGCGGCTTCGCCTTTCAGGCTGTGCACGTGACCCCGCCCGAGGGGCTCACCTATGCCCACGTGGGCCTCCAGAATCATGCTGACGTCGTTTGCACCGTCACCAATCGCCAGCGTGATAGGGCGCTCTTTCGAAAGCTTGATTAATTTAACAATCTGGAAAAGAGATATATGCAGAATTTACCTTGTTTTCTTTTTGCTCAGGTCTTTTACTAACGAGGCGGAAATAACAAAGATGTAGTTAGTCAAGGAAAATGAAGAAATTACTTGCTTAGAGTGAGTTTTTTTGATCCTCTACAAATAAAAATATTTTCATATTTAAAATAAAGTAAGGCCATAGCAGCTAAGGTATAATTATAATAAATTAAACTGAAAAGGGCTGGTAGGCAAACTCTGAAGACAGATATGAATCGTATGAAGTAGCTTCCAGTAACTGCTACACTCATGTATATAAATACACAGGGGAGACGTACATACAGGGAAACTATCGGACACTTTGTTCTGTTAGAAGACACTGTTACTCCAAGCTATTTGACACTAAGCATCTAATTTTTGAAATAAGCTGTTCTTAATATTAACTTTCAGATTTGTCACATGTGCCGAGTCAAATCAAATCAAGATCTGACTGGACAATTGCACATTAATGATACCAAAAAAAAAAAGAAACAAACAAAAAAATCTGACTGGACACATTATTGCCAAATGTTGAATCCATTTCTTTGAGATCTTTTTTCCATTTATGCGCCTAAGCATAATGGTTCAAAATATAAAGACTGAAAAGATGAGGAAAAGCATGTGTGGACTGTTTTCATCTCAAGATAGGTCTCTCCTAATTTGTATAAAAATTCTCAAGTTAGGTAAGAACTTAAAAAAACGAACACGCAGGAGGGAGGGTGGGGGAGGGAGGCATCTTTATCTCAGAATGTGCATGGCTTCCGGGTCGGGCTGCTTCTCTGAGAAGTACCCGGGCAAGATCCTGATGGGACATTCCTAGTGACATGGTCACGTGGCAGATCAGCGCAGTGCCCACGCAAGGGCGCAGGGACAACCCCTTTGCACATGGTTTCCAGTCTTGTACTAAACCCCATGGCCAGTGTGAGGAACTATGGGTCTCTCTGATGAACAATTCATGAGAAATCATCTTGTGTGTCTGAAACGTGGTTTCACGAAGCTGGAACTGTTGTAGGAAAGACCCCTGTTCACAAGGGTTCCCATAATGCTTTAAAAACGGTTAAAGGCACACCTCCTGTGTGCTTGCACAAGACCAAGGCAGAATGGCAGGACGTGAGCTTGGACTCTGGTTGCTGGAGGCCAGTTTCCAAATGAATATCCTCCTGGGCATGTTACTCCACTTTCTGTTCTTACACTTCATCTGTGAAAGGGGCCGCACTCACCTCAGGGGGCTACCATGACGGGTAAACGGTTCCTGCCTGGGTCTGTGACACAGTTGGCACTCGGTGACGGAGCTGCCACCCTTTCCCATAACCAATCACACCTGTATGATACAGTTTCATTTTACAGAAGTCAGGGACATCTCTCGGCCTTTGCATGGAAAGGGTCACCCATTTGACTGAGTCAGCTCTTACCAATCATGCCACACACAGTGAGGTCCTGGCCTTAAACTATCACGTTTGCTGCTATTTAAACAAAGCTGGTGCCTTGCTGGATTTCAATAATGAGAGGCTGCAGAAACTAACGGGTGGTTTTCGGGACTGAAACAACTGCCTTGCACGGACTGGGCACAGACCTGGGCCTTCTGCAGCGGCGCCATCCGGCAGCAGAGCACGGCACTGCAGCTCCTGCACACCTCCAGGAAGAGCTCCCGGTAGTTGCTGGAGCTCCCATCTTCACGGGGCTTCATTATCAAAGACAGAGCCGCTCCATCAATGATTAAACCATAGTCCTGCATATCCGCTGAAAGCCTGTTCAAGGACACAGACCAGAGAGATTACTCAATAACTCAGAGCTGCTTCTCTGATGTGCTTGGTTTGGGTATCTACCGATGCCCTGAACCCCAGATTGAGAAATTAGTATTTGTCTAGATAGTAGAGCACTGGATACAATGTCTCTGACTACATTTTAAAGCCATGTTTCAATTAAACATTTTCATTTCATGCAGGCAAAGCAAATAGGGTTCTGACAGTGGGTCTGTGTGCAGGCTCCAGCACCTTCCAGCAGCAGCGGGAGAGCCGTCATCTCGGAGCCCAAGGGGTCAGTCTTCACTCCCTCATGGGCCAGGTGTTCTGCCTGCCTGGCCTGAGTTGCAAAGCATGTGGTAATATTTTTCTTTGCTGGGTTTCACAATTACAAGGACCATCGCTAATACCCAAAAGGAATTCTGTGGATCCGGTGAAGGGAAGTACCTCTGGACTACTTACAAGTAATTTAAAATGTGTTTATGATTAGAGAGCAGCTCTTGCTGCCCTTCGGTTAATGAAAATCTAAATGGTTCAAATGAAGTCTGGTCTCAGATCCTGCACCGGACTCCGGTGAGGTCAGCAGCGCTGATAAGATGCAAATAAACTGCTGAATAGTCTTGGAAGAATCAACTCCTGGGCATATACCATGTTGTCTTGACAGACTAATAACCACGCATTTTTAATATTTCCCTCTCTGCCCTGGCAGATGCCGTGAGGAATCCAAAATTCAGCCTCTGAGTGTCTTAGAAGCAGATGAGAATGATCAAATTCACAATATTTTGTACATTAATCAAATAAGTCTTCCTGTATCCTTAAGCGAATAGCTTGAGTGTGAACACACACACACACTCCTCTTATGCACAGACACGTCATGGCTGCTAACAAGGAGCAGCTTTGGGGGCGTCCCCGAGTTCGCTGGGGACACGCCGATGCCGCCATGGTCGCAGAGCACAGACCTCACCCCTGGTGAGGGAGCCGCAGCCGAGGCAGCTAAGGGAGCATGAAAACCTGAGGTGGAGGGGGTGCACCTACCCTGAGATGTTGTCCCTGGTCAGGCTCCCGCTGTGGTGTAGGACGGTCTTACTCAGCTCAAACAGGACGTCGTGTAAGCTCTGCTCCTCGATCCTCTTGGTGGTCAGCTCGAGCAGCTGAGTGCTTCTGCGGAAAAGCCTGCAGGCATAGCAGGTGGCAGCTGCCGTCTCCATCTTGTCCCCGGTGAGAACCCAGACTTTGATCCCGGCCTTCTGCAGAGCCTCAATAGTGTCTGCAGCTTTCTCCTGGAGCCTAAGGAAACAAGGACAGGCCAGCGCAAACATGCGCAGTCAGAGCGCTGCGAGGGCCTGGGGCCTGTGAATCGCTCTGGCCCCTCCGCACTGAACAGCGGCAGCCCCTGGCTCGCGACTGTGTCATACGGTACCTGGAGCTTTTACAGTCCAGAATAAAATCTAATACCAACGGGTAGACATGGGTGATAATAAGGAAAATACATAAAATGGGGCTGTTTGCCATAGCTGACGTCTGCCCAGCACGCAGTTTTCTGTCTCATACTAGCTACTCGGGGAGGACCTCAGGCAATTATAATAGCCATCATAACCACAGACAAAAAGGGCTGAAGCAGGGAAAAATGGGGTCTGGGAAAGAGGAGTTCAGAATATTCATTATCTCTTCTTTTGGCGTAAACTGGCGTGATGCGGCCATGGATTGTGTGGAAGCTGGGGTCCTCTAAACAGCACGACCACTGAGAATGCAGGTGGTGAGTTGCTGTCTGGCTGCCATGCACGGCCGGCTCCCAATGGGTGAGACACGGCATGGAGTACCCTGCGGGCAAGTTCCCTTAACCAAGCCCAGGTGGGGGGCTGTTAGCACCTCCTTTCCATGTGTGGATCAGCTCTCATCTGTGGGACCTTGGTATGAAACCATGTCTGCCTCATTTAGGGGCCTGGCATATTCCCCAGATCTTAGTCTCGGCTTCTGTCAGGCTTCTCACGAAGGAAGACTCCCTGTTTCTGCCAAGGTCTGAACGGAAGGAATGGATCTGGACTCTCCCTGGAACAACTGGTTAGATTCTGGGATAGGCTTCCTGCGTGAAGACTCGAGATCATATAATCATAGTATTCTAGAGAGAAAAGAACATGACTAACCCCATCATTATTTTTTTTAAAAGGAAACATGCCCAGCGCAGTCTGTGAACATGCTGGCTCGAGATTCAGAGGAATTTTGTGATCAAAATGCACCACTCAAAGCCACTGGCCCCACACGCCCACAGGTGGCTCCCCTGGACACTTTGAGGTCCCAAGTCCTGACGAGTGGCTGTGCTCCTGCGGCCCTCGAGGACATTGCGGCCCCCCAGCCTGGGCACGCGCACCCTGCTGGACCGCCTGATCCTGCCCGGCACAGGGGCACCGGTAACCATTCTGCAGCTGCGGCTTCACGTTCTAAGCCGCCCTGTGCACAGGCTATGCTCCGTGTGCTACACCTGGGTTCCTGGGGGCTGAGTGGGGGATGGGACGTAAAGAAAAACAGGAATAAACCAAACATGGTGGCTGGGATTGAGGACCTGGTAAATGCTTGTTCAAGATGCTGGGGACACGTAGGCTTGGAGATAAGGATTTAAATTTTGGATGAACACAAACCGCAAAGACTTTCAAACTTTATGGGAAAAGAATCCTCAGTACATTTCCTGAAGTCTGTTTCATTCTTTTAACTTGGGTCTTTTTTATCATTTGTTTCAAAATAAAGCGATCCACTTTCTTCCCTGCGCTCTCAGGTCAACGGCGGGCAGAGGACCACATTCCGTCCTGCCCTGGAATGTGACAGGGCAGCTCTCTTCCGAGTGACCTAGAATCTGTAATCGGTATTTTTACCGGTTGTTCATATTACTGGTTTTTTCAATATTCTACTTTGTTGTTTAGAATTTCTTCAATGAGTAAGGACAGAAACACTGAGTTTGTTAAGATCTAAATGTCACACCTGTACTTGGAAAGAACTAGTGACAAATTTGGGAACAGAGTTACTCATTCCGTTCTAAAGAACAGTTTGAACAACGTGGTGTCCTGACTACCCGCAATGTGACCTGGCCATGCTGACAGTTCCTGGTGTCCGGGGTGGGGGGTGAGTTTCAGCTGCATAAGCACGGGAGGTGAAGCGCCACCCTGTCTTGGCCTCCCAGGACGTCACTCCACAGAACGCTGGACAGCTGCTGGTCCTGCACGTGACCACATCCATGCTGGGCGCAGGGACGTCCCCTGGAGCAGCCCCCAGAGCTCCGCCACATCACGTCGTGGCTGCTGGGGACAGGCATGGCCTTCACTCACCGGTCCTCGACCGCAGTCGCGCCAAGCAGAATCAGGTCCCTCTCTATCTGTTCATAGGCTTCTGCTAATTTCTTTTCTCGATCCCGAAGCGCCACCTTGGCCGCCTGCAGCAGTTTACAGATGGCTTCGTACTCCTCCCGGACCAGCCTTTTGAAGGCAACACACAGGGTTCGAAGTCCCTCCTGCGGGACCAAGGCAGCATTTAATGAGAATTCAGGGCCTGGAATGACTAACCAAAGAATATGAACCAACCAACCCTCCAAGGGACAGGGGAACTATGGCTGAGCACACGCACATTAAATACAGGTCGTCACCACAGATGACGCAGTTCTCAAACGATTACTGTGCGGGATTAATAATACAAACCATGGCCACCTAAACCTAAGGCTTTATCCATTTTCTTTGACAAATGAGGAACTCAGCTTTTTTAGGGTACTCGTTTGCACCTCACGGTAACCCTCAGGTGCCAGTCAAGGAATGCGCTGTACGTGTGGGTGACCACCCCGTCTGCAGGGAAGCTCTGGAGGGAAGCTGCTCAGTCACTTGCCAGCCCACTGGGGTCTCAGGAGGGCGAGTCAGCATCTTAAGGACCAACAAAGCCCAGCGGACACCGCACAGGACATGCCGGCCTGCGAGGTACAGTGGGTGGGCCCTTCGGAGCCCAAGGGCCATACAGGGACACTATTCTGCCAGTAAGTCCCCACTGCCACAAACATCTGACTTGGGATTTAGAGGGGCTTCCCTCTTTGTTCCTTTAGGCCCGACTCCAGGCCAAGGAGAAGCACCGCGGCCCTGTCATGTCACTGTCCAAATGCTGGGGTGACACTGGTTCTGAGGGTCTTAGAGAGACTTCCTGACATGTGAGCTCACATTTCCCACAGCCCTCAGAGAAGACGCCCCCCGACTCCCCTGGAAGAATGGGGGACAAGCCCATTGTGAAGTCTGGGAGCAGACCAAGTTACCCGCTCCAAGCCAAGATGCGGGAAGAAGCCCGGCAGGTAAGGCCACGATGAACGGCAGCCTGGCTGCCTCGGAAGGGAATCTAAAACCCTTTCTCCAGCACGGTCGTCAGCACAAATGGGCTTGTAATTCAGACCCTTAGCCTCAAACCAACGGCCTGGCCCCTCACAACAACCAGATGCCAAGTTGGCTGGGAGAACGTGCTGAGAGTGCCCGGGGCAGGGCTGTGGCCGAGCAGGTTGGGAGAGGAAGGGCCAGGTGGAGCGGAAGATGGCCCATGGCCGGGGTTCCCTTCCAGGGGTGCCCGTGTGGCCCCTGCCCTGCCCACGCCCTCTCACCACGGCGTTGCGCTCTACTCTGGATCGGATCTGATCAACCTTGCCTTCTATGACTCGGGGAAATATGGAAGAATCTGCTCCTTTGCAAAACAGGTAAATTTCTCCTATAAAATTAGAAAAAAAGATGTTTAATTACAACATGTGGAAGAATGAAGTATTTTTCAAATTACGTTTGCTGAGACTACTGTAAAATGACTTCAATGACCAGTTAACACACATATTGGGGAAGAAACGTCCACGATCACACCAAAGCCTCATTTTATTCCTACAACTCCAAATCTCAGGGAAGTCAGGAAATGAAAACATGCGGCTCGTGAGGGGGAGTAACAACGTGCTGAAATGGTGGGAGGCGAGCTCAGGGGCCCCTATGCATGAACAAGAAACACCGGCTGTGCAACTCCCCAGACTGCGAGTGGTGCTCAGTGGCTTCGCACCCACTTGCTTCTCCTCCTGTTGAGTATATGACAGAAGGGCCAGCTCAGAGGGCCGGGCCCTGGGCAGAGGCGCCTTCTCTGTCAGTGGACTTCCCGTGGACACACTGTGGTGACCCATCCCAGTGGCTGGGGGGCCGCAGCAGGGCCCTGCGCAACATCCTGTGCCCTGGCCTTAATCCGTCTTTAGACACAAAGCACAGACACTAAGCTCCCTGGCCCAGCAGATCCCCAGAAACTGAGGGCCCGCAGGAGTCCACGGGAGGCAAGTCCAGGGGCTGGCTGATGGTCCCATGGTGTCACCTCCCCTGGCGGGGCCCACTCCCGGAGCACAGTCCCTCCTGCAGGGGACCCCAGACAAGGGCCCTGAACTCAGCCACAGCATCCAGGGCCTGCCCTGGCTTATCTCCTGGATCCCAGAAAGGCCTAACTCCTGCGGTGCACACACTGGCAACATCGAGAATGCAGCACGATTTATGCTCACGAAGCCTGCACGGGCTGCCTGCGGCCAGAGAGGATGGCACCTAGTGACGCAGAGTCCGAGCCTGGCGCTGGGCTGTGGCCAAGCAGGTTGGGAGAGGAAAGGCCAGGCGGAGCCGCAGTCTGCCGCCCACTGGGGCGCAAAGCACACCGAGCGCACAACGGCACGTTGGTGACCCGGGTTCTCAGTCACAAGCCATGCAAACACTGGCTGGATGTCAGGATCCATCCCAACTACCAGACATGATTTCTAGTCAATGCCCATACGTGTGTCACCAGGTACAGTTCAGAACATGAATTGTTAACAATGATACATTTTTTCCTAGTGAAATCAAGATGCCTCATGGTAATGGCTTGTGAATGCCATGAATTTTCAAGTCTCGACTTGTCACTTCTTGTTCAGCCACGTTGAGATATGGGACATGTTCAGCCTTAAGAGTCGGTCATGGAGAGCCTTTAATGTAAAAATGTCCAGAGCACAGAGCAGAATTTAATCTGCAAAGTGCAGAGCAGGCAGTATTTGGCACCAACTTCAACCCTGCTTTTACAGTTTCATTAACAAGCAGAAAGTTGCTAACCCAGAGAGGTGCCCACACGGTGGTGTGACCATGGCCTATGGCGGGACGTGCTGTGGCCACTGCTCGGCAGAGGCCCCTCAGACAGAAGCATGACTGCTGAGTGGCTGCAGCACTGGTCCAATGGCCACTGCCACCCACGTGCTCAAACTGGGGAAGCAGTTGCCCCTGGGGATGTAACTACTTAGAGAACAACATGTCTAAGTAAATATTCAAGCTTCTCTTAAAACGGACGGATGCAATGGCTGGTCCGGTGGCCCTTGGAAACATGCGTCATCCCGTGCAGAGGATGTTCTAATGGTGTGGACACCTTGGACAGTCATTCCTGACCCAACCCAACTCCTTCTGCAGCTTTTGTGACATCTTTTTTGACAACAGATAACACTGTTTACGAAGCTGCCACAGTACGTCAAGCCCTGTGACCATGGCTATGCAGGGGGAGAGAGGACCGTGTGTAGCAGTGGACATGTCCTCCAAGGCTTGTCGCTGCTGAAGGCCTGTGAGCTGTCTCCTGAGCATGGTTCAGTTCCCTGACTCCACGTCTGTATGGGGAGAAGACAAGACCGGTCTGGCCCGCCTCTTCTGAATCATTCAAGTGGCTGGCCTCTCAGGAGAGCTTCCTGGCATGGCCCCACAAGTGTGAGCATGTGGACTTGTTCACAGCCCAGCAGGTGAAGCTCCTCCATTCTGCTGATCCCAGTGGTAAAACTTCTGTTCCCATGTGTTATGAGAACACTGACACTGTTGTCATTTCATGTCCTGGGCAGGCAGGGCAAGTCTCACGGGTGGAGACCACTCTGTGTGCCATGTCTGATGTCTGGCACTGGGGTCAGGGGTGAGGGAGCCGCATGGTTAAGAGCCAGCTCACAGGTGGCCAGCACGCTGCCAGGCAACCACATGCCTTCCCTGGGCTCTCAGTCCAAAGCAACCTGACTCTGCGGAGAAGGACTCCCAGGTGCCTCTGAGGCGTGTGCCTGCAGCAGTCAGGTTTCAAAAGGCCTGAGAAGGGAAAACAAGGTGTTGCCGGCCTGCCAGTGGGGATTGAGGATGGCCAGGTGGAAGATCTGCCTGCTTACATCCTGTGAAAGTGCACTTCTCAACAGGAGGGTCAGGAGATGCAGATGAAAAGCTCTCCAATGTGCCTCTAGGTCACTATTTAATGCTCAGTGTGTTCGCTTCCAGGGTAGTGGCTGCATTTGGTTGCTCACCAGGTAACTTTGCAAGGAGATAAACACAGCCTGATAATTACCTAGTTTTACAGAACAAAAAGATCCTACAACTCTTGTAAGATGCCTTCTTGAATTTGCATTAACTGAACTGAACTCAGCACTTACTGAGCACACAGCACTGCAGCCATGGCGCATAAAAACCGCTGGGAATAGTATAGGTTTTGCACCTGGGATATGGACAGCCTAGCCAAGTCCGAAGACAAACAGCTCATCTGACTCAGGCAACCAGAGCAGGCTTCCTACAAGGTGGCTGTTAAGATGTCCTTGGAAAGGCACAAATGAACAAGAGGGCCTCCAGTGGGAAAGCCCCGGCCAGGTAGAGGTCCTCCAGTGGGAAAGCCCTGGCCAGGTAGGGGTCCTCCAGTGGGAAAGCCCCCACCAGGTAGGGGGTCCTCCAGTGGGAAAGCCCCTGCCATGTAGGGTCCTCTGGTGGGAAAGCCCCTGCCAGGTAGGGGCTCCTCCAGTGGGAAAGCCCCCGCCAGGCAGGGGTCCTCCAGTGGGAAAGCCCCCGCCAGGCAGGGGTCCTCCAGTGGGAAAGCCCCTGCCAGGTAGGGGTCCTTCAGTGGGAAAGCCCCCACCATGTAGAGTCCTCCAGTGGGAAAGCCCCCACCTGGTAGGGGTCCTCCTGTGAGAAAGCTCCTGCCAGGTAGCGGTCCTCCAGTGGGAAAGCCCCCGCCATGTAGGGTCCTCCAGTGGGAAAACCTCTCCCAGGTCAGGTCCTTCAGTGGGAAAGCCCCGGCCACGTAGAGGTCCTCCAGTGGGAAAGCCCCCGCCAGGTAGGGTCCTCCAGTGGGAAAGCCCCCGCCAGGTAGGGGTCCTTCAGTGGGAAAGCCCCTGCCAGGTAGGGGTCCTCCAGTGGGAAAGCCCCGGCCAGGTAGGGTCCTCCAGTGGAAAGCCCCCGCCATGTATGGGTCCTTCAGTGGGAAAGCCCCAGCCAGGTAGGGGTCCTTCAGTGGGAAAGCCCCTGCCATGTATGAGTCCTTCAGTGGGAAAGCCCCAGCCAGGTAGGGGTCCTTCAGTGAGAAAGCCCCTGCCATGTATGGGTCCTCCAGTGGGAAAGCCCCAGCCAGGTAGGGGTCCTTCAGTGAGAAAGCCCCTGCCAGGTCAGGTCCTCCAGTGTGAAAGCCCCCTCCAGGTAGGGGTCCTCCAGTGGGAAAGCCCCCGCCAAGCTGGGAGGCTCTAGATGGAAAATCCCCACAGAGCACGTGTGGTTGGGGGGAGGCCTGGAAGGAAAGCTGGCAGGGCAGGGCAGGAAGCAGCCGCTGGAGAGGGAGGAGTGGCTGCCTGATGCAGGCGCCCCCCGGGGTCCAGCAGGAAACAGCATGCATGCCTCAAGAGGACTGAGGGGCAGAAACCACGGTGGGACCCCAGGCAGCAGGCTGCTGTGGCCGCCCAGTGGTGGGTGAGGCCACACGGTGGGGTCAGACTCCGCAGGACGCGTCCATGGGGAGCCTCCAGGGCTTGGGGCCAACCAGGAGCTGGGGGCACTGAGGACCATGGCCATGGGTGGTGTGGCCTGCAGGTGGTTTAAGCGTTTGACCTGTAAAGCCCCTACGGAGTGTGCGTGTCAGGATAAAGCAACCACGTGTAACACAGAGATCAAGGAAAGGCCTTCTTACCTGCAGCCGACTTCACAATTACACTCATTCGCCTTCTTACTGAATCAAAGCTCAGAATTTCCAGCAATTCAAATCTGAAAAAGATTAAAAACTGCTTTTCGTATCCAGCCATCTGGAGCACCCTGGAATCTGGGTATTATCGACCTTTCCCAGGGGACTGTCCCGGAGAGCCCCCTCCCCACACCTGCCCACCCTGCAGGCCTTGCTGCCAAGTTGCGCATCCAAGGAGGAATCTGGATATTGGGTGGCTCCCTCCAGCAACAGACAGGGAGTCTGTGTTCCTGCCACCCGGACCTCTGGTGGGGCCCTGCCCAGCTGCCCAACCCTCATCCAGGCCCCAGGTGCTCAGAGGGTTGGCTCGCCACACAAACTCCCTTTCCTATGCTGATCCACATTCCTAAACTCTGCTGAACACAGGCACACAGGTTGTAGCAGAGCTTATGGCCCCTGAGACTGAACCAGTGTCTTTTAAGTTGATAAGTTGATAAAAATGTGTTAAAAAAGGCAGAGAAACTGGTATTTAATCAGTATGTGTACTCTCATGATGAGGAGACTCATGTCTGTCTGGCATTTAAAATACTGAAAATGGTTCAGTGTCCAGGACATGACCTCTGAAAAGTCCTGAGGGTCTGGATCCCAGCCTGGTGGACGCTCAGGGACCATGCAATGCTGGCCACACAGGCCCTGCTGGTGGGCGAGAGGGCTCCCCAGAGCATCTCAGCGGCACTGCGGGGCATCGCCATGGGCATGCCTGCCTCTTCAGGCGGGAGCCAGACACCTGAAGACAGGAGTCACTGCGCCCTCCCAGGTGACCCTGCAGCCCAGCTGGCAGGGACCCGACTACACCAGTCTGGGACCCACAGCCAGCTCCAGAGTCGGGCTCACTGGTCCCACTAACCAGCGAGTTTATTTTTCTAAAGATGGAGATTTTAAAATGCAGGTTTTTTTGAAGTCATAACCACCAAGTTGTATGCTCCTTAGACTTGTATCCTTTTACTGCTATTTATGTTTACTTATAAAGAACAGGACTACCCAATCCTCTGAGTCAAGATGGGCCATCTGTCTCTGGGACTAGGGATTTCAGCCTGAGACAGCTCCTAAAAACGGAAGAGGGGGCAGGTCCCTACAGACATAGAAAGTGGAAGCGTGCAAGGCCCAGCTGGCCGTTCCAAGGGGCACTTGCTCAGGCTGTTTCTGCAGACGCTGTGTCCCACAGCCTGGGGGCTGGTGCTCTGCAGGCCCAGGGCTCCTGGGGAAGTCGCACACTTCTTCCCCACTGGCAGTGTCAGAACATACCAGAAGGTATGAGAACTCTGCAGTGAAACCCGCTGTAGATGGCTCACCCAACACCTGCCTGACGCTCCACCCCCAGCTGCTCTCACCGCCTGGCTCTTGAATCCCCCAGACGTTCTGGCAACAGCCCTGGAGCTTTACTGGGGAGGGTGCAGGGTACGGCATCTGGGTTTCCCAGGGGAAGCCTTGCAAGGATGATGACTTGCTAAGCCGGGGCTTAGTGGGTGGCACCCTACCTCTCAATGTCGTTGTCCCGGTTTAAAATCTCCATGTGATTGTCCTTCAGCCTCAGGTATGTGAAACCAAGTCTGGGAAGGAGAAGGCAGGTCCAGGGGTTATCGGAGGTTCTGACATTCGTCTCTCACAGAATATTTGTTTTACACTGTGGTAGAGCTTTCTTTTAGAGAAAAAAATACTTCGGTAAAGCAGCCGGCAGCAGGCCCGCGGGCAGGTCCCTCAGTGCCGGCTCCTGTCACCGGTTAGTGGGCTGTTCCACAGAGGCGACCCTGTCAGCACGGGAAGGACCCTGAGACTGGAAGTCTCTAGGCCAGCATCTCACCTCACCAATGAGGAACTAGCCCCTGGGCTGAAGGTCAGGCAACACCTGTCCCCAAGGCACTTGCTCTGTGACACCCTGACAGCACGTCTGAGGGCCGCGTGCACGTCAGGTGCTGTGTGGGGACGCTGGGGCGCACAGGCGTGGCTTCTGGCAAGAGCTCACAGACAGGGGAAGGAATGTGTTTCTCACACAGACAGCAGCCACATGGCAGAAAGAAGCTGTGGGGCCGTGGGGACAGGCAGGAGCTGCTGGGCTGAGGAAAGGCTGCTTGGAAGGCGGATCTGTACATGCAGTCAGGGGCAGGAAGGGCCTGTCCTGGCTATTAAGCATGCAGCTTAAGTTCTGAACACTTGTCCAAGAGATGACTAGCTTTGAGAAATCTCTCTAAGTGTGTATGGACACCTGCACTTTAACAGAGGCCCACAGGAATATGACTTACATACCTGAGGTCACCCCCCCCCCCATTACATGGAAAAGACATGCTACCTTGGTCAATAAAACACTGCTCTACTTGGGTGACATGCTCATCGCTCACTCATTCACAGCACCAAAGAGGGAAGGAAGCCCACTTCCTTTAGTCAAATCTGAGTTGCAAACTGAGAACTGGAAAAACATTTCCGTGACTTGAAATCGTGCCACAAATCTGGAATAGTCAGAGCATTTTTCCAAGTGTTGTTTGCTTAAAATGCCATGTCATGAGGCAGCAAGGACTCCCAATAAAGACCTGAAGGAGAGGGCAGACAGCACACAAAGAAAGAGAAGCCAACAGGAAGAAAGCCAAAGCAGCCAGTTTAACCTCCCTGCATGTTGTGTGTCTTTGTGGGAGTTGCCCGACATCTCTGGAAATCAATTTTTTGGATGGATAAGGAAGATGTGTCCTGAAGGGTGAATACGACTGTTTGCGTGGTTAAAAGCCTGTGAGTACCTGGAGTGGCCTCTAGCTAACTTATCGCGGAGTTAGGAGGGGTCCTCCCGGGACACAGCAAGCACCCTGGGCTGAGGAGCTGATGGCCGCCCAGTGGAGCCTGTAGGTGAGCTCATCGGCACAGCCCTGCCTCCAGCCTACCTCTGGATGCCCTCGACCAGGGCCAACTCGTCAGGGGAGGAGGATATGTACACACAGGATTTCCCCGAGTCCAGTGCCTTCCTGGGTCCATCCACCTCCTCTTCGTCCTTCACCTGGATGGTGTGGCATAGACAGAGGGCTCGGAAAAACAGCTCTTCTCGCTCCTGTGAAAACGAGCACAAAACCCACACGACTGGCCATCAGCTCACAGCAGAAGCAAAGTAAGCCGTAGGCAGGACGTGGCATTTCAGGCATTAGGAAGCCCTGGCTCCTTTGGGGTGAGAGGTGGGATGAACTGGCTTTCTCCACTTGCGAGCACTCCAGCTGTGTGCAGCCCATCTCTGCGAGAGGCCAGCGAGGCGGGGCGATGGGGCGATGGGGCGACGGGGCCAGGTCACAAGAGTGAACAGAGCAGGGCCGAGTCTCAGACCAGGTGAGGTGTGCGGTGGAGCCTGGGTTCCCTGGGGACTCCTGGGTGCTGCCCTGAGAGGGGCCATGAAGGGCTGGGCTTGCCTCCCACATGCCAGGTGGAGGGAGTCTCTGCAGGGGCCGGAGGGTGCGATGCCTGCAGGCTCCTCCCGGTGGCCCACACCAGCCCCTTGGCCACACCTGAGGCCCACGTGGTGGGACATGCAGGGCATCTGGTCACGGCACAGCCCACCAGGCTGGTACCCTTGGTCTTCAGGGGGCCCCACACAGGTCTCTTCAGTCACCAAGCTTTCTGAAACAGTCCCCTGGTGACCACTGATGAGGGCCCCAGATCCTCCAGGACATGTTGAGATCTGGAGCCACAGCACTTGAGTGTGCACAAGTGTGCAGGGCATATGTCTGTGTGCATGAGGGCAGTGTGCGTGTACATGTGCACACAAGCATGAGGCCATGTGTGCATCTCTGTGCACGCTGTGCATGTGCACTTGAATGTGAGTTGTGTATGTGTGTGAGGACAGTATGCGTACGTGTGCACACATGAGCGTGCAGGGCATGTGTCTGTGTGTGTGTACGTTCACACGAGTGTGCGGGGCATGTGCCTGTGCACATGTGCACTCGAGTGTGGACATGTGTGTAAGCACCGGCACATGTGGTGTGCAGGCCCACTAGGCTCTCAGCCGCCATCTGCCCTGCTTGTTCCCATGTTTCAAACTGTTCCCAACCCAGATGTGACTGTCCAATTCCCTGGTGGGGGAAAAGGAACCTCATGGTTCTCACTCAAGTTGCTGGGTGGCCCATCTTCCCTGGATCCCAGAATGAGAGGTGACACTCGTGTATCCTGGGAGCAGGGACCTTGGAACCCGTGGCAATGACATTCTGGAGGGCAAGCACCCACGGGGTGAGCAGCCACCTACCCTTCCGCTGACACCCGGGGAGGAGTCAATCATGTCGATGCCGGAGGCGTCTGGGAGGACCTGCCCATTGCAGATGACGTGCGGCACGTAGACATGGCCTTCGACGCAGCACTCCTTGAACTGCATGTTGTTCTCCGTGAGGGTGCCGGTTTTGTCTGTGAAGATGTATTCCACCTGCGGACACAGGGCTGGCTGGGTGGCACTGGCCGGGGATTAGCGGCCATCTGGAGGGGGAAGAGGGGCTGACTGTTGTGGAGCGCCATGTGCCTGACATCAAGGCTGTCCATGGGAATTCAGGCCACACAAGCTGCTTCACCGGGCTGAATGGTGAGCACGCAGGACTGTCCACCCCCAGAGCTTTGCTGCTGTCTTTCACCAGTAACAGGCTTGGAACAGGCCTGTGCATGAATCAAAACGGAAAAGTCTTCACTTGGGTATCCAGGGCTTGCCCACACAGTATGGATTCTTTAGAATCTAGATGCCTGGGAACATAAAAGGGAGGGACTCAATCTCAACAAATCACGGGAGACCATTCTGAAGCTACCCACCTGTCCTAATTCTTCATTTAAATCCGAGGTATTGACGAGCGGCCCCTCCCCCGTCTCCTCGTCGAACATATCCTCATCCCAGGTGATGAAGTAGGAGCCCAGGAACTTCTGCATCTCCACCGTGACGTACATGGACACAGGGATGATGTAGTTGAAGAGGACCATGAAGGCCAGGAAGTCCGTGAACGCCCTGAGAAACTGAGAGGGCCCCGCGTCACCTCCGGTCGCCCCGCCAGCAGCACTGGAGCAGGAGGCCCGGCCGGCACATGCCACACGACGCACTCCCAGACCCAAACATGAAGCCCATTTGGCGTGGCAGCCATGGCCCTGCTCTCCCGCCACCTGACCTCAGCACGGCGGTGGCCCCAGGCTGGGAGCAGGCCAGCGTGCCTCCCTGCCATGCGGGGGCAAGTCCCCTGCCACCAAGAGAAGCCACAGTCAGGACACAGGAGGCCCCTCCACCCGGCAGCCAGCAGGACACTTGACAGTCAGAGATCTCCAAGTTTCCTTAGACATTCGGACACATTAACAAACCTATGTGGTAATAACCTGGGATGCCGAAAAAGTAAGTGCGGGGAAAACTATTTTTTCTTACAGTTTTGTTCGTATCTCTGAACCATTTAGTTTGGTGGGAGGTCCAGTGGAACACAGGATATGCAGGGAACCTAGTCTGGACCTGCACACAGCCCCCACTCTGCACCTGGGGAACCCTGGTCTGCATCTGCATGTAGCTCAGGTCTGGCTTCTGGCCAGAAAATTGTACTGTTTTAAGTAGAGGAGGTTCAGTAAGATTATTTTAACACACTGGGTTGGGGAAAAATACTTTGGATAAGCATGAGCCACTAAGCTAAAACTAAGGAAAAATGAAAATTCTTACCATGATTTCCTATTACTAAGGCACTCCTTTGGTCTGTATTCTTACCAGGAGCACCATCTCCCTCACGACTGTCAGCAAGCACACTCTGAGCACCTACTACATACAGGGCAGTGCCCGGGACCCGCACAGGCTGCAGTGCTGCGTGTGGCACTGTCTTGTGAATCTGCTTGGGAACCAGAATGTTCCAGACTTGTAGAATCAGAGGCCCAGGGACTGAGAGCAATCAGGGTCTACAGCTGGGGGGAACGGACACCTGTGCCATGGATGTGCCCCGTTACTAAATGAACCAATCAAGGCCTATCCATGCGCAGGGACCACTCTCGTAATGACGGCCCCCGCGTGGTATGTGCACTTTCCATACCAGGTTCCTCTGTCTTTCCGATTCGGTTTTCTGATTGTACCATGGCTCATCTTGGAAGGGTTTGCTCTGCCACAGGTATTTCAGGACGGTGTTTATCAGAGCTTTGCTGATTAGAATGCACAGGTAGACGACAAGGAACACGTTCATGGATCTAAAACAGAGACAGTGGTTACGTGGCTACTCCTGGACCCGCGTGGTGCCCTTCCCACGAAGGCAGATGAGCATATCATGAAGAAACAACAGAACAGCTCAGTAGCATTTCCTAAAGGGCCCCCACTGTCAGCCGACACTGTGAAAATTGAAACACACACATCTACTCGGAGTGGACAGTGGCCTGTCTGTGATCCAGGGGCCGCAAGGGAGGGGCTCGGTAAAGGGAAGGTTTTGCAGGAACCAGAAATGCCACAGTTACACCGCTGGTACTGCACCGTCTGAGGATCTACCATTTAAAAAACATCCAGAAATCAATTAGCACTAAGCATCCACCCAGCAGCTCCACACGCAGATTCCACAAGTGGGGGAGGTGGGGTGAGGGGGAATGCTGAGTCCTTAGCCAATGTCTCAGCAGAACTTGAGAAGGTCTGATTTTCCAGTGTCTATTTCTGAAACCTGTTGTCAATGTAGACATTCAGGAGCAAAGCATCCTTGCCCCAGATCTCCACTCGCATGTCTGGTGCCACCAGATGGACAGGGGCCAGGAGTACACTTTGAGATCAGGTTACGAAGAGCAGGCAGGAGGCTCTGACTGTCTCCCCAAAGCTGTGGACTAGCACACAGCCCGTCGTCAAACAACCAGTAACCGTCATCCACTTTAAGCCAAGGACACGCCTTCACAGTCCCAGGCCAGCTTCCTACAAATCCAGCTCTCTCCTTGAGCCATCATCATGCACATTTTGCTATTTAATGAACAGAAAGCTAATGTTTTCCTCAGTAAAACATGGAGAATACTAATCCCCAAAGCTAGAAGTGACCCTACTTTGTCATTTTCATGGCATGGTGACAGGAGTCGGGGGCATCGGCACTAACCTGGAACTGGGACCTCAGGTGTCCAAACAAGCGAGCCTCCAGAGGCTGAAGGGTGGGGCCATTTATGTCACCACAACGTACGACAGTCTATCTAAATAATCAACTCTACTGTCTATCTAGACACCACGAAGGAACTGCTAACAGACTTCACATCTACGGTGGTTTACGGTAGTTCTAAGTAACAATTTTTATGCAGTTCAAACAACCGGGTACTGAACCTTACTTTTCTACAGCTGATCGTTTCTGGGATTTTGACTGGTAATTTAATGCCATCTTGGTTTCCATGCCCGTGTAAATAGCAACACCTGTAAAGTAGAAGATTAAATGTTAGAAAGTAACAATTGTATCTTGACTTCACATAAAAAATTACACACATCTACAGTTAAAATGGAATTTGGGGCAAAACAAATCATATTTTAAATTCCACTATGCAACCTAGCTGTTCATAAAAAGAGTTACACAACAGGACTCTTGACTAAAGAAATACTTTTTATTCCTGCATAGAAAGCAACCTATTTTTTTGTGTAAGTTCAGGATGGAATATGTTGGGTTTTCACTTTACACATTTGTGTAACTTTAAGATGTCTCACTTAGTGAAAATATAAAAAAATAAAGTCCACCAGAAGCGGGATATACTAGCAAAGGGATACAGCCATTATAAGCAATTTCCTGCAGAACTGTATTGTTTGAATTTGTTCAGGGGCCTAACTTTATGTTTCTGCATCAAAAACCACAGGCACTTAATATGTAAGCAATACCCTCACACGTCTTTGCTTCATGGATTGTGGTCACACATCAATACTGGTTTCTTGGTGAGGCCAGATTATGGATGCATAAAGAGCAGAGCATCTCCAAGCACAGAGGGAATGCTTTCATGGTACCGTGGATGTTAGCTGCTTAACATACTCTTAGTTTCAGAAGCCATTACTAATAATTCACTAATTAAAACATTTACCGAAGATTTTCTCAGTGTTCTTTAGCGTGGCTCCTCTAAGAAGCAAGTTTTCCGATCCTAATGGCCTGAAAAGATAAGGATGACCAGATACAGGGCGATGGAGTGAACAGGAAGGCACTCCGCACGCGGACAGTCAATCCGTTCGCCTAACGCTCATCTGAGAACCGGTTAACCACAGAACTGCTTGTATTGGACTGTGAAGGGCAGCTCAGGTCCACATAAGGCACATGGTCACAACTGTGGGGGAAGCACTCTGCCTGGGGGGGTCCAGCTTGGGGTGGGTGCTCCTTAGGAATGCAGTTGAGCCTGCAGGTGAGGGTGGTGGACCCACAGGTGGGGTCCCTGCACCAGTGCCACCCGCAGCCCCTGGGAACTTTGAAGTGTCACCTTGAGCCAGAAACCTGCTCCTAACAGGCCTCGCATTCAAGGACTGCTGGACTGGGACCCCCGGATGTGCTGGAAATTGAGAGGTGGTAGTGCCTGTCACTCGTGTGGCCTCAGCGGTTTCTGCAGCGTTGTCTGGGAGGCCCGGCCAGTCCCAGGTGACACAGTGAACCTCTGTGTGCCTTTACAGTCAAGTCCAAAGACTCTCTGAATGCAAGTGGCCTATACATCTGGAACAGTGGTGCATTGCTAGGGGAGAGAACCGTGCATTGCCGGGGGAGAACTGGCAACCATCAAGGAACTTAAAAATCCTGTAGGAGCAAGACGGCCTGGGCACTCAGGGCTCAGCAGTGAGCAACGGACGAGACCTCTGCCTTCAGGGGCTCCCTGCTCTAGTGGTGCCTTGTTGACGGGTTACCAGTTCTTCATTTCCCAGAAGCGAGGGGGAAATATGAAGTAGAATTCAACTTTACAAATGTTGCTATTCTCAGCATTTTAATGATTTTCTTTGGAGGAAGGGGTTTGCTTCGCTTTTTCAGTACATTCCTTGTACTGTGGGAGCTGAGCTCCTACTGCACATTATGACCTTAGACACAGCTCAGGGCAGCATCTGGTGGAGCACCAGAGAGAGGGGGTGCTCAGAGGGGGCTGTGTGGACACCCATCCCTCACCTGGCAGCCATGAACGCTGAGCAGCCCGCTTCTGTGAGCAACGCACTCAAGATACCATGTCAACTGTGCTATGAAAACAAATGGCCCTTTCAGAACGTGTCTCCGGGAGTCTAAAAATAATTCACTTTAAAAGTGCTTCGCTTCTTGTTTGGACAGGAAGATGAGGAAATATCACTGAGTGGATTGAGAACTTTGATAAACAATTCATAAGTGTCTACACCAAATTTATGAACATCTTGAAATGCCCAAGTATTTAAAAGTCTGCTGAACAGTATTAATACTTAAAAGCTAAACTAGAATGAAAATAAAAAATGTTACCAGTTACCTTCCCAGGAGTGTGAAGCTCAGGAGCCTGCAGTTCACTTTTTTGAACCCATCCCAGTGACAATGTGAGTAAATCTAAATCTACTTACCTGTTCCAACACTAACTCTCTCAAGACACAGAAATAAAGGTTATTTCTCCAAGTAACTAGGAATTACGTGTGGGTGGTAATTATTTAGGAAAGACCGCAGCGATGTCTCCATAAACTCCGATCGGCACTGCCAGCTGGCTGGTGGCTCATGATGGCAAACCGTGCAGGAAGCGTAGACTGCTTCCTTCGGGCAGACAATTCCAGGAGCCCCACAAGGAGACAGCCCCAGGGGCTCGCCCTCCAGTAACTGTTTACTTTGCAGCCGTTCCCACTGAGTATGTTTCTGTTTGTGGGCAACCGTTTGCTTCAACGCACAAGGTCGTACTAGGGGACTGCCAATCCAGAGATGGCTTACGCTGAAGGAAAATAGTAGCAAGTGGGGCTTATGGAAAAGGTCAAGTTCAAAACCCACTTACAGTCAGTTTCCTAAACTAGATCTTGAATACCTACACAGCAAAGAACAGCTAGGACCTTGGAACAGCGTTCCAATAAACACCCAGGCCCAGGGAGGCCGATGCAGCACAGACCCGAGGTCGTCCCTGTCGGGGCCACAGGCTATTCTGGGGAGCTGCCGCCTCGGGATTGCATCTCCTGTCGCTGTCACTGCTCTGCAGGTGTGATGACGAAGCGGGTGAATGCACCCCCTGGGCCTGCCCTCCTGGTAGCCCAGCCCTGGCAGCAGGCTCCACAGCCCCAGGTGACACAGGCCCTTTCCACCCAGACATGACCTAGGCCACAGAGTGTCCCTTTACCACCACGAGTAACCACACGTTGACAAAATGGCCCGTCAGAAATCTCATCTGCGTGGTGGCGAACACACTCGTCTAAATTGTGAGGTGTTTCTAGCAGGGACCTGGCTCCTTCCTTGCTGGGGACCGTCAGGTGGGTGCCTGGCATCGTGTGGACACTTCCACGAGCACCTCCAGTTTGCTAACATGTGCGGCTGCGTCCGTGACAGAACCAGAAGGCAGGTGCACCTGGCCCGGGGCCACAGGCATCACGCCGAACCCAGCCAACAGCTTCGATGAGCCTGTCAGCATGGGTTCCCGTTTTATCTGATAACGGGGACCACACAGCCAAAGGTGCTGGAGCACGCCTCTCACCTCACCACAGGGTCGTTCAGGTCGTTGTAAACGTTTATGCGGCCCACAAACCTGGGGACAGAGAACAGCGGCGTCTGAGGGAGCAGCAGCAGGACTCTCCCCTCTCCACTGTCCTCCTCAAGCACTACTTTCTGTCCACAGATTTGTCTTCACATCTGTATATCTGTACTTCACATCTGTATAAACAGCTATGATTTGAATGTTGCTGGACTATGAAAATACTTAAGTAATGTTTCTGACTTGGTTTTAACTTTTAAGCAGAGAACTACATTTTCTTCCCAAACAACAGGGAGGCTGGGCAGCGAGGGGGCACAGGCTTGGGGACGGTGTCGGGGCCCAGGGGCAGCTCACTTGTACAGGTCCGGCTGGGGCTGCTCACACTCGATGGTAGCGTGCAGGCTGTCCACGTCCTCTTCAGTACGAAATCCCTTCGTGTCCTGAACGGCATAATGAGTCTGCAGATTGATGAGAAATGGGACTTCTCACCAGATGATGAACACAAATGTAGCGGCTGTGCCCATAGTCCCAGCTGCGAACATACGGAACCACATGCACAGAGCCAGTGACCATACAAGTTTACAATGTTAGTCATGAAACTCCACTGCAGGTGCATTGCTGCCCAGAGGGTCCCTCCATTCCTACCCGGCGTCCCTGGTGTAAAACCAATGGAACAAAGAATCACGGTGGGGATTCGCCTTCAACTGGGGACACCTGAGTGCGTCTGCCGTGGCGTCCGCCGTCAGGGAGCCCATTCAGAGCGGCCACCCCTGCTGTCTGTGTGATGCCACTTGCTCAGAGAGCCCTCGCACAGCTCCTAGTGGGTGCAGGCTCCCTGCAGGCCCCCAACCTGCAGGCCTCAGAATGCCCTGGAGAGCTCGGAGGGCCCCGACTACTGGGCCCGCCCTAGAGTGTCTGATGCCCGAGTCTGGGGGGCGAGGCCGGCCTTTCTAACGTGATCCCAGATATTGCCTGGGACCCTGTTTTGAGGACACTGGTGTGGACAGCACGAGCATGGATTAGTGGGCCTGTGTGAGGAGGAGCCTGGTGGGGAGGAGCCTGTGAAGGGAGGAGCCCCCAAGTCTCCTTGTGCTTTTCTCTCCAACAATCAACGTGGGACAGGTAAGGTGTGTAATGGGGCAGAAGCGAGGCGATGGGCGCGGCATCAGCAGCATTTGTGACACTCGGGGCACGTGCATGTCCAGCACCTCGGGAGATGCTCTCACTGTGTCCTCTCAAGAGCCCCCGGGAGCCGACTGTGCCCCCTTCGCAGATGTGGAGAGGCCCGCAGACCCAGGTCATACACACAGGGCACGTGACTGTTGCCAGACCCACCCCACAGCCCCTCTGTCTTTAAGGAATGGGTTCGGATAATGCCAGCACCCGAGCCAGCGCGCACACACACAGAGGCCGAAGGGGAACACGGACCCTCACACCTGCCAGGTCTGTGCTGGGTGGCTGCCATGACATTTCATCTTGAAACGCGTGCCTCGGAAGCCCGCAGTGCCCGTTTGGAGGGAAGCTGGGCCGCGTTTGGGCAGGACATCCCCCTGTGGGCTGGGGCGCAGAGGGAGGCCTGCCGCCAGCAGCAGGGTGAGCGTGGCTTGCCCGTGTGCAGGGCGTGGGACATAACCTCCCATGCCCCGCAGACAGCAGGGGTCACACGAACTCTGGAACTACCCGGGACTCCCACCCCGGAATCACTGCTGCTGACAGGCTGGGCCAGCGTGTTCACCCCCTTGGGATGTACGACATAAAAGGTGAGGAAGGAAATGCCAAAAAACCATCAGGCTTTATAAGACATTATGGATTACCCGTATTCGTGGATATTAGCATATCCTTCCGCAAAGAAATTATCTCTCCCATTGTAGAAATTGCCTATATCCACAGGAACTGTTTAAATACCATTAGAGCTGCAATTTTAGGAGCCAAAACCTTAGAAATGGCCGAGTCCACTGAGCCATCTCACTTTCACGAACTCCTTGGAAGCTTCTGGCTTTTTAAATTAATGAAATCCTAGAACAGTAGTGATAAGTCTTAACCTTTTGTGACTGTTGATTAAAATTACGGAGCCCTGGCTGCCGGTGCAGGATTCCATACTGAGTGTAAGGAATTAATCATACTTTCAAAAAATCCTTATTAAAATACTTTAATGAAAAGGCACTCACTGAAGTGGCAGTTGGGCAAAATCTCAGCTCCTGTGTGACTTCTCACGTACCTGCAGTCTAGTAGGGACACTAGTTTTGACTCATAAAATGAACTTTAAAAAGCCACCAATCTATTCCTTATACCCTTTACTTTACCTCCACTGAATAGGGCAGCTAAATGAATGCCGTGACCCTGAGCATGGACAGAAAATGGCAGGAAATGGGGAGACAGTAAGGCGAGGACGTGACAAGCCACACGACGGCCCAGGCCTTCATGGGGCCCCCCGAGAGTGCCAAGGGCTCCCAGACAGTGTCGCCTCTGGCCACCCTCACAGCCGGGGCACAAGGGAAGGCCCCGGGGGGCTCCTCACTTTGTGACTCGACTCTCCGTCCAGGCTGGCAGTGGTCACGTGGCAGGTCCCGTCTCCACGGCTGCTGGAAAGGAAGACCAGGTCGCAGGGGAAGGTCTCGTCCTCCTTGACCATGACAATGTCCCCAACCTGCCGGACAGAGGGACGGTAACTGAGACCCGCATCCGCGTGGCCACCCGGGCAGGGCTCCCTTCCTCGCTGCCGTTCGGCAGACACGCCATCAGGGTCCGTCTGCAGGAAGGTACATGGATGCTGACGCGGCTCTTGGGGAAGACTGTTTCCCGGCCATTGTGCCCAAACCAGGGGAAGACCAGTGAGGTTTTGGTGAACCAACTTTAGACCCATGAAGCATCAAGTGCGCGGTGATATAGTATTTTGCAATGAAAACAAACGTCCACAACAGGAGCGCACTGGATTCAGCTCAAGTGGAATGAGCTCGGGTTTGCTAAGGTGTCTGATGGGATTATTCGGGCAGGAAGGTGCTGACCTAAAGCTAGAAGCTCCCAGCAGTCCCGGCCTAACCGCACCGCTGCAGACCCAAAGCCCGCTCACCCAGGCTGAAGGCAGTGCCCTCAGGCGGGTGTCTGATGAGATACGATCACCCCACCAGTGTCCACAACAAGGAAGGTGTCCAAATGACGGCCCAGAAAAACCCCTTTTCCCGACCATGACTCTGGACTGGGCCTGGAGGCAAATGGCCACCACGCCCCCAAGAAGGAGCACACCACCCTGCTCCCATCTATACCTGAGGCAGGCTTCCCAGGTGCACTGCGTGACGGTCCCTGCTCACACAGAGCTGCTCTCTACAGAAACAGACCCCTGGCTTTAGTGACATTCCTATCAAAATCGCAGCAAGGATTTTTGAAGCCATAGATGAGCTTATTCTAAAAGTCATGATAAAGAATATACAGGCCCTCTGGGGTGAAGCTGGGGAGTCCCTCTGTCTGGCACACGGCCGCAGCGATCAGGCCCTGATGGCGCTGGCCGAGGGCTGGTCACAGACCCAATTAACAGCCCGGAGAACCCAGAAACAGACCCACATGACCACACATAGCTGACTTCTGACCCTGGAGCGGAGGCAGTCCTGCACTCTACGGGCAGGTCAGCCCTTCCCACAGAGGGAGCTGGAGCACGTGGGTTGCGGGAGGCAGAAAAAGGAGCTTCAACCTAAACCTCACACCTTCTGTACAAAATAACTCAAAGTGGATCATAAATGCAATGTAAACCATAATACTACAGACTTTGTAGGAGAAAACACAGCAGAGAACCTCTGGGCTGCAGGGCTGGGCAGGGCTCTCAGTCCTGACACTAAGGCCGATAGAAAAACACCCGCACACTGGACATCCTCAAAATTACCAGCAGCCGCTTTGTGAAATACCACGGAGGTATTTCCAGCAAGCACAGTATCTAGAATACACGAACTCCCAAAACTCTACAGTAAAAACCCTCCAACAGTCCAACTAGAAAATGGGTCAATGCCACAGGAGCTTCTCCTCAGAGAGGATGTCCAGCTGGTAAGCACAGAGATGCCTCCCATGGCTAACCGTTAGGGCAACGCGTGGTTGAACCACACAGAGGTGTCAGCGTGTGAAGTTGGCAGGACATGGAGAAACCCCCGCGGTGCCGGCGGGAACATAAAATGCTGCAGACGCTCCGCAAACTCAACTATAACTGGATTTGCTTGATGACCGAGGGCCGAACTCTTAGGTGCCCTAGCCAGTCTAGACGGCGCTCAGACACACCTACAGAAAATGTGTCTTCTGGAGAGACAGCCACAGCAGTGCAGACACCACCAGCAGATGTGCATGGAAACAGGGAGAGAACCCCATGAAGACTGCATTTTAATTTCTTCTTTTTCAATGAATTATTAGTGTAACTGACATATCAGTACACTTAAATGTGAGTTTAAATTAAGTGGATTATTTTCAAACCTACTCTAGCCATTCACAGGCAGCTGTCGCACAGCTGGTGGGTGGCTATCAGGGCCTGGGCTGGAGCAGCGCTCAGTGAGCCCAGGGTGGAGGCCAGCCATCCTCCCCCTCCTCTCTTCCCCGGGTGCCGCCCTCCCACCTGGCCCGGCACCTCCAACTGCCCTCTGCACTGCCCTGGTGGGGAGGCCAGCATATCGGGAACAGGGTGTTCACGGAAACTCTACCTCCTGCTCCATTTTGCTGTGACCCCAAAATTTCTCTAAAAAATAAAGTTTGTTAAAACTTCAAAAATGAGCAAATAAAAATAAAAGTAAAAAAAAAGTGTCAGTTCTAATGACAGCAACAACACAAAGCCACAACCTCTGTGGGACGCAGCAAACGCAGTTCTAAGAGGAAAGTATATTGCAAACCAGGCCTATTTAAAGAAGGAAGAACATTCCCAAATGAATAGTCTAAAGACACAATTACAGAAATTGGGAAAAGAAGAACAAATGAGGCCCAAAGTCACCAGAAGGAGGGACATAATAAAGATTAGAGAAGAAATAAATAAAATTGAGAATAAAACAATTGAAAAAAATCAATAAAACCAAGAGCTGGTTCTTTGAAAAAATAAACAAAATAGATAAACCCCTAGCCAGACTCATTAAGAGAAAAAGAGAATCTACACACATAAACAGAATCAGAAAGGAGAAAGGAAAAATCACGACGGACCCCACAGAAATACAAAGAATCATAAGAGAATATTGTGAGAATCTATATGCTAACAAGCTGGAAAACATAGAAGAAATGGACAACTTCTTAGAAAAATACAACCTTCCAAGACTGGCCAAGCAAGAAACAGAAAAACTAAACAGACCAATCACCAGTGACGAAATCGAATTGGTAATCAAAAAACTACCCAAGAACAAAACCCCTGGGCCTGATGGATTCACCTCTGAATTCTACCAGACATATAGAGAAGAAATAACACCGATTCTCCTTAAAGTTTTCCAAAAAATAGAAGAGGAGGGAATACTTCCAAACTCATTCTATGAAGCCAGCATCACTCTAATACCAAAACCGGGCAAAGACCTCACCAAAAAAGAAAATTACAGACCAATATCCCTGATGAACGTAGATGCAAAAATACTCAACAAAATATTAGCAAACCGAATTCAAAAATACATCAAGAGGATCATACACCATGATCAAGTGGGATTCATCCCAGGGATGCAAGGATGGTACAACATTCGAAAATCCATCAACATCATCCACCACATCAACAAAAAGAAGAACAAAAACCACATGATCATCTCCATAGATGCTGAAAAAGCATTTGACAAAATTCAGCATCCATTCCTGATTAAAACTCTCAACAAAATGGGTATAGACGGCAAGTACCTCAACATCATAAAGGCTATATATGACAAACCCACAGCTAACATCATACTTAACGGCGAGACGCTGAAAGCTTTTCATCTAAGATCGGGAACAAGACAGGGATGCCCACTCTCTCCACTGTTATTCAACATAGTACTGGAGGTCCTAGCCACAGCAATCAGACAAAACAAAGACATACAAGGCATCCAGATTGGTAAAGAAGAAGTCAAATCGTCACTATTTGCAGATGACATGATACTGTACATAAAAAACCCTAAAGATTCCATTCTAAAACTACTAGAACTAATATCTGAATTCAGCAAAGTTGCAGGATACAAAATTAACACACAGAAATCTGTTGCTTTCCTATACACTAATGATGAACTAACAGAAAGAGAAATCAGAAAAACAATTCCATTCACAATTGCATCAAAAAGAATAAAATACCTAGGAATAAACCTAACGAAGGAAGTGAAAGACCTGTACTCTGAAAACTACAAGACACTCCTAAGAGAAATTAAAGAGGACACTAACAAATGGAAATGCATCCCATGCTCTTGGCTAGGAAGAATAAATATTGTCAAAATGGCTATACTACCTAAAGCAATCTACAGATTCAATGCAATCCCTATCAAACTACCAACAGCTTTCTTCAATGAACTGGAACAAATAATTCTAAAATTCATATGGAACCACAAAAGACCCCGAATAGCCAAAGCAATCCTGAGAAGGAGGAATAAAACAGGGGGAATTACACTCCCTGACTTCAAGCTCTACTACAAAGCCACAGTAATCAAGACAATTTGGTATTGGCACAAAAACAGACCCACAGACCAGTGGAACAGAATAGAAAATCCAAACATTAACCCAAACATATACAGTCAATTAATATTTGATAAAAGTGCCTTGGATATACAATGGGGAGATGACAGCCTCTTCAGCAGCTGGTGTTGGAAAAACTGGACAGCTACATGTAAGAGAATGAAACTGGACTACTGTCTAGCCCCATACACAAAGGTAAACTCAAGGTGGATCAAAGACCTGAATGTAAGTCATGAAACCATAAAACTCTTAGAAAAAAACATAGGCAAAAATCTCTTGGACATAAACATGAGCAACTTCTTCATGAACATATCTCCCCGGGCAAGGGAAACAAAAGCAAAAATGAACAAGTGGGACTATATCAAGCTGAAAAGCTTCTGTACAGCAAAGGACACCATCAGTAGAACAAAAAGACATCCTACAGTATGGGAGAATATATTCATAAAAAACGTATCTGATAAAGGGTTGACATCCAAAATATATAAAGAACTCATGCACCTTAACAAACAGAAAGCAAATAATCCAATTAAGAAATGGGCAGAGGACATGAATAGACACTTCTCCAAAGAAGAAATTCAGATGGCCAACAGGCACATGAAAAGATGCTCCACATCGCTAATCATCAGAGAAATGCAGATTAAAACCACAATGAGATATCACCTCACACCAGTGAGGATGGCCAACATCCAAAACACAAACAACAACAAATGTTGGCGAGGATGTGGAGAAAAGGGAACCCTCCTACACTGCTGGTGGGACTGCAAATTAGTTCAACCATTGTGGAAAGCAGTATGGAGGTTCCTCAAAAAACTCAAAATAGAAATACCATTTGACCCAGGAATTCCACTCCTAGGAATTTACCCTAAGAATGCAGCAGCCCAATTTGAAAAGGACAGATGCACCCCTATGTTTATTGCAGCACTATTTACAATAGCCAAGAAATGGAAGCAACCTAAGTGTCCATCAGTAGATGAATGGATAAAGAAGAGGTGGTACATATACACAATGGAATATTATTCAGCCATAAGAAGAAAACAAATCCTACCATTTGCAACAACATGGATGGAGCTAGAGGGTATTATGCTCAGTGAAATAAGCCAAGCCGAAAAAGACAAGTATCAAATGATTTCACTCATATGTGGAGTATAAGAACAAAGAAAAAAACTGAAGGAACAAAACAGCAGCTGACTCACAGAACCCAAGAACGGACTAATAGTTACCAAAGGGAAAGGGACTGGGGAAAATGGGCGGGAAGGGAGGGATAAGAGGGAAAAAGGGGCATTACGATTAGCAGATGTAATGTTGGGGGGGCACGGGGAGGGCAGTACAACTCAGAGAAGACAAGTAGTGATTCTATAGCATCTCACTACGCTGATGGACAGTGACTGTAATGGGGTTGGTGGGGGGGACCTGATGAAGGGGTAGTTTAATAATCGTAATATTGCACATGTAATTGTAAATTAATGATATAAAATAAATTATATTAAAAAAAAAGTGTCAGGTGCTTGCCTGAGGTGAGCAGGGTTTGGGGAAAGGGTGGGACCCCCACCTGAAGACAAGGAGCCACGGGTGCCACCGATGCAGGTACTCACTCTCAGCTTCCGGCTCTGCTTCCGCACCAGCTTGCTGTGCTGGATGAAGTGGACAGCGCACTGGTTCATGGCGTTGTCGGCTTTGTGGCGGAGCCAGTCCTCGTAGCCCTGGAAAGGAGGAATGAACCCCGTGGGACGGGACACAAGAACCACGGCAAGCCCTCAGCGGCAGAGACCCTCCTGCAGCCCCGGGCCAGCAGTGCAGCAGTAGATCCTGGTCGCCCCGCGTCCCTCAGCACCCTGGTGCCTCTGGCTGGCGAGTCTCATCGCTTTCCCTCTGATGGATCCTTAAGCCATCCCTTCCCCACGCCCCTGGCCACACTGGCAAGGCCCCAGCCCTCCCCACATTCTCATGCCTGGAAGGACTGGTACAGGCTGGCCATGCCACTGGGGCCCCAACCCCCTCCAAATCTGGGGCTTCCCAAACTCTGTCCTGCTGCGATGTGTGTGGGTCCATCGTGGTGACCACGCTGGGCTGCATGCTGGCCTGAGGTCTCGGAGGGGCCGGGACCCGCCCATTCCCTGGCCCCTGAGCAATTCAGAGGCTCCACCGTGGGCACCATGCTGCCCGCACAGTGCACACGGCTTCCTGGTGTCTGCCTCCCTCACCGGAATGTCTGTTCTTCACCACTGTCATCTCTGGGGCCTAGAAAAAGGCTCAGTACATGGCAGAAGCTCAAAAAAACATCAGCTGAATAAATGAATAAGGAGCATGTGCAATGCTGGGAATCTAACATGCCCGCCTGGGTCGGGTCCCCCTGTGATTCTGGACCTTTGGCCAATTCCCTCCTCTCCGCTTTGCAATCCAGTGCAGGATGCATTTTTAAAACAAAAGCATGACATAAATAAAAGATGTAAAAATAACTCTCAGAAGTTTTTACCTTCTCTGTTATTATAAAATATTAAATGGTCTTCAGAGATTTAGAAGTATGAAAAGAAACTGAAAAAGTCCTAATCCTATCACTCATGAAAAATTTTTGTTTACATATATTTTTCTATAATGGTTTTTATATATTAATAACTTATAATTCTAACCCATGGGGTTGAATTTTTTCAAAATTAAGACGGTAAACACGTGGCGCCATTCCACACACCGTGTCCCACTGAGCCCGGAACGTGTCATCTCCATCACCACCGTCATCCAGGGTGGGGCTTGTACCATGTCTCATGTGAAACATGTCTTAGCTTTTTTATTTTGTATTTAAAGACATGACTTTGAATGTCTGGTGTTGAATGTCCAACACCAGAAAAGCATGACTTTGTCAGCAAGAATCTGACCAAGTATGTAAACAGAAGCTATATTGTGCAAATTATCCAGATTTGACCAATCTATACAGAAATGCAAAAATCAGGCTCCAACGTTTGCAGCCGGTAAGGGACTTGAATCTAGGACATAGAAAGAATTCTTACAGTTCATCGATAAAGACAGATGATCCAATTTAAAAATGGGTGAAGGATGTGAAGGCATTTCTCTGAGGAAGACAAGCAAGAGGCCAGCAAGTGCACGTAAAGATGCTCCTCAGTCATCGAGGAGATGTAGCCCCAGCCAAGATGAGACACTCGCACCCACCAGGACGGCTGACCAGAGAGACTGCTGATAACAGTGTTAACACGAAGGTGGGGAGACTGGATCCCTCACACCCTGCTGATGGGATGTAATGCTGCAGCCACCCTGGAACATACTTTGGCAGGTCTTCAAAACATCAGAGCAGTTCTACTGCAACAGACACCTGAGAATTGAAAACCTACGTCCCCCCAAAACCTGCAATGTGAATATCCGTAACAGCATTATTCATAATAGCCAAAAAGTAGATGCTTCCCAAATGTGCAGCGACTGATGGATGGATGAACTGAATGTGGTCTGTCCACAAAATGGAATATTACTCAGCCATAAATAGGAACATGATGTAATGACACACGCTACAACACTGATACACCTTGAAAACATGCTAAGTGAACTAAGTCAGACACAAAAGGTCCCACGGTATGGGATTCTGTTCATATGAAATGCCCAGAATAGGCATATTCAGTGATGGGAAGTCTACCGGTGGTTGCTGGGGGCAGGGGTGTGGGGGGTAGGGAGCGAATGCTCATGGGCGCAGGGTTTCTCCCCCAGAGCCAGACAGCAATGACTGGCAGCACTAGGCTGGCTAAATGGGCAGGGGGCACTCTTCTTCCTGTTGGTCCTGGGCTTTTGACGTCGGCACCCGACAGAGCAACTGGACTCACGAGGTGAGCCCAGAGCTGCCACGCTCTGTTACAAAGCCACATCCCAGGCCCTCCATACGCAGCAGATCCTTGCAGGCAAGGCAGGCAAGAACACACAGGCTCAGCAACTCACCTAAAATCAGGTGCCATCCAGAATGTGAAAACCACAGTTCCCTCCTCAGCTCATGCGGCACCTGGTCAGCTACTACTGAGTTACAAACCTCTAACTCAGGTATCATTCATGAAGAGTCACAAAAATGGATTTCTAGAACCCAGTTAACGCAAACTAGGTTGCTCTGGTAGAAGGTGACATCATGTAACAAGGATCATGGCCGTCCTCCCGTCTGTCAAGTCCTTACCTGTTTGACAGCCGTGACGGTGATGACAAAGAACAGGGGGAGTCCGCTGGTGACGGGGCTCGTGGGCGTGTCGATGATCAGCTGCCATGAAAAGAGAACTGGACGGTTGCTTTCAGAAACATGGGTCAGTGACCAGCTGACTCCGGTAGGCCCTGTAAACAGCCCCCCTCCCACTGGCTTTACTGAAACCTGCTCTGTCTCACCTGAGATCAGTCAGGTAAGGGACTCGTCCTACTTCACCACAGGATGGAGGTGCTCTCTTTAGTTTAGGGGTGTGCGCAGCCCTGGAAGGGCAGTGGTGTGATCCCCACCATGCACATTCTCACGTTCTACTCTGCTCTGGTGCCACGCCGTAATGACATTGTTTGAATAATATAATGTGGCAGAAATTTTAAAAATCCCCCAACACTATTTTGTATGATTATGGGGAGTTTCCTGTTCTTCAACATATCAGACCTACTGTCCGTAGTCCACACCTGACTCTGGTTTCCTCTCTTACTGTCGCCCTCTAAGTGTTTTCTCTGAGCATCAACACACACGTAGGGAAAGCAGAACCTCAATCCAGCTTAGCTCAGCTGGTGAACTTCTCCCAAAGACCAGGAAGCCCCTGATGGCCCTCCAGTGCTGAAGGCAGCAGAGCCAACTCAAACACCGGCGCCTGTGTGTTTCAGCCACATGCCTCTCCTAGCCTACACATCTGTCCCTAAGGAGAGCACCCGAAAGAAGGCATAGGGCCAACTCCTCGCTAACCGCCCGAGAATAAAATGTTACATTTGAGGTGACAGAGAAGGAGATAGGCCTCACCTGTACCAGAAATATGATCAGGAAGTAAAAGTTGGCTATTCTTCGGAATTGTTCAAATAAGTTCTTAGGTATGAAGTTCCAGAATGTGTACTGTATTAAAGAAAAACAAAAAGTGTCACTTTGATCCCATTTCACTGCCTGTAGTGTTATTCTATGTGATCAGGGGCAAAACTCATAATGCATTATTTACAGTATTTAGACACTTCATCCATTTGCTGACCACAGAAGAAAAACTGCTAACATGGAATGTGTACCCCAAAGGAGGTACTTGGGAGTTTCACAATTCCAGGCAATTCAAGGTAATGCCCAGCAGCCAAACGAAAGTGTCGCTCATAAAATATAAACCTTTGATTGTTAATACAAAACATACATGTTCACATTTTGCCTGGATTGTAGTTTCTTTGTAAACATGTATTGTGACAGTGCACTAGGTGGTGACAGAAAGCTAACCAGAAGCCGACTTCATTGGTGGTTCTGACCAGTGTGGCGTAAGCACCACGCACACGGCGGCCTCCCCGCACCCAGAGCAAGTGAGGCAAGCAGCGGAGGGGGGGAGGGGGGGTCCAGCTGCCTCTCGTTCTCCAAGCTTTTCATTTCTGCCTCAGGAGGAGAGCTGTCCTCACTCTTCTGCTGAAAATGACAATGTCCAGGTGTCATTCATTGACTCACCATCAACACTGAGCCGGGACACTGTTCGTAATATTCCACTTGACGTTTCTGCTTTTAATGAAGACAGTCTACTGGGATGTGGGAAGGTCTGCTGCCCACTCTGTGTGGTGACCCTTACCTCCTTGGGCCTCTTACCCAGGTTTGCCTCTCATGAGTCCCTGAGGATGGTGAGACAGAGGGGGCTCCAACCCCAGGACCGTCACAGGCACGCGTTCAGGTCCCGTCTCAGGGCGGGCCCAACAAACCAGGCCTGAGGAGCTCCAAGAGGGTCTTGGAAGGTCGGAAAAGAAATGCACTCTCTGGGCCCTCCCAAGCCCACCCACCCTCACATCCAAGCACTCTTATCTCCACAGTATCACTGGACACCAGCCCTTCACGTGTTTTGCAAATGTTTTCTTGCAGTTCGTGGCTCATCTTTCAGTTCTCTCAATAGTGTCTTCTGAAGAGCAGAAATTTTAATTTTAGTGAAGTCAACTTACCGATTTTACCTTTCGTGGTTAGCGCTTTTGGTGTTGTATCCAAGAACCTGTTACCAAAGCCAAGGTCACCTGGATTTTCTCCTGTGTTACCATCTAGGACTTTTTGCATCTTACATGTTGGTCTATGACCCACTTTGAGTTAATGTTTGTGAAGCTCTAAGGTCTGTGTCTAGGTTCATCTCTTGCAGGTGGAGGCCCACTGTTCCAGCGCCATTTATTGAGAGACTCTTTGCTTCTCTTCAAAGGTCAGTGACCATATTGTGTGGGCCTGTTTCTGGGCTCTGTTCTGTCCCATGGATCTGTTTGTCTATCCTTTTGGCAACACCAGGCTGTCTTGATTAATGTGGTTTTACAGTGAGTCTTGAAGTCTGTCTTCCAACTTTGTTCTCCTTCAATACCTTGTTGGCTATTCTGGGTCTTTATCTCTTCATATAACTTTAAATAATCAGTTTGCTGATATCCACAAAATAACCCCCAGTGATTCTGATAGGGATTGCGATGAATCTACAGATCAAGTTGGAAAGAACTGACATTCTCACAACATTGAGTCTTCCTATCCATGAACATGGAACGTCTGTCCATTTACTTAAATCTCCTTAGATTTCTTTCATCAAAGTTTTCTAGTCTTCCTCATATAGATCTTGTACATATTTTGTTAGTTTTACACTTAAGTATGCATGTATTTATTTTTCCTTTTTTCATGCTAATGTAATTGGTTTTATTTTAGTTTCAAATTCCAGTTGTTCACTGCTGACATATAGGAATGAAATTGACTTTTGTATCCTGTGACCTTGCTTCTATGTTCCAGGAGGTTTTGTTGATTTGGGGGGATTTTCTACATAGACCATCATGTTACTTGTAAACGAAGACAGTTCTGACCCTTCCTTCCCAGACTTTGTATCTTTCATGCCCTTCCCTTTCGTCCTGTATTAGTAGGACATTTAGTGACATGTCCAGTGAGATGGTGAGAGGGCCCTTCACCTTGTTCTCAGGCTTAGTGTGAAAGCATCTAGTGTGCTACCATTCAGCACAATTAGCTGTGGGTTTTTTAATAGATGTTCTTATCCAGTTGAGGAAATTCTCCTTCATCCCTAGTTTATTGAGAGTTTTTATCATGAACGGGTGTTGCACACTAGATTGTCTCCTTTGAGTGCAACAAGATTGAGAACCAAAGAGCAGTTGTCCTGGAGAGAAATGTTCCTGAGAGTAGAGCGCATGTAGCTGGATCTTTACCTCTGTTTCTCAATCAGAAAAAAAAAAAAAAAAATCCAAAAAACTAAAAAGCAAAACAAAAAATAAGCCCAGCACTGACTGCCGGTAAAATACAGGCACTTTTATCCCTGAAAACAAAACAAAACTATGATCTGAATTCTTACTTTCCTACCCCTACCTCAGAACAATTTGGCTACTTTATGGAACTCTGAAAACATTTACTCTGTTATGCTGAAAAACACGGACTTTGGAGTCAGCCCTACATTAAACACTGGTCCTGACATCCGAAAATTGGCTAAAGCTTTAGCAAATAGTTTAACAACTGACTTCCAGCCTTCTCATCTGTGAAAGTAGTGTAACAGTATGTCCCCCAAAGGAATGAGGTGAGGATCAAAGTTCTGGCACTAAGGGCACGACAAAGACATCAAAATTCTACGGCATAAACAAATCAGTTTTTTTTAAGTTTTAAGATAATTTTCTCTTAAATGGGCCACAGTGAGAAGTCAGTTATTTCTACTAACTTTTAAAAGGAAATATTAAATTTTCAAATGGATGAACTATTCCTGAACAAAATGTCTAGTGTACTGGGTATAAACAGGCTCTTCATCAAAACAGTAATAAAAAATAAAAGGAAATATTGAAAGAAATGTACAAGTTGTGATGTAATCACAGCATTTATGCCTCATTTCTGTGACCAACCTTGGATCATCTTTTATTCTTCATATGTTTCTTTTCTAAGAGATGCTGATCCCAAAATGGAACTGTCTTAAGGCCACGAAGTCAACCTTATTTCCCAGCACCAGGCCAACATACTTACTACCCATTAGGTAATTGAAACATTTTCACAAATACCTGTAATACATTACTCAGTACAAAGTCACGTTAATGGAAAAAAATCCCTCTCTAAAAGCCCTTCTTCTACCTACTAAAATACTTACAGATGCAAATCACACACTACCTAGGATTTGCTTCAAATGCATGGGAACAACATGGGGTGCTGAGACATGCAGCCACCTGCTGCTCGTGGCTGGCACTGCGTGATGAGCCCATGGAGGCTTGCTATGTGTTCTTTTTTTACCTGTGAGAGATTCTATATAAAAGTTCTCTTTATATACATATAAAATGAAATAGAATGCCATCTTCTACAATCCTTCCAAACAGGGGAGCTTAAGTAAGCCCAGAACTCTACATGAATAACTGGTCTGTTTCTATTTTAACGTTACCTGTTCCCTTTCAGTTATCCAAATTCTCGTCTCCCAGGAAACCAGCACAAACTTGGAATTTAAAACCACTTAACTGATTACTCTTTTTCTCATCAGGCACGGAAGGCCGGGCTGCAGTTTGGACACTATGCCTGCTAATCCCAACAGTTCATAGAGTAAATCACTAGAACACGTTATTACTGGTTGTTAATGTGGCCAAAAGATGGTTATTAATTCCTGATGATAAGTGAAAACCCAATGAGATAATTTACACATTCATGATAGATCAGTACCATCGGATAAAATAAAATAAAAATTATGCCCAAATTCTGGATTACCAATGTTCAAAAATGACTGCATATCATCATGGGCTGGTGAGTGACGCAGGCTGGCACCGTGGACCTGATTCTGGGCTCCGGGTCCGACGTGGGGCTCCGGGTAGGTTCGTCCCCTTTGTTCTGAGGCTCTGTCTCCTGGAATAGACTGGGTTCAAGAAGTAATAGGGCCTCTGGTGTTGTAGGAGCTCAGACGGCAGGGTGCACGTGGGGTCTATCCATACATGGAGGTAGTTACGTGTCAGTAACTTTACCTTGCTGATCATCAAAAGCAATTTCTTGAAGGTAGGGAGTGACAGTATAGCCCGAGTCTAATGTGTAATTCTGTAGCATCCTGAGGGTACAGCTGGGAGCCACAGACCTCTGTGCCTGAGTACCATCTGTGGAACTGATGGGCAGCACTCTGCCATCCCCTCTCCAGGACTTGCCCACACAGTGGCTCAGGCAGGTCCTGGAGGGGCTCTGCATGTGGTCAGACTAAAGGAAGGGTTCATGATGGGCAGTAATTTCTTGTTTTTCCTTCCTTACCAGACCTTTGCCCAATGTGTCTCCCCAAAAGGAAACAAAACTCAAATTCCTTCACGTATCAGCAGTTACAGCACTTCTGGGGAACAGGTCAGAAGTCTGAGATAATGGGATCAGAACCTTCCCTGCTGGTGCAGCTGTCACAGGGTCAGTGCTTTGGAGCCCTCTGGTTTAATAAAATCAAACTTCCTGAGCACAGGCTTCCACACATTAAGTCAGCTGCAGTCTTTTAAGGTAGAAACAAAATTCACTTCCCAAGAAAACAGATACATTACCACAACATATTCTCCAAACTGTTTGCAAACTGACAAATTAAATTGTATTTTTCATGCAACCTGAGCTGCTGTTAAATCAAAGCATTACACGCTCCAAATTTGCATTCCAGCTGGTCTAAAATCGATGCCATTGGCTCAGAGTCCGTCCTCGTCCTTCTGGGAGCCTCTGCACCAAATCCGATTAGCAAGAGGTGAGGCTCTGGGCGGTTCTTCCCTTATCACATGCCATCATCTTCTGGGTCAGACACTGAGCTGCCGACCCACCTCCCCGAGGAATGATTGTCCGGCACAAACAAGTTGGCATGGACGGTGCCCCTTCCGCTCAGAGCTGAGTCGGCAGTAGCTGAGCACTTGACCCGGTACTCGGCCCTGTTCCATGGGCACCCGGTCCCACCGCCACCAGGCAGGGTGTGGACTGAATGCTGTTGGTTCCCCTCCAGAGCTTCCTGCTGGGAAGGAGCAGCGACGAGAGGCAGTTTGGAGAAGGCCCCCTACTGCTGTGTACACAGGGTTTCCTGGTCAGAGGCCCTGGAAGCTTCTGGGCTCCTGTTTACCTAGACATCTGGGGACAGGAAGGTGCCTCTGCAGGGAGCGAAAGGCCTGCAGACCAGGGAAGAGAAAAGGTGGTGGTTTGCAGAAGGAGGAGGTGGAACAAGGCATCTCTGGATTGCTGTTGGCTACAGGTTGTGGGAATATTTGGGAGAAAAATAAGAAAATAATACATTGGCCCTAAAACCTGGGTCAGATAGCAAAGAGGTCAGGAGTGGGATTTAGAAACCAGGCTATCAGTTCTCTCTCGCAAAACGTCAATGGGGCTTTTAAAAACACAAGGCACCCTCAGCTTCCAGCTTTATCCCGCCAAACGCACAGGAGGCACTTGTATTCCTGGCCCCCATCTTTCCAGTGCTTTGCTTCAGAGGCCCCCTCTCACAGCCCCGTGCAGAGCCGCGCACTTAGCCTGCGGAGACTCCCTTTCTGGGCGCACAGTGGGCCGGCAGAGCACACGACGGCACCGGCCATCCTCAGTGAGCTCCGGTGACGCCATTGCGTTACACGTTACATTGCAAAGTTCCTGCTCAGTTTATGTCTCCCTTTGCTTATCTGTCTGTGAGCACGTCCCGTGCTTACATGGCTGGGATTCATTCTGTTTACAAGCAGTTTGCTTACCCACATAGTTTTCCCGAAAGTTAAGTTACTGCCATTATTATCTTACATTGCAGTTTTAAAATAAAACAATTCCATTAAAAAACTGCCTTGAAAAGCAGAGCTTTTCTCTTCTCAAGTATTCTCAAGAAGCAGGGGCGCTGTCTGACAGCTCATGAAGAATTCAGTAGGTCTACTGCCCCAATCCAGACAGAGCGCACTGGCTGGGGCTCTAGCCTAATGCATACATCTATATGCCGAGGGCACTAGGCGTGCATGCAAGCCTTCGTGGACACGTATGTGCACCTAACAGGAGTTCTCCATACTCTGCAAAGCCAGCTACTAATTCTCACCCTATGCTCAAGACCTGTTTACTGGGTTACTCTGTGTAGAATAGGTCTGCATTCCACTCTCCAGTCAACAGAAACGAGGCTCTTCCTTCTGCACTTAACCGACTGACCAACATGCTTTCAGTGTTTTTGTTTACAAGGCGGCTGCACACATGCATCCTTTCACCAGTCACGTCTAGATTTGTCTCCATTTTACAGAGGAGGAAACTGGCCAGGGGCAGCTCATGACCAGCACACAGCCAGACAGCAGATAAGCACGGGGCAGTGGTAGGATATGAGCGTCCTAGGCTTCAAGTTGACACTATCTCCATGATGTAATTAAAATGTGAAGAACATGTGTGTGACACCCTGGCAAGTCTTAACAGCACCGGGACACCCAGAGGCATGCTCGGCACGCCAGCCCCATGAGAATGGCATCCACACCCTCGGCCAACACGGTGGTTCTGGGAGCCGCGCTGGTGCGGCCGGCCGTCAGGACTTCCCAGAGGCATCTGAATAGACGTCAGTAAACAGACAGGTTACCTTGGAGGAGACGATTCTGTTGTCAGGGTACCTCTGCGGAATGTAGGCCTCAGCACCTGGCGGGGGTTCCCTGTGTCCCACGTAGATGGTCCGGCTGTCTACCCAGCTCTCTTCTCCGGCACACTGCGGCCAACAGGATGTGGTCAGTGGAGGGAGCACAGACCTAGGCTGAAAGCCCTCCCTACGGCTGCAAAGTCTGTGTGAATTGACAGAAACGTGCATGACCGCCAAGGGGCCGAGCTGGGAGCACCCCTGGTCATAAGCCTCATGGGCTGAGTTCTCCCAACTCCCACCAATTCCTCAAGGACATGGTCCGAGCAGCCATCTGCAGCCCAGGGAGAGCTGCCGGTGTAGCTGTGACGGGACAGTCAGGGGACAGCATAGGGGTCTCACACCAAGAGCAGCTAGTCTTCAGGCTGCCAAAGAGAACAGGTAACAGCGGATGGGAAGGTGGGGAAAGGCCCTCAATGAAGGGAGGGCGTAAAGCTGAGTTCAGAGCTCAACTATTCACCCGTTCAGCATCTTACTCAACAAGCTTTCCCGGAAGAGAGGAGACCTGGGTCTGACTCATGTTTGTACTATTCACAAGTAACTAAGACATGAGGCATTAAGCAAACTCTTCTCACTAGAAGAATCTCTCAACCAGATCTGATGCTGTTGGCATTGAGAGCCCAAGACACTGCAGCTACAGGCCAGAGGCTAAGAGCTCCAGCAGCGGCCCTGACCCAGGGCCCCCAACCCCGAGACTGGCATCCTGACCCAGGGCTCCCGCCCCCCAGACCAGCATCCTGACCCGGGGCCCCCACCCCCCAGACTGGCGTCCTGACCTGGGGCCCCCGCCCCCCAGGCAAGCATCCTGACCTGGGGTCCTGGCCCCTCAGACGAGCAGCCCCAGCCGTCTGAGCTTCAGTGGTGCTTCACTGAGCGGGCTCACCCAGGGCCAAACGAGGCAATGCAGGCAAGCGCGGCATAACGCCAGCCGGGAGCTCAGTCTCCCACCGTCCTGTATCCACCTCCGCAGCTCAGGCCCCTGACCCTTTGAGCCAAGCAGACAGGGAGACACAGACATGTGGCGTTCCCATCTGAGGACATGCCATCCCGGCTTTGCTCATCTGCAAGTCAGGGGCACAGTGCTTCCAGATGCATCCACTCCACGTCGCCCGCAGCAGCTGCCGAGTGTCAGTTCTTAGAAAGGCCCCTCCTGCCCTCGATTAGGGGCCCTCTGCACACCACGCAGGACCACACAGTCTCTGTCACCACCATATTTTCAGGGACGTGTGGGGATGTGGAAAGGGCACGAGAGCCCTGACGGAGCAGGTGTAGTGGCTGCTGGCCCGGGTGTGAGCAGGGGAGTTCCTCCAGCCACGGAGCTGGGATGTGGCCCTCGGGGGCTGCTGCCTGGCCAGCAGGGTGACCCTGCAGGACAGGCCACCACCCTTGCCGACACCAGGCCTCCCTCACCGCCCTGGTGCCCTCCCTGCCACCTTCCCAGCTTGGGTGAGCCTGCCAGGAAGGGATGTTGACTTTAAAACTTGAAGAGCTTCCCAAACAAATCTCTCGGCGTGAAAGTTAAGAAAACAAAAAAGGTCCCTGATTTTCCTTTATTTCTCAGAACAGGTGCTTCTCATTCCTGCAGATTCAGGGAGCTATGTGGAGAACAATATATGCTAAATGAGCCAGATGAGGAAAGAAAAGCATAAAAATATGACTTTCAAAGAAAAGTGAAAACTGAAAACCCCATTCTTAAAATTTCAAAGCCAGCAGCTGGCTTTCAGCCCCAACACGCCTCCAGAAGCACAAATCTTCCTATGAGCCACTGCCAGCCAGGGACAGAGAGGACCCGTCCTGACCCTGACCCAGCCAGGGACAGAAAGGACCCGTCCTGACCCTGACCCCGACCCAGCGGGGACAGAGAGGACGCATCCCTACCCCTGACCCTGACCTTCAGCACTGCCTCCTGGATGCTCGTTGTCCTCACATAACCATTGACACCCCAAACACTGCATGGCACTGGGCCTGGGGCAGGTCCAAGCGCTGCTCAGGCCTGCGACAAGGTCATAAAATGAGCTGAGCCCTTGCCTGCAGCAGGACCTGCCTGGGCCATTATGGGACACTGCTTCGGGATGAGTCACTGCATGGAGGAAGGCTACCTTTAGGCTGCTCCCCGGGGAGAGAAATAGAAGCACCTGCCACATGTTTCCAAAAGGCTCTTTGCTCCTGCTAACCGGTCAGCTCACTGCCCAGAGACACCAGCACATCATGCCTCCACCTGACTTTGTTCACCACTCAGCTGGGACAGGGGACTTGGTTACTGGCAACCACAGATTAAGACCACGTGAATCAGTGTCTTCTTTGCACAAATGTTCGATTCTAATGAGGCTAAAAGCAAGCATCCCACAGGTGTACCCTGAAGAACGCGGGCATCATTGGTGTGAGTGCAGTCAGGCCCACAAGTCACACGCCGGTCCTACTCTGCGACATAGGTGAGCAACTGGACGTTTCTGTCAAACTTCATCAGAATAATGGGAAGGGATTAGTTTAGATACAGTTCATGATCCTCCCATCTCTGTACACTCGGCAATAAAACAAACTTACTAGCTCCGGCTGCACAATTTCTTTACCCAGCAGACCTGACCCACACGTCCATTGTAGCAGATTCAGACCAAAGGGAAGTTATGCCACATGGAGCTCTAAGAACAAAGTTGTGGGCTGTCACAAAACCTCTGGAGGGCAGGAGACAGACACCAGCCTTTCTTCCTTGGTATCTCAGGAACACTGACCCTGCCAGGCAGCCCGTGACCGGCACCCTGGGGCCAGAGACCCTCAGCAGCAGGCAGAGCAACTGCGGAGCCTCCCCCCATCCTTTCCAGAAACTCCGCTGAAACATCCAGGAAGTGGATGAATTATAAGGTGATGAGGGCACAGCATGAGAGAATGGTATTCTGGGGAAGACAGACAAAGCCCTGAGAGGCACACCCCTGACGGTGTTCCCATGCCAACCCGGGGAAGGAAGCAGGCCCACGGGGGCCGGGAGCTGTTCAGTGAGACGGGACAAGAGCGGGAGGAGGCCCATCACCATCTCCTCCCTGACGACGGAGGGACAGGCACCACCATTCAGGTCTGGCCTCAACCCCTGCTCTCAGTGCGGTCAAGGAGTGGAGACTCCCTGAACACAAGGCCTGATGGCCTCGAGTCCTCAACGGAAGCTCCTGGGACATCTCACCACAGCCCACACCCCTCATTCTAGGAAAACAGTCACGGAGAGCGAATGATTCCAACAGGACCCCAGCATGACCAGGTAAAACTTGTTTCTCTGTGAACAAAGTGTGGGGACATCACTGGATTCCGGGACCAGAAGGGACCCCATGGTCCACACAGTGCCCATGAGGCATTCCAGAGCAGAAATCTGGCAGCAGGCCCAGGGGCAAGCTCACCTCCAAGCCAGCCCCTGTCCCACCACACCGGCTCTTCCATGTTGCCAGAGGGCCCTCCTTCCTGTCACCCTTACAAATCTGTCAGCTCCGAGTGCAGACCGTCATTGGAAGGTGTCCCCAGAGGCCAAAGGCTAATAATGTTGAAGAGCAGTGTACACCAACGGGGGGCTTTCCTGCAACAACCCTTCGGGCTGTTCTAGCAGCTCCCTGTACAAAACGAAGCTCAGACATTCAGGGACTGCCCAGGACTCAGCACGCGCGTCAAGGACCTGCCTTGAAACAAGTCTGCAGGTGGAGAAACTGAGTTATCAGCCAGGTCTGCAAGTCCACAGTGAGCGAAGACTCACCTTGGAAGGGCCCTCTCAGAGCTCTGCTCCTAGATGCCCGCAAGGACCCACATGCCCAGCTTCTCCTGGGAAGCACGGAGCCTGACAAACACTGCGATCCTGACCCCCAAATTTCTTGTTGCCGTGCAGCCCTCAAAAGGGAAAAAGTTGGAAATGACTGTTTATCTCCCAGCACCTCATACACCAGTCATGGTTTTCAGCAGACTCAGCAGAGCTGAACGTTGTCTGGCGTCTGACAGGCCCAAAGTCATGCCAAGAAAGGTTTAAACTACAGAGAAAAGACCATGGGCAAACCTTGTGCTCTGCACACAAACAAGCAAGGGGCCACCCAGGGTGTGCCCGTGTATCCCGTGCCCAAGACGCAGGCTCTGTGCAGTGCAGCCCAGGCAGGAGAGAGGGAGTTCCCGAGCATCCACGGCGCTCTCTCCCGTCTGCTGCTGCACAAGGACAACAGCTCCCGAGTTCAGGGTTCCACCAGAAAGCGGATGGCCAGCTGGCAGCGGGTCAAATGTCTACCAGCTCTGCCTCAACTCTGCTAGGATTTGAGGCATGGCAGCCTAGTGTTAAAGTCAGAAAGTACACAAGGATGAAAGAGATTCTTAAAAATATGTGAAAATCAGTTTTAGCCAGTGTTAGCCACCTATTGGAAGTTTTGAATGTCAGCTGAAACAACGCCTATTTGCTGGATCATATGCGGCTGGAACACGGGCACGGGACCCAGCTGCCCATTCCCAGATCAGTGCTTAGCGGCAGTTCCACCAAGACCATTTTTCAAATTTATGGGGATCCAGTGACACAGCATTTCCTCATTCTGGTGTCTATTTACAGCTCTAAAGGCATTTCCTGCTGGATGGGCATGGAGAAAAACCCAGGGCCTCGGGTTCGCTGCACACAGCACCTTCCTGGCATGCGCTCTTGTGAGGCGACAGGCGCTGGCCCCTATCCTTGTGGCCGGTCCCAGGGTCTGCGAGGCGGCGTCCACACCTGCTCCTGTCGGCCCCACTCAGGCACAACGGTTAACACAGTGCTCCCCCGTGACATACCAGGCTTCCAGGCGGCCTGCCATCAGGGCTGACCTCGAGGCTCTGAGGCCTCCGGGGGGATCCCAGATGCCCTCTGCTCCCAGGGGACCTGTGCCCTGGCACCTGCGGGAGCTCCCCATCTCCTGCCACAGGCAGCAGCACGCCTCGCTTTACCTTCCCAGACAATCTGGGGCATCTGCAAGGCTCTCATGGCATCTTTTTGTCCTGAACATATTTTAAAGCAAAATCATTTGGATCACTCAGTGCCACAGACGGACCACACCATCTGGAAACACTGGCCAGCTGGAAAATGCTGACAACCAGCTGACCTAAACCGTAATTTATGGGATCCGGAGTCAAATAAAAATATAAATTCTAAGCACACATGATTTCTGGCCTACTCTCAACTCACCTAATTCAGACAGTTGTGGGCAGCAGAAAGACACACAGAGCTTCTTCAAGAGCTCATGGCCTGGGGTGCAGAGGTGGGGAGTGCTCCCCGAAGGCCGGACACGCAGGGTGGGAAGCACTGACCCGCACCCTGGTTCTTGGGGACACGATGCGGCACCACTCTGAAGGCGAGGGTAAGAGCATTGGGGAAACAGGTGAGCAGGAAGACTGCACTTTGCGTGGTGAGTCAGACGGCAGCAGAGACGTTCCAAGAATCAAGGGCCGCACCCAGCTCTTCAGGAGGCCGTGAAAACCAGCACCAGGCAGGAGGCCACGTGACGGCTACGGGACTTCAGCGCTCATGTCCCACTACGGAGTCTCCCCTGGAGAAGAACTGGTCTGAAAGCCGAGCAAACATCCCCAACTCACTAACAGAAACATGTTGGTGCACATGTAGGCTTTTAACAGCTGAAATTAAACACCTTCAGCTGCAGTGTGGGCACATTTTCTAAATATTGATACATTTCTAATGAAGGCAGTGCACGGCTGAGTCAGGAATTAGAGCGTGGTGTTTAGTGCAAACACTGACAAACTGGGTAATAATAACACAGCTTTAGCAATCACGGGGCAGCCGCCCGGCCGGCCCCAGCCTGAGAGCAGGCTGTCTGAGACCCGGCATCACTCTCTGAGGCCCTGAGGAAAGATGCTGTTCTGGGGAAAACCTGCTCTGCAACATGAGGCCTACCCGCCCGAGGCCTGAGCCTTGGGGCTGGGAGGGGGACCAGGACAATCCTCCGCAGTCCTGGGACAAGGCTGAGCAGCGGGTGCAGGAACCAGAAGGGGGACCTGGGCACACAGTGAGGAACAGGCCCCTCGTGGGGCAGAGACGGTGTCCAGAGCCAGAGGGCAGGGAAGGCGCTGCCCTTCAGAAGGACAGAGCCTCATGGTGCAGCCCGCCCCAGCCCCAGCCCCCAGCCACAGTGAGCTGGAGGGCGGAGGTCAGGTGAGGTCACAGAGAACCTCGGCTAGAGTCCATGCTCACTTTGGTCCCGTAGCAGCCTGGGAAACACTTACAGGCTGAGATCTCCCTGGTTCCTCCTGGATATTAACAAGATACACCCCTCTCCAAACACCACTCCAGGCTCACCCCAGGGGTGGTTCCTTGCATGTGCTGCTCCTCACAGGGCACCTTACGCTCCTGCTGCCCCATGATCTAACTCTCCTACTTGAAACACAGTCCAGGAGGTGTGAGTTGGTCAATTCCAGGAGGGAAGGGTGCCCCCTTGTCCCTCTCCCACTCTTGTACGCTGACTCAGAAGATGGAGACTCCGGGCCATTGTGATGGAATGCGTCTGGGGACCGGCTCAGGGATGGGGGATGTGATACGGGGACCATGCAGCTCACAGGGCGTCTGCTTTTCTGTCTGTGTTTCCATTTCACAGCTTCCTGCCCGCTGGCTCATGGGGACACGAGAGGCCCACCTGGACACCCCACGTGCCTGGGTGTCCCACAACAGGGTCACCAGCCCAGGCTGCGAGGACACCCAGGCTCTTCCAGAGGGCCCAGCCCTGTAGAGCTGCTCCCGCAAGGATGGGTGGGTGCTCCTAGATGTTTCCCGCTGGAGGAAATCACAGGAACCTGAGCATGGAACTAAGCGCTCCAACCTGGGTGGAAATAGGCCAGGCATTTGTCCACGAATTCACTTCTGGTTTACAGCACCGAAACATGCTTATTAGGAAATGTTTTAACTAATACAGCCAATACCACCTCAAGATGAGAATCATGCTGTAGGCAGAAGGGCTTCTGCCACTGTTTGTAACGAATATGAAGATGTGTTAAAACAGTATGCTGCCGTCCGGAAACACACAGACGCGCGGCTGGCGAAAAGCAGCCCAGGACAGGTGACAGGAGGGAGACATTCACCCCGTCCTCCCCCAGCAACTCGGCCTGAGCGCTGGTCCAGAGCTGTGGCAGAGCAGAACAGGGCCCACTGGAGGGGAGGGGAGCCACACAGCCCACAGCTGCTGGTCAGTCGGCAAGCATGGGGCTGGCACCCACCTGTTGTTGCTCCTGTTTCTACGTGATTCTCACGATTTGGTTCTTGCATTTAACTTACAGCTCCCAAGTGAGTGGCTGCTCTGTCTCCTAATTTTTGGCATCTCCCCAACGATGATAAAAATGGTTTCTTTCCACAGTACAGACCTTACATTTAAAAGTACACAGGCTCTCCTGAATTACTTTTTTTTGCTGTGTGCAGAATGGTTGTTGAAGTTGTTACTATAAAATGGTGCATAATGCAGAATGCTTTCATTTCTCTCTTAAGAGGCTACCAAAGTGGGGACTCAACAGTGATTGGTGGTGCCACCTCTTTCTAACTCCCAGTTTGCAAGCAGCTCATGCTGGTGAGGATGGAAACTGTGCAGTTCGTAAATCCAATCGTCCCCTCTGAGCTGCGAGACTATGCCTGGAATGTGAGCCCAGCTGGGACGCGATGCAATAACACCAGTGGAAAAACATAGGGAAGACACCTCATAAAAGCTCAAACTCTCCTAAGAACCAAGTCTTTGATGGTGTTGCTGATCCCGGCAAGGGAGGGCTGCAGGCGGGCGTGCGGTGAGCAGAGTGGTGATGGGGTCTGGGCTGAATCAGGGCCCTGCTTCCTTCCAGGCTGCAAAGTGTTACACCGTGAGCATCTGTGAACAAACACTTTCTGCTCCTGGTATTTTGAGTTTTATGATCTGAATCAAATCATTCCAGGGAATCTGCCATTTGAGCAAAAATGGGTGTGAAGGTTGCTGCCCCACATGTTCTACAGACAAGGACACAGAGGTAAGTCAGACCCACCATTTTGGCTTGTATTATAGCCGCAAAAATCTGTCCTGGTCTCCTCTTATCTTCAGGTAACCGAACTATTGAATGGCATTCCAGAGGCTTCATCCCAATCGCCTTGGAGCTACAGCTATGCCTGAGGCCCCCACGGGAGGCACGCTGGCGCTGGGCAGGGTGGAGAGGTGGCCCGTCATAGGGCGGCTCCCTGCGTCCTCACCAAGGACAGCCCTCCAATTCACAACTGCAGGAAGTGCCCCTTGGCTTTAGCAACAGCAAGAGAAAGCCCCCTGGAGGAGGGGGTGGGGCCTCACCTCTGCAGCAGCATGTCAGCCCCAAGTGCACAGTAACCCCCCATGGCCTGCAAGGTTCCCATGCATTTACTGTTTATGGTTATACTTTCTTTAAATGAAGCAGAGTTCCTAGGAGCACACGATAAACTCCCACGTCTCCGTGCACGTGTCTGATGGGTGCTGACTATGCTGTCCTGGTGAAGGCCCTCGCAGCCCCATCCTTCCCTGACTGGCCGACTTGGCAACAATCCTGAACTCGGGCTTCATGTCATCCGCCCATTTACTTTGTCAGGTTCTCTTTTTCCCACAGACCCACAGGAGTTCATCACGGGGGAAGGCACTGGGGTCAGTAAGGTGGTGCATGCTCCTCGTCCGACAGACACCCCCATCAGTATTCAGTGTCTTAGCACAGAGTTCTGCACCTGGTACACCTTTACCAATCCTTCCGAAAACACACCTCCACCTTGATGTTTTTAAAGGAAATGCCACTTGACTTCAGCCCCTAAGCAGATGTAGAATATGACTGTCCAGAGAGGGTGACGACCCCACCCCGATTTGACAGATGAAGATACAGTCCCAGCAAGACAAAGGGACCTGCCCAACCCAGGGCTCTGGTCCCTGGCCTTGGTGGTCAAAACCCTGGTGGAGGGTCAGGCGTGCAGGGCCAGCTGGTCAGGACCAGTAGGCCTGACATCAGATTCCAAGGAGTCAAGCTGTGGATGAATAAATAATCAGGGAAGAATGAAAAGGTTCTTAAGTGTCAGTTATGCAAATACCCACAGGGCAGGGCAGGGCAGGCCCCTGCGCGGAGGGTGTGTCCCACTGCGGGGCAGCCACACCGGAAGCGGGGTGAGGAGGGAGGCCAGGAACACAGGCTCCCATCCACGCTGCAGGGTCCCAGCTGAGCCGAGGGGTCTCAGGGCTGTTTGCCAAGTCCAGCTTGAACGAGCCCGCACACCTGGGCTGTGGGCCACACCTGGCTGACGAGTCGGCCGTTTGTGCAATGCATGCAATGTATGGGACCACCCCAGCCCAAAAACTACCAAGACCCTGTGGGATGAACAAATAAAACATCTGCTACATAAAAAATTAACTTTCATCCTTCCCAGGCCAGTACATTTTAAACCTCAACTTGATTTTATCCAATTCATATCACAGCAATATTTACTGGTAGTGCTGTGGACACTGTGATCAAAAGTACCTTTTTTTAAATAGAATAACTGACATACAATATTGTATTGGTTTGGGGTATACAACAGTGATTTGATGTTTATACACATTACAAAACTCTCACAAGTGTAGTGACCATCACCACCAATGGTGTTACCTATCACTGGCTCTGTCCCCTGCGCCGTGCTTTTCATCCCCATGACTGACTTTATACTGACGACTGCTCCTCCTCCTGTCCTGCTGACCTCCCCACGTGCCCCCCCAACTGTCTTAACAAACTCAGTGCCCTGGAGCTCGGAGTGTCTGAGCAGGAGGATCCATCCCAGCTCTGAACTGTGTTATTTAATCTCTGCGTGAACTGAAAAAATTAGGCAAGTATGTTTACGTTTTGATAGGATCTTGGTAAGAGGCAATACTGGAACGGCAGCTTACAGCCTCACTGGGAAACAGCGCTGGCGCCACGTATGCACATTTCTATCTGAAAAGCCTTTTCTGCTCACATCACCAAGAGCTCTAGGGACACTGAGCTGTGCCACTGGCAGCGTGGAGTCCACCGGCTGTGTCCACCGCCCCACTCGGTGCCTGGCACTCTGTGGACCAAGATCCCCATGTGGGATGAATGGGGAGCACAGCAGCAGACCTGAGTCCCCTTCTCTGATGTGACTCTCCAGAGTTCTAGGTAATTAGGGAAGCGACCTTTGTCCCCACCTTCTGGACTGTGTCCCTGGAAGAGGCTAAGAAATGAAAAGGCTTGTGCTCTGGTCTCTAAACATGCAAAACAGTAGGGCATGGGGACAACACACTGCCCTTCCACACAATGAATGTGTGCGTCTCATCCTCAAACCCAGGCCATGCCTGTCACTGAGGCCCGTGGAGAAGGCTCAAGACTGTTCCCACGAGCTGACTGACGCCAGCAGGAACCGGGACGGTGTATTGGCCGCACAAGGGTTGTTTTCTGTTGTCTGCACCCTTTTAAGTGAAAAGCAACTCACATGAAAAATGCATATCCTGTTACAAAGCAGGTTCTCTAAGGGAATAAGGACGCCTCTTCAATTACCGTGCCATCATTTGAGTAAAAATTTGCCATTTCGATTGACGCCATCTGTCTGCTTGGCAAAATAGGAACAAAATGAAGTCACACTATAAAAAAATAAGATGAAAGCTTCCAAGACAGGCTCCAGATAATGCAGGAAGCACCATTAACAGAGCAAAGACAATGCCCAGCTGTGACTCGCACATTGGCAACGACAGTAGGTGGCTGAGCTGCTCCTGAGAACAAAGACACCACTGGTGTGTAAGTTCAGTGAACTGCTAACATGCCCGAAGGCCGGCATCCTGGCTGGAATCTGTCTTACCTGTCAGGAGTCAGGTGCACACACCTGCAGGAGGGGTACAAAGGTACAGACGGCCTTTAGAGCTTTCTCGGCCCTGGAGGTATGGACTTCTCTGTGCAGGGCTCTGCACTGTGGGCAGGTGGTGGCTTCCCTGCCCTGTGCCCTCATGGTGCCAAGAGCATCCCACCCCACTGTGACAACCAAAACTGCCCCTGGACATCCTGCATGTCTGGGGGACAGACACTCCCGAGCTGAAGTCCCAGCTGCACCAGGCAGGGGTGGTGGAAGTGAGAAGCTACCCCCAGGGAGCCCCGACAAGGGTGAGTCTGCTCTAGTGGCACACTGCTGGCGAGCAGCCACCCAAAGAGAAACGTGGGGAGTGGAGGTAAGTCCTGCAAAGCGCAGGCCTCTGTCCTGTCCAGGGAGGAGGGGGCTATTCACTGTCTCCGCTGTGGAGAAGCTTCACCTCTCCAGCAGTAAGCAGGGCTCCCCTAGAGCGAGTCCCGTCCAAAGGGGAATCACATTTCCTACATGCAACTCTGTGCTCTCCACACCATTACACCTATGGGTGCTAATTTAAGTGGGTATAATGTATGTACATTAAAATTGGAATTTCAACAATTGTAATACATGATACACGTTTGCTGTCAGTTTACTGTGGGTCCCATGAGCTCACTGTCAGAAGTGGCTCCAGGGAGACCCCTTCATACCGGCTGGCACAAAAAAGGTCAAGTGTTGGCAGGGATGTGGGAAAACTGGAGGCCCCACTTGGATGAAAGAAGGTGAAAGGGTGTGGCCGCTTTGGAAAAGTCTGGCAGTTCCTTAAAAAGCTAAACACAAAACACAACTCATAAGTTACCACATGATCCAGCAACTGTACTGCCTAACATGCCAAAAACTGACATGTGTGTAGGCATGAAAACTTGGCTGTGTTCCCACATTGCTCATAGTAGTAAAACAATGGCTGTTGTCCTCTGATGGATGCACAAAGGAGCACCCACACAGGAGAGCAGGTACGGCCACGGGGGGCAAAGCACACTCCGCCGCAGGGGTGAGCCCGAAGACACCCAGGGAGAGCCAGACACGGAACGCCATGCCCGGTGCCGTCTGTGCTTACAGAAAAGTTGCGGCGAGGTGAAGGATGGAGGAAGGCAGCTGAGTGGTGGCGGGCCTGGGTGGGGGTGGACTAATGGGTGTGGGGTTTCTTTTCAAGATGATGAAAATGTCTAGAATTAGTGGTGACTGCTGTACAACTCTGGGGATGGACTAAAAACACACCCTTGCATTCTTTAAAAGATGCACTGTCCACCCTGAGTTTTACCTCAATGAAGCCTATCTTCATTTTAAAGAAGTGGGTGAACTGTTCATTCTGTGATGGAAATGAAAACCCATTCTTGTTTATTGCAATCTATCCAAGTTCAACATATATGTAAGCCTCAGGGCCGTGTACCACTTCTGAGTTTTGTAGAATGACCATTTTGGCACAAAGGAGGACACAACACACGGGGCTTTCCTGAATGGACAGCACAGCATGCCCCTCAAAGCAAATAGGGAGGCTTCCCCTCACGGGCAGGCAACCCCCAGGACACCTGCCCCGAGGCTGCCCGGTCGCGGGTGCCTTCCCTCTGCATTGAGGTCTATCCTGCCTCTCTGCCCCGCAGCCCGTCATCCCTCCTAGGTGACTTTAACCAGAGCCAGGATCCAGGGCTCATTCTGGAGCCAGGGATCAGCTCCACCTCAGGCCATGGCTCAGGGTAGGAAGGAAACAAAAGAGCGAAAGACTGAAACAATTCAGTCTCCACAGGAAGAGGATTTGATATTATGTTTACTGAAGCGCAGACCTAGCAAAAACTGTGGCTGGATCTTTGGAAGGAATGATTTGATCAATGACTTTTGCATTTTAGCTGATAGTTCTGAGGCCTTCAGCTACGGGGCTAACCTTGAATGAGAGTCTGAAGGAAAAAGGACCTGGAAGGAGAGAGAAAGGGAAAAAGAAAAGAAGCATGTGCGGGACAAGTGGCTCTGGCATCAGGGAAAGCAGAGCCCACCTGCGGACGCCCCTCCTCCTGCACACATTCCAGCGTCCTGAGCTGTCTGGATGGATGGCCTCTGAAAACCGCACAACCTTCCCTGCAAGTGCTGTGTTTGGGGTGATCTTTGAGCCATGTGTGAGCAGCTAGCCAGCCAGATTTCAGAAAATGTGTCCTGATGAGTTTGTTTTATGTCACATACCTGCAGACAGCAAAGCCTGACACATAAGAGAACATAAGCAGCGTGTGTTGTGTGCATCGCTCTGGCAAGCGCCCTGCGCAGCACTGTGTGCTGGGAGCAGCCCATTCTCTGGGACAAGGCCCGTTCCCCGACCCTGAGCTGCCCGAGTGTGCGGGGGTGCCCGGCATGTGGCATCTCCATGGACAGATGCTGCAGACAGCGGGACGCAGCAACACAGCATAGGGACACAGGGAGGCCGCAAGTGGGGGTGCGTACTACCGCTGCTGTTAATGTAGCTCATGTTGGTGTGTATATGACTTATGCTTTGCTTCTGCTCCTAAGACCCTGCCCGTGTGGGTCAGCCTGCCAGGCCCTTCCCTGTGTGGAGAGCACTGGGTGGTGGGCAGTTCCATGGGGACCAGGACACAGCTATACGAGGCCTCTGGCTTTTCCCAATTCAGTCGACTCTCCTGTGCCGGCCCGAAGGACCTGGCTGATATTTGGAAACCTCAAATCAAACTGTGAAAGGAAGACAGCCAGCTCCCATCTGAGTAACCCACCCAGCTTCACAGTTCCTGGAAAGGTGATCAAAACAGACACACAAGAGAACTGAAACTCCAACAGGCACACGCTCAGAAGGCGTCGTGGGGACAGAGCCCATGGGGAGGAGCTGCTCAAGGTGAGTCAAAACGCTTCACCTTGTTGGCTCTGAAAATTAAAGTTCCCTGTGTCTGTCCCCACGGCAACCGGAGACCAGAGGACACCCGGCCTTTGTTGGGTGTCTGCGTGGCTCACCACGCTCCCATCCCCACCTGCTTGCGGGGAGGCTGCAGGGGAGAAGCACACCAAACCCCAGGGCTTGTGCAGCACCGTCTGTGACACTTACAGTAACTGTGGTATGACTTTTTATCCTTTGCTCAAAACCAGTGTGGCATTTAGCATGATGTCTCCTGTATAGCAGGTGCTCACGTGGCCGTGGAATAAATCCACATGAAGTTGATTGTTATAAACAATTCAGCCAATACATACTAATTTAAACCAGTAAGTTACCAGATACCTGAGCTGTTATAAAATAAGCAGTATGTTTTAATTTACATTTTCCCTTAGAAGATGACCAATTCCCACTCCTGGCTCATGTCCTCAGCATGTCTGAAAACTCTCCACCTCTGGACAAGCAGTCTGGGGGGGCTGCAGTCAGGTGTACATAGGCCAGCATCCGTTCTTCCTGCTCCAGGACAGAAAGTCCACGCCCCATGGAGGACTCGGCACACAGATGAGAATCGACCCAGGGGTGTCCTCCTCGTGTCTATGCACCATTCTGTCGTCAGTCTGGGAGGACCCCAGGCAAACCCCTCCTCCGTTCTGCTGCCGGTGGAACAGTGTCCCTGTGGTGGGGCTGCTGGCTGCTAGGCAAGTGAAGAGCCTTTTCCCAAAGTCCCCATGCAGAGGAGCCGCTGCAGGGCTGAGGGGGCAGGGAGGAGCCCTCAGCAGCCCGGGACCCCGGCAGGCTGCCCACAGGCCCTCTGACGGCCCATGCGGGACTAAGCAGCCACACATTTCATCCCAAAAGAAGTGATTTCAGATCTTTCCCCACAGTAGTAGTGTTCATTTTTATCATTTCTGTTATTAATGCTTAGTTATTAAGCCTTTAAAATATGTGGGATCCACTCAGAAATTTCTTCACACTAGAAGCATACTATACTTTGCTGTCCAAAAAGTCAGCAAAGATGTTCCACGTGAGTGAAAATTCGTGAAGTTTGCCAGACAGGGGAGACTCGGGGCCTCCAGCGGCCGGTCCTACAACGGACCAGCTGAGGATGGCCCCGCTCCAAGCCCTAACCCACAGGGGAGGCAGGGCCTGCAGGCTCAGAGAGGAAGCAGGCCCAGAGCGCCCCCATTCCTGCTCCAGCAAGCCAATGGCCGCAGGAGCAGGTTGCCCTGTGGGGACAGCTATGCTGAGGACAACAGTGTGCAGCCTCCCAACAGTCAGGCACAAGGGCAGAGGTCGAGACAGGATTCACCGAGGGGCCCACGGGGTGGGGGGGTAAGAGTCTGGGCTTCAGCCCGTGGGGGCAGCCTCCAAGGGGACCCCAGACCGCAGCCCCTGTATCCACACCCTGTGTGTCCCCTCCCCTCAGGCGGGCAGGACCTGGTACCTGATTCTGATAGACAGACCAGGACAGCAATGCTGTCGGTTCCAAGACTGGTGCACAGAGGCCACGGTCTCTGTCTTGGACACCGGACCTCCCTCCCTCTCCCTGTCTCTCACTCTCTCCTCCTGTCTCTCTTCATCTCCCCCCCTCCCTTTCCCTGTCTCCCCTGTCCCGGTGCTCGGGAAGCAGCTGCCCCTGGTGAGCCATCCCAGGGAGAACCCGAGCCACGTGCCGTGTGGAGAGCCGCGAGGACACCCCAGCCAGGCGCTGAGGGGAGACCCGGGGCCAGGGGGCCCAGCACCTCTGTTGGACTACCCCACAATGAATAACAAGTGGGCGACCTGGCGCGGCGGCCCAGGCTGCACACATCAGGCCCCGTTTCACGAATCTGCTCTACCATCACTGCCATCTGTGTTGGTCAGATGCCCACCAGTACTAACAGCTGAAAATCGACCTGCCTATAATTTCATGTTTTATGGGTTAAACTATACATAATTTGTATATTGGTTCTGGTTTTATGGCATAAGTATAACTTAATGTTGTCAGCATAAGTATTATGATAAAAATGGGTCAAGATTAGGGCTCTCAGAACTTCTCCAAGTTTATGCTGCTCTGATCAATGCTTCCGTGGCGGAGACCATTCGGGGGATGCTGTTCTGACTGTCAACTTCTGTGACCGTACACAGGATTGCTCTCCAGGAAGCTTGTACATTTTTAATCCCATGCACTTAAAATAAAAAAAGGAGCCGTGCAGTAGGGATGGGCTGAGTAGGTAAGGGAGCCTGGCAGGGTGCCTGGTGCCGGGATGTCCAGTAATCAATCTGAGCAAATAAACACACATTTGCTTCAGCATACAGGAAGCAACACTTTAACTACATGGGGCAACGGCCCCATGGTGGGGCTGGAGTATTCGGGGGTGCCTGGGATCTTACAGGAGGTGTCTCCACTGGTGACATTAACGATGGCTGTGCCAAGCATGTACAGAATGTGTTACAGCCTCACCCACGTCCAATCCCAACTCCCAGGACCTCGGAAGGTGACCTTATTTAGAAATGGGGCCTCTGAAGGGTGATGAGTTAAGATCAGGTCACACTGGTTTACAGTGGGCCTTACATCCAATGACTGGTGTCTTTATAAGAGAAAGGAGACTTGGATGCAGACACACAGACACACACAGTGGAAGATGAAGGCAGAGACCAGGGTGGTGGGTCTACAAGCGGAGGACTGCCTGAAGTGCCAGGGGCTAGATGGTGCAGGAGGACCCTCCCCAGAGCCAGCAGGGTGGGGAGCACGGCCAGGCTGCACCCTGGAACTCCAGCAGGGCAGATCTCCGGCACCTTCGGTGCCCACCCTGGGGCACCCTCACTATGCCCTTTGTTTGGCCCTAGCATCTGGAGATGACCACAACAGTTGTTTAACTCAATTTTATACTTGAATTTCTTCACACGAATACTTTTGTCTCTATTCTAACTGCTGTATGAGATCCACTGCTTGCATTTAATTCAGCAGCAATAAAAAAAAAACACATCAAAATGGACTTCAGAACCTAAGATAACTTTCCTGCTGAGCTGAATGTCGGAGCAGGCCTGTCAGCCTCTGGACTGGAGTCGTTTCGGCCTGGACAAGTTGGTCGTGGGCCATCCATGCCCTGTGGACCTCTGCCCGTGGCATGCCAGGGGCGCCACCAATGCTGGCACCGGACGCAAGTCCCCCAGGGGCTCAGCTGCCCCCCTGGGCACCGTGGCGTCAACCAGGCAAGTGTTGTTGAGAAGTTTTAGACAATGGGCCATGTCATCTACATGTTCGCATGTTAACAGAACCCTACTTCTCACTTACTTTTCAACCTTTGGTTCAAAAATGCCATCTACATTGAACAAATTAGTCATTTTCCTAAGCATTTCTGCCTCCGGACCCACACATTTACTGACTGTAGTTCCCTTTGTTTCTACACTAATGATCTAGCTTCCTGTGACACGTAAGATCAGGAATTTGCTAATTGATATTCAATACTTCTAGCCACGTTTACTCTAAGGTCTGTCATGTTGGGAGCTCCATCCTCATCAGCTCTTTCCTGGCTGCAGAACCCACAGCCCTTCTCCAAACAAGTTCTACAAGTTAATTTTGAAGAGGATAAAACAGTGATGGTATTAAATTACTGGTTTTGCTAAACTCTATTCCTCAGCCTATTTGTGGCCCAGAAAATATTTTTCAAGACTGTCGTACAAATTCACCTTGTCCTGCCGTAACTGCCCATGAAAAGGGAACCTCTGCTTGCAGCTGCCAGTCTGCGAGGACTTTCAGGTCATGGGGAAGTGAGCCCACACGCTCTCAATCTTCCTGGTGAGTCCAGAGCACACAGCCCCCAGCGCCCTTCTGCGGGCAGCTGCCAGACCCCGGCGGGAGCCCAAGTCACACAGCCCTGGAAAGTCCTGGTGTTCCACTGGCCTGGCCACAGCCCCTCTTCAGCAGTTTTAGGATGGCAGGAACACGCTGCGGTTGCTGGCACTCCACCTTTACTCCAGGCTATTAAGCCACATTAGGGTACTTTGGTAGAAATGTGTGGTTTATTCCACTTAGAAGGCAACTAAGTTTGTACAGACAGAACTTCTCTGACTAAAATTCCCCATTAATTTTCTTGCATAGAAATCAACCCTCAGTTAGCCTGGAACTGTGTGTAATGTCACAGAGGACTCTTGGAGGCCAGGGGATGGAGGGGATGGGAGGGCGCACGCTCAGACACACCGCTCTGCCCCCACCATGGGCCCGGGCCGGGCAGGCAGGCTTTGCCAAACCCCCACTTCCAGCCTGTAGTCACCTCCTCCCATCAGTATCACATCGCTCCGTTTTTTTCATAGTATTTATCACTGCCTGAAATTACCCTCTTTGTTTACTTATTCATTAAGCTCCATGGGAGTGGAGCCCTTATTGGCTTCTTCACCTTTGAATTGTGCCCAGCACATAGTAGGTGTTCAGAAATCTGGTTGTTTTGGAAATGCAGACAAAACGCTTGCTCTGTTTTCCTTCTTCAGAACCAGCTTTAGAAACAACGTGGGACCCCTGTCCAGGGCCTGAAGACCACATGCCCCGGCCTGGAACCTTCCCAAGGTGGCTACAGGGCTGGCTCCTTGTTACCACTGGGATCTCCGCGCAGGCTGCCTGCCGCCCGCCCCCACCCCCACACTGGGTGGCCGGCTGCCCCGCCCACCTGGCCACCCTAACACCCCGCCTCATCTTCCCCTCACCGACCCCATTGCCCCTATCCTCCCCTCGTGCCTCGCACAGGAGGAGGGGCCACCAGTTCTTCTTAAACTCTACGTATACATCATGTATACTCTTTTGCATGTGTGATCTATTTCATGATAAATTGTTTACAATCCCTTTGCCCAAAGTGCTAAAAAGTAAAAGTTTTTGTTTTTTGTTTTTTTAGAAAAGTGTGGCATCAGAAATGGAAGGCTGGGACAGTGATGACAAATGCCAACTTGCTGTGAACCTGGTACTGCTGGGCTGAAGTGCAGAGATGGTGCGGACACACCATGCGGGCCACGTGGCATGCCCCCAGCCTGCGGGGCTCTAGAACCATCCTACCTGGCCTCACGGACTTACCCGGGGGCCCTGTACCAACATCACCACTCTGTATGCATCGTGTGACGGGATGGGGGTGGGAGGTGCTGTCTTTAACAAATCTGAGGTGTTAAAAAGACACAGCTTGAAGCTCTTCTAGCCATTAGGGCTGACTATATGCTGAAATTTTAATGGTGCAAGTACTGGAGATACCAACCCAGAAGCAGCATTTTCTGCCTGATAATACGGATTTGGACATTTTTTACATTTTATCTACAGGTGACTAGGTGACAACACAATTGCTTATTCAGATGAACAAAAAAAGCATAAATTCCCATAATTTAAAAATTGCATTCATGTTTATGATTACTTCTCAGAATAAATGTCTACTATATGACCATCAAAATTAAAAGGTTTCATGAAGACCCACCTTGTTTGGGGCCCTGTAATGCCCCCTAGCTTCTGCCTTAATGTTCTATAAACCCAGCCCAGCCCTTGTGTTTCAGATCCCCCTTTCTTTATGCACACAGTCCTACAGGACCTTTTTCTTTTTCTTTTTTGCAAGAAGCTGCAAAAGAACTACGAGATGTGTGCATAATGCACTCTCTAAGAAAAGCACTGGTTCTTTGAAACACGGCCAAAAAAACTATTTTGCGTCTGCAAGATCTCAGCATTATTGGCCCACCTGCCGAGCAGAGTGAGTCCTTACCCATCAATGGCTGGGCTCCAGGACGCGGGGGTCAGCTGTCTGCTGGACAGGCGCTGCACACAGGCTTCTTCGCCGCCGCCATCTCCCTCGGCGCCCCCTTCTCCGATGAGCCCCCCGTTGGGGCTGCAGGTCAGCAGTGCCCGCCCCCTTCTCCGATGAGCCCCCCGTTGGGGCTGCAGGTCAGCAGTGCCCGCCCCCTTCTCCGATGAGCCCCCCGTTGGGGCTGCAGGTCAGCAGTGCCCGCCCCCTTCTCCGATGAGCCCCCGTTGGGGCTGCAGGTCAGCAGTGCCCGCCCCCTTCTCCGATGAGCCCCCGTTGGGGCTGCAGGTCAGCAGTGCCCGCCCC